>CM077176.1:2011286-2266286 GCA_039654105.1 Coreius guichenoti
AAGTATTTAACGGGATAGTTCACCCTAAAATCATGTCATCATAGGTTTATAATGTAAAAATACTTAAATTATATTTTAAATAATTTTTTCATATTTTTTCTCAAATTTTATATATGTATATATATATATGTGTGTGTGTGTAAAAAATATTTAAAAAATATTTTCAATTGTTTTAAAATAATTTATTACAAATTATATCTATATATATATTACAAATTATGGTAACACTTTACCATAAGGTTCATTAGTTAACATGAACTAATAATGAACTGTACTTTTAAAGCATTTATTTATCTTTGTTAATGTTAATTTCAACATTTACTAATGCATTATTAAAATCTTGTTATCATTAGTTAATGCACTGTGAACTAACATGAACAAACCATGAACAGCTGGATTATTATTAACTAACGTTAACAAAGATTAACAAATACAGTAACAAATGTTTTCCTCATGGTTAGTTCGTTAACTAATGAAACCTTATTATATATATATATATATATGTATGTGTGTAATTATTTTTTTACAAATTATATATATAATTTAAAATATGATTTAAATATTTTACATATACATATTAAATTATTTTTTATTTTTTACAAATTAAATATATTTTACAAATTTTATATATATATATATATATATATATATGTGTGTGTGTGTGTGTAATTTGTAAAAAAAAAAAAAAAAATTATATGTATATGTAAAATATTTAAATAATTAATTGTGTGTGTGTATATATATATGTATGTATATATATATATATATATATATATATTATTTCTTTTTAATTTGTTTAATATAATTTGTAATAAATCATTTGTAAAATATTATTTAAATATTTTTACATACATATCAAATTAAATAAATTATTTTTACATTTTTATTATTTAAAAAATACTGATCAAAATACTCATTATAGGTCATTATAAAAACAAACCGAAATGTATTAATCGGCTGTTGTTCTTCTGTGCTCGACTGCATGTTCATAAGACTATCAGTTTACTCCGACTCGCCCAGAAAAACACACAAGCCGTGAGAAATCAAGATGAACGAAAACACAACATGAAATACCTTCTTATCTGAGGTGAATATATCCATTGTGTTCCTCGCAACAAGAACTGACTAAACGGATCTCCGGTCCAGGGATATTCAATTCAGTGAAGAAAACACGCGGATACTTTTTTTAGGGGGACTTTTTTTCTATGCGTTGTATTTCCTGTTGTGTTATTATGGTGAACTATCACTTTAAGTGCACTCTTGAAGAAAAGGTTCTATATAGAATGTTAAAGGTTCCATCATACGGTCATTTTATGGATTTTGTTTTAATTAAAGTGTATGAATTAAACAGCTCGTAATATGCACTTTATCACTAGAAAAAAAATTAAGTAAACCGTTATGCAATCATATAAGACATTTCTTCTTTAAAACTGAGTCAAGAACGTATATATTATTATTGTTATATATTAAGAATACTTCATTATCATCTCTATTATTATTATTATTATTAATGGTAATGACGATGGTAGTAGAAACAATAGTATTATCATTCCTGTTATTATTATTATTATTATTACTGACGACATTAAGGAAATAATTTTAGTTTAGTTTTTATTATTATTATTATTATTATATAGGATTTGTGAGTACTATTATTATATGAACTATTAATATATATGTTTGTATATGTATAAGTGTGTGTATGTATATACATGTAAAAAGGTATTGTTTATATTCTATTGTGTGTGATTATTAGTAAATATCTATAAGGATAATCTACCTATCCTCCTCTCTATTTATTTATTTATTTAATCATTATTAATTTATTTACCTTTGTTTCTTTTTTTTCGTTTCTTTTTTTGTGTTGTCTTCCTCCTTGATCACCTATTTGGTGCAAAACTGGGACACAACAGGGCAAAATTAATAATTTTTTAACTTTTTTCTATACTATTTAAGTACTGTACATCGACCCCCAAAACAGATTTGGAGACTTAAATCAGACATAAAAAGTATAAGCATTATTGCATTGATGATAAATCTTCAAACAATCTGAAGTGCATTTTAATCAACTGTTGTTTTGGTGAGTTTTACGCAGTAGTTCATCAAATCAAATATGCACGTGTTCCACTAATGCTTCATTTATTGTTTTATCACTTATACAAACTTCTTTTTGTTAACTGTTTTAAATGAAAAGTCTTTCTTCCTTTAAATAAATGCCACTTGCTTTAATATTTTATTATTGCAGTGACATTCATGAATTTTTTTTTTTTTTTTTTTTTAATTCGGCTTAACTGTCCAAATACGTTTTTGAGGCCACGGTATATGCAACCAAAGCAGTGTAGACGTGAGAAAACAGAAGATGTCTTTCATCCAATCCACATGTCTATAGACCTAATATTTATACAGGAAGATTGTGCAAGTGTGTGTGTTGACATGCTGCCTAACACATGCAGATGAAGTGTGCAGGAAGAAAGTCACAGTCACATTCAGAGCATGAACTACATCTCAATGGACAAAAATGCATTGCTGTACACGTTAAATAACAAAAATGTCATTTAAAATCATCATAATTTCATCCCACCTGCAGTCCACCAGATGCAATGCTCTTTCACTGAATGTTTTCTCTCTGATGGACAGGATATGAAATGGGTGAGAATCTCTTCAGGGCTTCTGGACTTCATTCATGGACTGAAGTGGTAAATGCCTGGCATAGCGAAGTCAGCAGTTATGAATATCCCAGCGGATCTGTCAACGGTCAGTCGATTGGACATTACACACAGGTGATTATTCTGTAGTATGACATGCATTTTTCTTTCGTTTATTTAAAGTCTTTTAGTAGAAAGCCATTAGCTGTTAGTTTACATCACAGTTATATGTTGTGATTTGCTACAAAAAGAAGATGAATCAATATTTTTGGTCCAAGGAAAGAACGACTATATTTTAACAGCTTTTCTGCAATCTTTTAGGGTGAAACCTGTCATTTCTTGTGAAAAAGAAGTACAGATTTAGAGTACTTTTTACCTAAATAATGCAGTGGAAACTGAATGGAATAGACCCATAATTGCATGTTATTTACAATGAACTGAAAACGTATTATTGTTTAAATTTATATTAAATGCAATTAGTTTAACTAAAAATTGTGTTTTGACCCACATAATTAGTGTACTGCGTTTATGGTAAACTTTAATGTCATTTCTATTAAAAACTCTATTTTAATATAAGTCTAATTACACGTTTGTAATGATGAAGTTGCAATTAAAATGTATTAAGTTTAAATTTAATATCAAATAACACACTACAGTTAAAATTATAATCAACTTCAAGCATTTTTAAAGTGCAAGATGTAAAATAAGTCTGTGATGTCCCCAGAGTGTGTATGTGAAGTTTTAACTCAAAATACCCCACAGATAATTTTTTATAGCATGTTAAAATTGTCACTTTTTGAGGGTGAGCAAAAACACGCCGTTTTCGTGTGTGTCCCTTTAAATGCAAATGAGCTGCTGCTCCCCGCCCCCTTTCTAGAAGAGGGCGGAGCTTCAAGAGCTCCTGTTAGCAGCTCCGATTACCTCACGCAGACACACACTGAAAATGTCAGAAACTGTTCAGCCTTTTGTGTTCAAACCGGAGTCGGACAATGATGGAGAGACTCAAGAAGAAGTGACAACATGTAGAATGAGACAGGACGTTTCTGAATGGATAGAGGATGAATTTATGAGTTAACGATCTTCAAGTCATCGATTAGCATATTCTGTCATGATAATCTATAAATCACTCGTGTGGGAACTGCCTGAGCCAGAGAATATCTGCTGCATGAAGAGAGAACAGGGATAGTTTAGTTTAATTACGGTTATAACTTATGTTGTCATCTTGCTTTATGACATGCTATTGCATTTGTGTTCGTACTGTATGGCAATAAATGTGAAAGACGGATGACAGCTTGAGCGACTCCCAAATGTGCTCGACTACAACAACTCTTCCTCTTCTCAACATGTTCCCGGGGGCAGGGTTTATGTAAATTTTAGGGTTTGTGATGTCACTAACCTGTGAAGAAGCTCGTTGTAGTCCCTACCAGCCGTTTGTTGAAGTCCTTAAAAAGCGATTTCTGTACAAAAAAAAATTCTCTTTGCTTTGAACTTTGAGCGTCGTAAGTTTGCAGATGTTGTTTATGCTCAAACAGCAACATCACACACTAACTAAAGTTAAAAAAGTCCAATCATAATCAACCACCCCTTTAAAACATACCATTTCAAATGTTGACATTATTACAAAGCGCACATTTTAAAAAGTCATGAAAGTGTACTCTTTAAGTATGCTCAAGTGGCCTTTTATTTCATTATTTGTGCACTTGTACACTACAAGTGCACACTCAATAATATTAAGTGCACTTCTTTTTCACAAGAGCCAAACAGAATAGCAGTGTATATGTTTATAACGTTATTATTAGTGTGCCAAATGTGAAGTAAGATGGAGGTGTCTCAAACTACAGTAGAGCTTGTCCTCGTGTGAACCTTGTAGGTGGTGTTTTTTATTTTATATTTATTTTTTGTAGGTGGTGTGGTACAGCTCGTATGAGGTCGGCTGCGCCATGACTCAGTGCGGAAACTTCTACTTCTACGGATGTCATTACTACCGCGCGTACGTCTTTCTCTCAATACTGAGCTGTTGATTTCACTCTATGATGTTTTAAAGAGGACCTTTTATGCCTTTTTGTAAAGTCTTGATGTTGTTGCTCTACTAGAGCAGGTTTTCCTGCTTGAATGTTGATTATTTCCCCATATTCTCCATTGTTGCGGCTCCTCTCTTCCCAGTCTGTCAGTAACGCTCTGTTTAGTTCCTGTCTCTATGAAGCCCCTCCTTCTGAAAAGCACACTGTGCTCTGATTGGTCGGCTGGAGCAGTGTGTTGTGATTGGTCAAGCCCTTCCAGGGTGTTTGGGAAATGTCCCGCCCCTTACCATAACCGCCAGTTTCAACACACTTGCTGCGTCCCCAACTCGCATACTATACATCCTAAATAGAATTAGTGCGTCACAAATTTGTGTTAAAAATTTGTGTTCCAAGGATGGTCTACTTTTTCCGGTTAGTATCAGAAGTGTAGATCCGTGCACACTCTAACGTAATATTGCCCTCAATGCATTACCCATTGGAAGAAGATTCGATTCGAACTACAAACACAAATAAAACGTGTTAAAAAACTACAAACATGGCGGATATGCGAGACTGTTAAGTAGAGAGGTTTAGATAAAGGGGATTGAGTGAATAATAATCAGTATCTAACCTGACGAAAAGATATTTATTCAATGTTATCCACATTGTATTTCATCTGCAACAGCATTGTGAAGTTTTATATGGATACATTTGGTCATTAAAGGCACAATATGTAATTTTTCGCCGCTAGAGGTCGCTTATTCAAAACAAAGGCGTAGTTTGATGACGTCTTGATTTGGCGGAGCTTTTATTCTGGCGCAGACGAGCGCTTCCGCTTCTTCCGCTCATGCGTATGTGGGGTAACTGTTTTATCATATTACACACATTTGAGTGTGTTAAAGTTATGTTATAATGCTACTTCGCTCGGCGGCGACTATGAGACACTTGTTCACACTGCAGTGGATCGATATTAGGCATGGTAAAACCTGGTACTCGTGGTAAATCAAGAAAACCAGATTTAAACAAAAAGACTGTGAACAATGATTAGTTTTCTGTCCATGAATGATCCAAACAGTTGCTCACCTGTCTAATAAAACACATCATATATTAAAGTGTCTTTGGTGTTTCCATGGTTTCTACAAAATAAAATCGAGGGTAACGCGGGTATGATTATTGTCCTGGTTAAAATTGTTTATTTCTCTGGATTTAAACATTCTTGGAAACATTTGGGATAATGTAAGTACACAAGTCAACAAAATATATAACATTGATCTAGTGGCTTTTGGATATTTTAATCCAAAAACTTACATATTGTGCCTTTAACCTTTAAATGCATCTTTATGCAAACACAAGTCTTCACATGAAACTTCAACAACTTCTGAAAAGCACACTGTGCTCTGATTGGTCAGCTGGAGCAGTGTGTTGTGATTGGTGTTTGGGAAATTTCCCGCCCCTTACCATAACCGCCAGTTTCAACACACTACTAACTAACTCAACCAGGCCCCGCCCCTTTATTCTGTGTATGAATTATTTAAATGAGGAATATTGTGACATGTTGGTTCCCGGAAGAAAACTCAAGACTACAACGGAGGCGTTTCAGGAGTTCAGAAACACTGACACTGATATAGAGAAGAACTCTTCTTTTCATGCTCAAACAGCAACAGTTCAACACACTTCTCTCCTGTATTTCAGAGGGAATTTCAGAGGAGTCCCTCCGTACTCGCCGGGCGCTCCGTGTGCCTCCTGCCCGGACGACTGCCAAGACGATCTCTGCAGTGAGTAGGCCTACATTTCTGTTTTTGCTTGCAAAACGATCCTGAATGATGACAGTTTGCATTGCAGAATGTTCTTACTCTATCAGATTGACTTTCACTTCTCTCTTCTGCTTCTTCTAGCCAACCCCTGTCCGTACATCAACAAGTACATCAACTGTGATGCTTTCAAGGAAGTGGCCACCTGTGAGAACTCCATCGTGAGCCAGAGCTGTCCAGCCAGTTGCCTGTGTGAAGACAAAATCATCCCTATTGCGAGGAAATGAAATTTTCTAGGGCTACTTTATATGCCATATTTTTTGATAGTTGTAGCATCTCTTTCCTATAATGTGAAACATATGTATTCTAACTACTTCCTATTTCTATTCTTTCTATGTGGAATACCTCAAATATGATGGTAATTAAAAAAATCAAGGGTACTGTACTTTCATAACATGATGAAATAGGCCAGTCTGCATTGTTTTGCATTATTACCTCAACCTTTTTTATTTTCGGTAAAGCTTATACAATCAGATATCAGTAAAGGCATTTGTGTTTTGTAAGCCTTGTAAAGCCAGATACTGAAAACAATAGCACAACTTCAGACTGTGAAAACAGGATACGTGACTGCTGTCAGTCAAACGTACGCTGTAGATTCGTGCACTTGCTGAAATGTTCATGTGATGTTTTCTGCAACACTGCACCTTTTTATATAATCACGTCACTTTATTAAAATCATTTGTTCAAAAGTTATTAGGGTTCACAGATCCATGTATGATTTCACTGCGGTTAAAGGGTGTTCCAGTGGTCAATAATAGTATTTACTACTAATTATTATTAACATAATCGACCTTTTATACTTTTTCAATTCATTTATTATATTTTTCACAGAATTTATAATAAAGATTTTTTGCTGATTTTTTTTTTTTTTTTTAAATATTTTATTCTTTATTATAAATTTTGTAAAAAAAACATACTAAATTTAATTTATATATATATATATATATATATATATATATATATATATACATACACTATATTGCCAAAAGTTTATGCCATCCCATTCTTAATCCGTAGGGTTTAATATGGAGTTGGCCCACCCTTTGCAGCTATAACAGCTTCAACTCTTCTGGGAAGGCTTTCCACAAGGTTTAGGAGTGTGTTTATGGGAATTTTTGACCATTCTTCTAGAAGCGCAATTGTGAGGTCAGGCACTGATGTTGGACGAGAAGCCCTGGCTCGCAGTCTCCACTCTAATTCATCCCAAAGGTGTTCTATCAGGTTGAGGTCAGGACTCTGAGCAGGCCAGTCAAGTTCCTCCACACCAAACTCGCTCATCCATGTCTTTATGGACCGACGCTTTGTGCACTGGTGCGCAGTCATGTTGGAACAGGAAGGGGCCGTCCCCAAACTGTTCCCACAAAGTTGGGAGCATGAAATTGTCCAAAATGTCTTGGTATGCTGAAGCATTAAGAGTTCCTTTCACTGGAACTAAGGGGCCAAGCCCAACCCCTGAAAAACAACCCCACACCATAATCCCCCCTCCACCAAACTTTACACTTGGCACAATGCAGTCAGGCAAGTCCCGTTCTCCTGGCAACCGCCAAACCCAGACTCGTCCATGGGATTGCCAGACAGAGAAGCGTGATTGGTCACTCCAGAGAACACGTCTCCACTGCTCTAGAGTCCAGTGGTGGCGTGCTTTACCCCACTGCATCCCACGCTTTGAATTGCACTTGGTGATGTAAGGCTTGGATGAGCTGCTCGGCCATGGAAACCCATTCCATGAAGCTCTCTACACACTGTTCTTGAGCTAATCTGAAGGCCACAGAAGTTTGGAGGTCTGTAGCTATTGACTCTGCAGAAAGTTGGTGACTTCTGCGCACTGTGACCCTCAGCATGCGCTGACCCCGCTCTGTAATTTTACGTGGCCTACCACTTCGTGGCTGAGTTGCTGTTGTTCCCAATTGCTTCCACTTTGTTATAATACCACTAACAGTTGAGCGTGGAATATTTAGTAGTGAGGAAATTTTACGAATGGATTTATTGCACAGGTGGCAACCTATCACGGTACCACGCTTGAGTTCACTGAGCTCCTGAGAGCAACACATTCTTTCACAGATGTTTGTAGAAGCGTCTGCATGCCTAGTGCTTGATTTATACACCTGTGGCCATGAAGTGATTGAACACCTGAATTCAGTGATTTGGAGGGCTGTCCCAATACTTTTGGCAACATAGTGTATATACACTCACCTAAAGGATTATTAGGAACACCATACTAATACTGTGTTTGACCCCCTTTCGCCTTCAGAACTGCCTTAATTCTACGTGGCATTGATTCAACAAGGTGCTGAAAGCATTCTTTAGAAATGTTGGCCCATATTGATAGGATAGCATCTTGCAGTTGATGGAGATTTGTGGGATGCACATCCAGGGCACGAAGCTCCCGTTCCACCACATCCCAAAGATGCTCTATTGGGTTGAGATCTGGTGACTGTGGGGGCCATTTTAGTACAGTGAACTCATTGTCATGTTCAAGAAACCAATTTGAAATGATTCGAGCTTTGTGACATGGTGCATTATCCTGCTGGAAGTAGCCATCAGAGGATGGGTACATGGTGGTCATAAAGGGATGGACATGGTCAGAAACAATGCTCAGGTAGGCCGTGGCATTTAAACGATGCCCAATTGGCACTAAGGGGCCTAAAGTGTGCCAAGAAAACATCCCCCACACCATTACACCACCACCACCACCCTGCACAGTGGCAAATTCTGACTCTACCATCTGAATGTCTCAACAGAAATCGAGACTCATCAGACCAGGCAACATTTTTCCAGTCTTCAACTGTCCAATTTTGGTGAGCTCGTGCAAATTGTAGCCTCTTTTTCCTATTTGTAGTGGAGATGAGTGGTACCCGGTGGGGTCTTCTGCTGTTGTAGCCCATCCGCCTCAAGGTTGTGCGTGTTGTGGCTTCACAAATGCTTTGCTGCATACCTCGGTTGTAACGAGTGGTTATTTCAGTCAAAGTTGCTCTTCTATCAGCTTGAATCAGTCGGCCCATTCTCCTCTGACCTCTAGCATCAACAAGGCATTTTCGCCCACAGGACTGCCGCATACTGGATGTTTTTCCCTTTTCACACCATTCTTTGTAAACTCTAGAAATGGTTGTGCGTGAAAATCCCAGTAACTGAGCAGATTGTGAAATACTCAGACCGGCCCGTCTGGCACCAACAACCATGCCACGCTCAAAATTGCTTAAATCACCTTTCTTTCCCATTCTGACATTCAGTTTGGAGTTCAGGAGATTGTCTTGACCAGGACCACACCCCTAAATGCATTGAAGCAACTGCCATGTGATTGGTTGATTAGATAATTGCATTAATGAGAAATTGAACAGGTGTTCCTAATAATCCTTTAGGTGAGCGTATATAGTCTTTATTATAAATTCTGTAAAAAAATATAATATAAAAAGTAAATTGACATATCAAACCATGACAGCAGTGCTGTTATACTCCATATTATACACATTTTTATGACTACTGAGAGGAAGATTCGTACTATTTAATCTTTTTTTAACTAATATTCTAGAATTTGTTTTGTAGCAGAAAACAATATTAACTATTAAAGTATGAATAATAATTTGTATTAATATTGCTGTATAATTATTATTAATAATAATATAAGTATCATTATTAGTAATAATAATAATAAATGCACATTTTAATATGCATGAATTGATGCTAACAAATATGCATTTAACATCTCTATATAATAGAGATGTTAAATGCATATTATAATAGTCCATATGGTATATAAATACAGATGCATGCAGGAAAAAAATCCACCACATTATAATTAAATACATGCATATATTGTTTATTACAGTGCACAAAAAATACATCATGTTTCCTGATATCAGAACATGTTTGTAATATCGTGAGTGTCCAGCAGGTGACTCTGATGCACGCTATATATGAACAACACACACACATGTTTCATACTTCCTGTTATTAGGAGACTCTTTTGTTCCTCAGTCACCTGATGATGCTGGTTAAATGCTCTGAGACTGTGTATGAGCACATCCATCCGTGTCTGCTGTGGCAACTTTCACCTGCTTAAAAGCTATTGTTGACTACTTTACACGTGCATGAAACTCAAAGCGAGAAGGCGGGGTGGTTTAATAACAAACAGGCTTTGGACTGCTGGCAAAATAAAAAGAGCAACCCATCCAGTAATGTGTGTCTAGTCCATCCATTCGCACACAGAGTTTTCAGATACATTTCTGCAGGTGTTAGATGGCTATCATAAACTTATCTCTCTCAGTTTCAGATGCCTGAAGCATTGTGACTTTTATAGTGCATACAAATACATTTCAAAAGTTCAAATTAGAGACAAGTAACTCAGCCTCAACACTTCAAACAACTTTGCTTCAAGACTTTTTGTGACCACAACTATTGTTTTCCAAAAATATTTGGGGTTTTATACAAAAATGCACTTCTTGTACCAATCTCTGTCTCTAGAGTTTAGACTACATGTATGTCAAATTTGGTAGAGTGGCAATACTAATAATCAGCAAAGCCACCTGAAACCTTTTTTTTTTAAATACTTCATGAATTGTATGAATCCTTTATATCCACGTGATGTGATAGATTAATGGAAAATGAAAAACTGCTCGGCCTAAGTAACCTTTGATACAATCAAACTGAAATTTTGTGTAATGTAAAGTCAAAAGTGAGTATTTCGGGAACAAATGCATTTTTAAAAATGATGGTTTAGCACTTAAATAGCTCACAAAGTAAAAGGTGCAATTCATGCATCTCTAGAGTCACCAAAAAGAATTGCACAAATAATAAATGCACAATGCACATTTTTAATATGCATGAAATGACGCTAACAAATATGCATTTAACATCTCTAAAATAGATGTTGTGTCCGGCTTCAGAAGGAGAAGTTAGTGTGCAAACCAAAAGAGTTTGCTTGAACATTTTAGGGTTATGTTAGGGTTAGGATTTTTTTATGTTGCATATTTTTGACTATTAAGCAACAGCAGAAGTGCAGCATCTGTTTTGACATGCACACATATTCCTTTGGAAAAATGTAATGGATTGAGTTAAGTAATCTGTATAAATTTAACTATTACTGTAGCTTGCATCTCTATAGCATCTGTTGAGGTGTGCTGGTACTGGTACTAAGCAAATCAAATTTTAAAACATGTAAAATAGACTTATCCATATCTACAGACCAGAATATAATAAAAACTCGGGGGTGGGTTTGTGTAATTGTGTAGTAACTTTTGACTCACGGAGTGAGAAGAAAATCCCCATTTTTCTTCCTGTCTCTACCAAATTTGGCATACATGTAGTCTGGAGTGTCAATACTCAGCAAAGCCACCTGAGGTCAATGAATATGGCCGACTGTATCAAACAGCCTTAAATCTATGAAAACTATTTCCTTTGTGAATTGTATGAATCCTTTATATCCACGTGATGTGATTAATGGAAAATGTAAAAACTGCTTGGCCTTTGGTACAATCAAACTGAAATTGTGTGTGTAATGTAAAGTCAAAGTGAGTATTTTGGGAACAAATGCATATTTAAAAATGATGGTGCCAATCATGCATTTAGCACTTAAATAACTCACAAAGCTATTTAAAGTCAAAGTGTGCAATTCTGTGCAAAATAAATGCACAATGCACATTTTTAATATGCATGAATTACAGCTAACAAATATGCATTTAACATCTCTAAAATAGATTTTGCAGCCGGCTTCAGAAGGAAAAGTTAATGTACAAACCAAAAGAGCAACAGTAGAGATGCATGAACATTTTAGGGTTAGGGTTTTTTTTATGTTGCACATTTTTTACTATTAAGCAACAGCAGAAGTGCAACATCTGTTTTGACATGCACGCATATTCCTTTGGAAAAATGCAATGGAACTTAGTGTTGTGAGTTATTAAGTAATCTGCATGAATTTAATACCTACTCTAGCATCTGTTCAAAGCAACTAAAGTTTTAAAACATTTCGTTCTGATGTAAAAATAGACATCCATATCTACAGAGCAGAATATAATAAAAACTCTGGAGTGGGTTTGTGTAGTTGTGTTGTAACTTTTGACTCAAACCGTAGTCACTGAGATAAAGTGAGTAAGACTTTCCCCCTGTGACAACTTGCCCCGGTCTCCCTGCAGCATGTGTCCTGACATGTAGTGTATATGCACTTCCATGTAAAGCTTTATCTGATCATGCATCCGCGTGCGAGGTGTTTGGGAGCAGCAGTGCTGTGTTATATGTGAAGTGAGTTCAGCAGATGGCAGTATCTGTCAGACCCGCGCGAGCGCCTCAACAATGACACTTGCAACATTGTAACACTGAAACATTCGAACGCTGTTTTGTGCGCGCGGATACAATGTATCGAAGCCGACAGATGCCGCCGAGACGAAACAGAAACACCGACGAGATCTGAACCTGCGATGGCTCTTGGTTTCTCTCTCGGGGAGCTCCACTCGCTCGATACTCGAACCGACAGCTAATACTGCCAGGCACAGGCGGCTGCGTGCGGTACACGGGGCTCATGGCGGAGTTTGTCGCCGAGAACTGCGGGGTCTCATCGCCGAGCGGTGGCGGGAAACCCGCCCAGCCTGGAGATGAGGCGGACGGCAGGGCTGCGAGCGAGGTGTCGGTCTCGAACGGGGACTGTGGGCTGTGTGCACCCGAGAACCAGGGGCACGAGGCGGCCAATAATAACACGGACGGCAAAACTGGAATACCACGGAAGACCAGCATTATTAAGGTAAACGATCAATGCATGTGCGTTTTACTCATTTCTAGGCTCGTTTTTGACTCAAACCTCGCCCTGATGCACACAAACACACGCATAACTGAGTGTGGGCTACATCCACAGGTTTGGGGGTTTATGTATGCACGGAAATCACAGCCCACAGTGGACATGTCAAGGCTGTTTCCAGCCGATCATGTGTTCTTTTGAAGCGTTTTGTCATTTCATGATGGACATCAGTCAGATGGAGTCACGTGCGCTCCTAGTACGTATTTTAAATGATTAAGCAATCCAACAGTGGCTTTGCATGGATATGTGGTTCATATGTTAACTATTCTACTATGTAATCTAGATGTTGCTCATTATTTCTCCTCAACATAACTACTGGCATATATTCCAGCGTTACTAGGACTTCACTCTAATAAATGCTGGGTTAAAAACAACCCAAGTTGGGTTGAAAATGGACAAACCCAGCGGTTGGGTTAAGTGTTTGCACAACATGCTAGGCAATTTTATTTAACCCAACTATTGTTAAAAAAAATTATTATATGGCTGGCTTAAAATAAACCCAAAATAGGTTGGAAATTAAAAATCACACACATAATTACTAGAGGCAATAAAGAGGTGAACATTTATTAATAAGCAATGTAATAAATGTTTATTGTTTAATTATTATTCATTAAACGTATTTATATATATTAATTTATTAAACATATTAATAAACGTTAATTCCCAACATACTCTGGGTTCATTTTAAGCAAGCAATACAGTAATTTTTAAACAATAGTTGAGTTAAATAAAACTACCCAGCAGGCTGGGCAAACATTTAACCCAATCGCTGGGTTTGTCCATTTTCAACCCAACTTGGGTTGTTTTTAACCCAGCATTTTTTAGAGATACTGCTAGTATCTATCCCATCATTTCTCATCTCACTACCAGCTAAAATGTCTTTTTACTTGTCAAAGTGGAATATGCACCAGCAACAATCAGAATATATAGCTGAGTGAACAGTACATTTCTGAACCACATACACTCAAAAAATGCTGGGTTAAAAATAACCCAAGTTGGGTTAATTATGGACTAACCCAGCGACTGGGTTGTTTTGACCCACTGGTTGGGGTAAATGTTTGACCCAACCTGCTGGGTAGTTTTATTTAACTCAACTATTGTTTAAAAAAATACTATATTGCTTGCTTAAAATTAACTCAAAATATGTTGGGAATTAACGTTTATTAATATGTTTAATAAATGAACGTTCATTAATAAGTACAAAAAAATAATAATAATAATAAACATTAATTATAAATGTTACATACATGATAAATGTTAATTTCCAACATACTTTGGGTTCGTTTTAAGCAAGCAATACATTCATTTTTAAACAATAGTTGAGTTAAATAAAACTACCCAGCAGGCTGGGCAAACATTTAACCCAACCGCTGGGTTAAAATAACCCATTCGCTGGGTTAAAACAACCCAACCGCTGGGTTAAAACAACCCAACCGCTGGGTTAAAACAACCCAACCGCTGGGTTAAAACAACCCAACCGCTGTGTTAAAACAACCCAATCGCTGTTAAAACAACCCAATCGCTGTTAAAACAACCCAATCGCTGTGATAAAACAACCCAATCGCTGTGATAAAACAACCCAATCGCTGTGATAAAACAACCCAATCGCTGGGTTAAAACAACCCAATCGCTGGGTTTGTCCATTTTCAACCCAACTTGAGTTGTTTTTAACCCAGCATTTTTTAGAGTGTATATTAAATTGCTTATTAATAAATGTTCGCCTTTTGATTATTACTGTTGCCTCTAGTAATTATGTGTCTGATTTTTAATTTCCAACCTATTTTGGGTTCTTTTTTTAAGCCAGCCATACAGTAATTTTAAACAATAGTTGAGTTAAATAAAACTGCCTAGCAGGCTGGTCAAATATTTAACCCAACTGTTGGGTCAAAACAACCCAACTTGGGTTGTTTTTAACCCAGCATTTTTTTAGAGTGTATCCTGTGCAACATTTGCAGTTTGTTACCAATAGCTTGGTATGCACTAGTGCCAACATAACTAGTAACTAGTAATGCATGTTGAAATGATCTGCTCATTCATCACATTTAATGCCAGTGCCGTTCCAGCCCATAGTGATCATGCATGGGCAAAATGAGCCTTTTTGCTTGTTTAACACACATTTAGTGTGTTGATTACGGGTAAAAATGCCATTTAGGGCTTCGAATCTTTATTAAGGTCATCGAATGTTTTTTAATTTCAGATTTTTTGCAGTTGTACATCATCTTCAAGGCCGCTACTGCGTTTAAAGTGAGAGGTAAAATGAATTAAAGGGATAGTTCACCAACAAAGTCAAATTCTGTCATTTACTCGCCCTCATGTTGTTCCAAACCTGTATGAGCTTCTTCTGCGGAACACAAAGGAAGATATTTTGAAGAATGTTCCCCATTGACTATCATAATAGGGAAAAAAATGCGGTAGTCGATGGAGATCTACGGAGCCATGACATGAAGTCAATCGTGCGCTGATGGTTCGGTACGTACCTCGGTTTGGAAGTCACGGTTCGGTACGGGTTCGGGGAGAGAAAACTAAATATAAAATAGCTTTTTATTTATTTTTATTAAACAGTGGTTTACTGAACAAATTGTGTCTGTCCTTAGATGAATTCAATTATAACTAAAAGTTTCTTAAAGATAAATAAATTATCTCTGCTAATGCTGTAAAGTGTAAACTATATAGAGAGCCCTTACTTCATTACTATAATATAACAACAGAGCCCAAATTAGCCTAAATTCAGTATTTTTAGATATAATAATCAACACTCAAATAACATTATATGCAAACATGTAAACTTCACATAAGGCAGTGTTTGCATTAGCCTAGCTTCTAAATCTATTTATAAAATTATGTTTTTACTCCAATTCGTTGTTGAAATATAATCATTTATACACAGTGGCTGTCATTTTCATGACATTTATTTAAACATACATTAAATAATCAAGACATCACAGGTTAAGTAGAATATAATGAATATATAGGCTAATATAGTGCATATATTTAGCGAAAGAGTTGATTTCTCTAGTGAACTCACAGCTGTGGACACTGAATGACTTCTGAGGTAAATGTGATGCTACGTGACATTGTTCTCAAGCTGTTTTATTGACGTCTTTCCGCCGTTGAAACACTGATTGAGCGATTACACCACATATGATGCGTTTCAGTAAGCTGTAATGTATCCTCAACATACCTTCAGATGTTCATTCATGTTTATTCTTTGACTATGACGATCGCGTTCACTCGCGCGCCTATACAGTGATCCGTCCCGCCACATTAAAAAGCGTCAAAACAGCATTTATCATTTGAATTTCGTGATAAAATGGACAGAATACTTCATATGTTTGTGTGGGAACTCAGATTGAAGTGTGTTCCGCGCGTAAAACAAGCCGACTGTTAACTGTTAAAGATTGCATTCGTACCGTTCGGTACACACGTGCATCGTACCGGAAGCCCTGTACCGAAACGGTTCGGTACGAATACGTGTACTGTTACACCCCTAATTAATTCGTTCCCTCGTAGCCTACTAGTTTTTTTCTGCATGCCATGTGCGGGGCTCCGTAGAGATCTGTATGGTGGCCAACATTGGGAATTTTTGGGTGTACTGTCCCTTTAATACCAGTGAATCTCCCAGTGAGTTTGTAGAACGTTATTGGGAAATTTTGACCGTTTACTGTAGAAAGCTGACAGGAAATATTGCTCTACTTCCCCATGTTGACTTTTGTGGCACATAAAACCATTTTGTCAGTTCCATCTAAAGATAAAGATTTGAACCGGTACAAACAGACAGACAGATGACATTTATATGTAGATCATATAGTTGTCGAACAGACGCGGTCGGTCACTGTTTTGAAACAGCCTCTTCTTTTACATCAGTAACATTCAGTATTTGTGCAATCTGAGGTCAAAGTCCTGCACCGAAGCTGGCAGAAGGCAAGAATGTGACAAATGTCGAACGGCTTGTTCAGAGGAGAGTTTGGACGTAGAAGAGGAAATGCTTTCTCTTAGCTAATTTTGTTTCACTTTGCATTGGTTTTTGGTTCCTGTACCAACTACAGTGTTTCCTGTGGAAAGATTTATCATTTGTTTCTCAGCTCAGTCGAAGCATGTGGTTAGAGCGATCACAGGCCGTCTCAGGTGAACCTCAGAGATGTGATCGTCGTTCTGTGAGCATCAGCAGGCCAGCGTTTCCTACAGCGTTTGTGCAGCAGGAGGCCTATTTTGGGTGTAACCAGTTGCTTAACAATGACAGTCCCTAAACATCTAATTGTGTTTTTTTTTTTTTTTTTTCTCTGATAAAATTGGGATTTAAGTCTCAGGTTTGCTGTGCTTGTTTGTAGGGATGCACAATTTGGTCCAACATTTTGTGTCACGATTATATAATAATCACGATTATTTAACGCAATTATTGGTGGGTGATATGATCAAAGTCTTATTGAATTACTCATGATATGAGTAATTGTAACATCTTAAGCTCTGGGATCATTTTTGAGTATTTCCACACAATTTTGGTGTAATTTTACAGGAACCCTTTGAAGTTACATAAAACACTGCTAAAAGTGATAAACAATTAAGTATATGTTGTCTGAGCTATAATCAATAACCCCCACCCCCACCCCCCCCCCCCAATTTATTGGTTATAAATTCATTTTTGAAAGTGTTTAACTCAGGCCCTGTGGGCTCTAGCACCCTGCAGACAGTTTTGGCTGTTTTCACTAAATACAGCAAATACTGGAAAAAATAATTTTGTCTGTATCATGTTGTATGCAAGATTTATTCAAATGGATCTGAAGGGAGGAATATTACCTTTTTATGTAATTTCCGCCTACCCAAATCTCTCCAATATACAAGTCTCCCCATATACAGTGGTATAAATGCAATATCCCAGTGTCATTTTACAGAAAACCCTGAAATTACATAAAACACTACTGAAAGTTATAAATATTATCGTATATGTTGTCAGTAAATCATGAGGCGTCGCTACAGTAAATCATGTGGCGTCGCTACAGTAAATCATGTGGCGTCGCTACAGTAAATCATGTGGCGTCGCTACAGTAAATCATGTGGCGTCGCTACAGTAAATCATGTGGCGTCGCTACAGTAAATCATGTGGCGTCGCTACAGTAAATCATGTGGCGTCGCTACAGTAAATCATGTGGCGTCGCTACAGTAAATCATGTGGCGTCGCTACAGTAAATCATGTGGCGTCGCTACAGTAAATCATGTGGCGTCGCTACAGTAAATCATGTGGCGTCGCTACAGTAAATCATGTGGCGTCGCTACAGTAAATCATGTGGCGTCGCTACAGTAAATCATGTGGCGTCGCTACAGTAAATCATGTGGCGTCGCTACAGTAAATCATGTGGCGTCGCTACAGTAAATCATGAGGCGTCGCTACAGTAAATCATGTGGCGTCGCTACAGTAAATCATGTGGCGTCGCTACAGTAAATCATGTGGCGTCGCTACAGTAAATCATGTGGCGTCGCTACAGTAAATCATGTGGCGTCGCTACAGTAAATCATGTGGCGTCGCTACAGTAAATCATGAGGCGTCGCTACAGTAAATCATGTGGCGTCGCTACAGTAAATCATGAGGCGTCGCTACAGTAAATCATGTGGCGTCGCTACAGTAAATCATGAGGCGTCGCTACAGTAAATCATGAGGCGTCGCTACAGTAAATCATGTGGCGTCGCTACAGTAAATCATGTGGCGTCGCTACAGTAAATCATGTGACGTCGCTACAGTAAATCCTGAGGCGTCGCTACAGTAAATCGTGGCGTCGCTACAGTAAATCGTGGCGTCGCTACAGTAAATCATGTGGCGTCGCTACAGTAAATCGAGGCGTCGCTACAGTAAATCATGTGGCGTCGCTACAGTAAATCATGAGGCGTCGCTACAGTAAATCATGTGGCGTCGCTACAGTAAATCATGTGGCGTCGCTACAGTAAATCATGAGGCGTCGCTACAGTAAATCATGTGGCGTCGCTACAGTAAATCATGTGGCGTCGCTACAGTAAATCATGTGGCGTCGCTACAGTAAATCATGTGGCGTCCCTACAGTAAATCATGTGGCGTCGCTACAGTAAATCCTGAGGCGTCGCTACAGTAAATCGTGGCGTCGCTACAGTAAATCGTGGCGTCGCTACAGTAAATCGTGGCGTCGCTACAGTAAATCGTGGCGTCTCTACAGTAAATCGTGGCGTCGCTACAGTAAATCGTGGCGTCGCTACAGTAAATCGTGGCGTCGCTACAGTAAATCATGAGGCGTCGCTACAGTAAATCATGTGGCGTCGCTACAGTAAATCATGAGGCGTCGCTACAGTAAATCATGTGGCGTCGCTACAGTAAATCATGTGGCGTCGCTACAGTAAATCATGAGGCGTCGCTACAGTAAATCATGTGGCGTCGCTACAGTAAATCATGTGGCGTCGCTACAGTAAATCATGTGGCGTCGCTACAGTAAATCATGAGGCGTCGCTACAGTAAATCATGTGGCGTCGCTACAGTAAATCATGAGGCGTCGCTACAGTAAATCATGTGGCGTCGCTACAGTAAATCATGAGGCGTCGCTACAGTAAATCATGAGGCGTCGCTACAGTAAATCATGAGGCGTCGCTACAGTAAATCATGTGGCGTCGCTACAGTAAATCATGAGGCGTCGCTACAGTAAATCATGGTGAATGTTGGTGATTTGTGACTGAAACCCCTGATCTTCCCTCATGTCTCAATGTTTCTCCTGGTCTCCACGTCAGCGCTGTTTGATCTGATATCTGTGGTTTATAACAGAGAATTTTGCGCTGAACATCTCCACTAGATCTCGCAGTAGAGATGTTATTAATTCTGTGGTGAATTCAAGCACTTTCTCACAGGATCTCCAGCGCTGTGTGATAACAGTGTCATGTGATCGAGATTGGCCCGCGTATGAGCTTGCGCTGTACTGTCTATTATTGCTCTGAGCTGATAAACGGGCCGCGCAGCGCGGTTCCGTTCCGCTTTCGTTTTGTTTGCCGTATGTTTCTCATATGTAACACAAATGGCAGCTCTTATCATTTAGGTACCAGTGCGACCTTAGTTTGCCGCGTTGAATGACGAGTCGACGGCGCGCGCACCAGTTTGCCGTCAACTATGCAAATGAGAAAATAATGCGTAACTGGTTCCCAAATGCACGCTAAACTCAGCACGTGAACTGAGACGCAGAGCTGATCAAGTGCTGATTGCGTGAGTGAAGCGCGTACTTCTCTTAACTCAGCGCAAACAGACAGTGCTTTGTGATTTTAATAAGGACACAAAGCCTTATAGAGCTTTCGAATTTAGTTTGTTTGACAGCAATGGCGCAAAACACGTCATTAAATACCTTTTATGTTATTATGACAAGTTTAAATATATTTTCGGGTATATTGCGGTCAATGTTGATATTGTGGCGGGCCGCCACAAATAAATCAATGTATGGGAAACACTGCTTTACAATAAGAAGAATCGCCGACATCTGTCTCGTCCGCAAACACGTTTCACAACCAATCACACGCGAGATGTGGCATGGAAACAACGCGAGATCACGCGTGAGGAACGAAAGCGCGCCGCTGTGAAAGAAAGGAAGGTTCGCTGGACGTAATGCGGCAGCGGCACAATAATCGTTTTACCTCGATTATCTTGTTTTCATAATCGTTGGAAGCCGAAATTGAATTCGAAATGTTTAATTGCACAGCCCTAACACCTGAGGTGGTAATGCGGCCACGACGCAAAGCAGCCGTTACACCTCAGGTGTGCATTATTTTCTAATAACTCAACAGACCGGAGTCAATTATTCCACTTATACTACGGTTACCACACCTCAAAACATTGTTCAGATGATTTATTTCAAGACATTTATCAGGTTTTTGTCCTTAAACGCTCTTGTGTGCAGGACTAATTTCTTACGCATCTCATCCCGTGCCTCCGTTGATAATGCCAAAACGTCATTCTAGAGCTCATAACGGAGGCTTGAGCCACTGATAGCTTAATGCAGTTATTAATGCAGTTATTAATGCAGTCATTAGCAGTGGTGGATAAAGTACTTGAAAGCCGTATTTGAGTAAAAGTATAGATATCTTACCAGAAAATTTGAAGTTAAAGTCACTGTTTAGAATATTACTCAAGTAAAAGTTTTAAAGTATGTGATATTGATTGTACTTAAGTATGAAAAGTATTTTTTTTCATTTTAAACGTACTTTAGTATTGAAAGTACAAGTAAATGCAAAATATTAAAAATTGTTCTATACTAGTGCTGGGTGGTATACCGGTTCATACCGAATACCGATATTTACTTTTGTTATGATATGAATTTTTAATATACCGCAATACCGGTGTATGTCGCTTAAACAACGTTCGGAACGCGCCGCAGCGACACACGTCTTCTTCAGATTAAATATAACCTATGTGCAAACAAGGACACCGATACAGCCGTACTGATCATGAACGCGATGACACGATGGATTATTATGATACACAATGATGTAGACTGACAATTCAAAGAAGATTGGGCAAATAAAGTAACTATGCCTTTATTCTTTCTGTGTTAAACTGACGTGTGTCGTTTGTTCAGAGACTGTAGTGCTCTTAAATGTACTGAAAATATCCTTAGACCTTTTAAATGTTCTTCCGCGTTTCTCCCTCGTTTTGGCAGTTTCTCCGTGGTCATATTTTAATATTCATGTGTCTGTAATGCGTGTGTTGCAGGTCTTGTGTTTTATTGGTTGTTGTCTCCCCACAGCATCATTTTGTGGGGCTTTTGCAAAATCTTTCTACAATATTCACTCATCATGACAGTAAAATAGGCCATTCTAAGGAGTATTTCCTCTCTCAATCAGTAGGAAGTATGGTTAACACCGGTCATGCATGGGGAAAAAAATACCGTCATATACCGCAAAACCGGTATAATTTTGAAAAATACCGTAATATAAATTTTTGGTCATACCGCCCAGCACTATTCTATACACAGTTTATGTATACTTTCACACTTTATTTGCTTCTATTTTAGAACACTTGATGATTATCTAATCAAAATATGTGTTACAGTGCCGATTAAAAAAAAAAGAGAAAAGAACTGAATGCATTTCTGATTTATGTTTAATTTTTAAGTTATGTACAGTTTAAATATGCATATGCAACTTCGCTGGATAACGAATGCATAAAAGCGAACAAATGGATATACAGTCAAACCAAAAATGATTCAGACACCAGATATAATGTTTTACTAGTGTGTGCAGGACACAATAGTTCATGTGTGTAAGTGAGGAGAGCAAAATAAAGTCAACTGTGACATATTATACCCAAAACTTCTTCATACAGTGACTACAATAAAATTTTGGGAGCAAAATGATTCAGACACTTTGACCTGAGCATGTTTTGCTGAAGTGTTTTATCTTTAATTGCTAATGTGACCTTTGACACCACAGACTGAACTAAATGAAGCATTGCTTGGTCATTGGTCGACCTAAATTGCTATTATCTAATTGTGTAGTTAAATTTAACAGCTGATTGGTTGATTGTAATCATTACATCCCTTTCTGTCAAAGTTATCTGACATTATCAAGATGAATTGAGTTCTTGTCATATTTTATTAGCATTTTCTAAACTATAGCGAATAAACTGAGATAATGTGAGAAGATGTTGAAGGTGTCTGAATAAATTTTGGTTTGACTGTAAACTAATGCAAATAGATGGTAACAATCCTGACACAGTTGGGTCAGATTTGCGTGTTTTTGCGTCTAATGTTAGCGTCCTGTACTGTACTGTATAACATACCGTTTTGTTGTCTGTTCAGCGCGCAGCCTCACGTCACGTGTCAAAACAAACTCCACGAAGCGTCAGTGATAGTTTTTATTCCGCCTCTAGACGCCGCTCTCGTTCTGTATAATGACAGCGGATCCTTCTCACGGACGCATCCCGGAAAATGAAATCTACCACGGTTGTGCGAGCACATGCTTGCTTGCAGTTTGTGCTCTTCCGAATTTATTTTGTAGTAAGTAACGAATATGCTTTGGGGAAATGTATCGGGAGTAAAAGTATACATTTTATTTAGGAAATGTAGTAAAAGTAAAAGTTGACAGAATATAAAAACTCAAGTAAAGTACAGATTCTCCCAAAAAATACTTAAGTACTGTAACAAAGTATTATTACTTCATTACATTACACCACTGGTTATTAGAGAGCGAGATTAAGTGTGTGTGAATGACCTGAGTGTGTGTGTCTCTGTGTTCGGCTCCAGCGTCTCTACTAATAGTGAAACTGTAAGTTTATCTGCTTCAAGAACAGCGCCGTTATTCCGTCGCTAGTGAGAAATGTCATGTAGCTTTTAAACTATTTTACTGATAAAATCATCAGAGCAGCGCCGACAACACGTTTCTGTGCGAGTGTGTGTCTGTACTGTGTGTGTTTGAGCGGGAGAAAGAGAGTATGTGCTTTCCATACATAATAAAACTTAATTTTGTGGCCAAAAACATGGAAATAATTAGTCGTTTTTATCCTATTATTTACTATATTTCTTTGCTCGGTCAGTGTTGTTGTGTGTTTTGAATCTTTTGCTGTTTTCGGCTGTAAGGACCTTTGAAACTGAAATCATTTGGCGGAGTGATATGGAACTGTAATGCGGTCAAAACCTGCTGGAACTACTTTAGCAGCACGTTCCCCTGAAAATAATTGCACACCTTAGAATGTTCGTCAACCAATCAGATTCAAGCATTCAACAGCCCTGTAGTATAAGACATTAAGAATTATATATAACTGTAAAATAAAAAAATGTTTTACAGTACAGTTGTAAAATGCCAAATTACTATACTAATATAACTTGCTTTCGTTTTCAAACCTCGAGCAACAAATCCTCCAGCATTTATTTGGGCAGAAAACCTCAGGGAGCCTTTAAAGCTTCTCTTTTGTTGACAACAGTCGGTTTATAAGCGCTTTTTATTTTGATGAATTGTGTAGAACCACATTTATTATTACAGCAAAACTTTGAAATTCTGCAGAAATGTGTTTTGAACTTGTAATCGAGAAAAAAAGGTCTGATTCTCATTTTTATCCAGTTATTTCTTTCAAAAGGTAATGCAGTAACGATTCTCTCGACTCATTTTGTGGAAGACGTAATAACCTGCATTTTAGTGAGTCATTTGAGCTGATTCAGTGAGTTGTTTAGCTGATTCAGTGAGTCAGTGAGTTGTTTGAGCTGATTCAGTGAGTTGTTTGAGCTGATTCAGTGAGTTGTTTGACTGATTCTGTGAGTTGTTTGACTGATTCCGTGAGTCAATGAGTTGTTTGAGTTGATTCAGTGAGTTGTTTGACTGATTCAGTGAGTTGTTTGACTGATTCCGTGAGTCAATGAGTTGTTTGACTGATTCAGTGAGTTGTTTGACTGATTCAGTGAGTCAGTGAGTTGTTTGAGCTGATTCAGTGAGTTCAGTGAGTTGTTTGAGCTGATTCAGTGAGTTGTTTGAGCTGATTCAGTGGGTCAGTGAGTTGTTTAAGCTGATTCAGTGGGTCAGTGAGTTGTTTGAGCTGATTCAGTGAGTTCAGTGAGTTGTTTGAGCTGATTCAGTGAGTTGTTTGAGCTGATTCAGTGGGTCAGTGAGTTGTTTAAGCTGATTCAGTGGGTCAGTGAGTTGTTTGAGCTGATTCAGTGAGTTCAGTGAGTTGTTTGAGCTGATTCAGTGAGTTGTTTGAGCTGATTCACTGAGTCAGTGAGTTGTTTGACTGATTCAGTGAGTTGTTTGAGCTGATTCAGTGAGTTGTTTGAGCTGATTCAGTGAGTTGTTTGAGCTGATTCAGTGAGTCAGTCAAACAGAAAGAGCAGCTGCCATGGAAATGTACAGATGAGCAGCTTCACAGCCTTTTTAACCACACATTTTTTTATTTATGTTACAAACATTTAAATAGCAGGGGACAAATGTGTACTGGGATAAAAGTTTATAGTTTGGGTATGAACATTGAGATCAAAATAAAGCAAATCACTTTTTTGAAAGTGTTTTGACCATAGGTTTTGGTACTTGTATGTATTGTATCGCTTATTACTCCGGGAGGTGGCGACGAGACTGTTTAACAAAGTGTGTCATTGAATCATTCGTTCAAGAGATTCATTCACAAAAGCTGATTCATCCAGTTATGAAACAAGTTATGAATGAGACATGACTCCTTCATTCAAATTATTATTTTTTTTAATTATTTCATTCAAATTAATGTATTTTTTTAAATAGACTGAAGCAATGAACATTTTGTCAGAACCTCTAGTAAATTGTGTTATTTTATGTTTTTTCTTTAGAATCGTGGGAGAATCGCAATCTCAATTTTAAACAAAAAAATCGTGATTCTCATATCCAGAATCGTGCAGCTCTAGTCAGTGAGTTGTTTGACTGATTCAGTGAGTTGTTTGACTGATTCAGTGAGTTGTTTGACTGATTCAGTGAGTTGTTTGACTGATTCAGTGAGTTGTTTGACTGATTCAGTGAGTTGTTTGACTGATTCAGTGAGTCAGTGAGTTGTTTGACTGATTCAGTGAGTCAGTGAGTTGTTTGGACTGATTCAGTGAGTCAGTGAGTTGTTTGAGCTGATTCAGTGAGTCAGTGAGTTGTTTGAGCTGATTCAGTGAGTTGTTTGAGCTGATTCAGTGAGTTGTTTGAGCTGATTCAGTGAGTTTTTGACTGATTCAGGCCACAATTCAGAGCCGTGTTTGATTTAGACTGATTATAACCAATAACAGATTCAGCAGCGGCTCTTCTGAATAGCGGCGTATGAAAGACTCTTGCAATGGTGCAGTTTTGGGTCAGAAAACAATCTGTGTTAGCCTAAAAATATTCAGCCGAGTGTAGATGTTTTTAACCCATTGATGTGTATATATAACTGTAAATGAATAGTATTGAATGCTTTGCTCTTTTTGTCAAGGTTGGCACTAAACTTTGAAACTCTATTGACATTTCTGGCTGGTAAAGTCCAGGAAATCTCTGACCGACTGATCTTTAGCCTCACAATAGCCTTTCACAATGAACAGAACAAAGTATAAACTAAATCATGTGTGGAGTTTCTCGACATTTCCTGCTTCCTATCTTATTGTAAAGGCTTAGGAATTCACAATAGATATGAAATAATTGGAGTGAAATTAAAATAAATCTTTAATGTTAGAATTGAATGAACACATGGAAGTATATTTAAGCGTTTTCATCATTACATGCACCTGTAACAGTGGATTTTTACATTTGAATGCATGCAAAATGTCACATAATCATTTGTCACTGAAAATGATTCACTGAATCAGATTCTTTGAAACATGGAATTTGAACTGATTCACTGAATTGATTCGAATTGACCAACTCTAACGTTCTAACAGTTTTTTTTATGTTGACACCCAGCAAAATGATTGTGCAATATATCATGAGCATTTGATTTGTCATCCAGCCCTAAAACTCCTTATCAACAGACACGAATGTTAATGTTTAAAGCATCCTGGAATAAAAGCAAAGCTACTGATTAATTTATGTGTCATCATCATCATCATCATGATTCAGTGTTACACAGTCGAGAGTTCTGTTTAAACTCACCAAGATCTGTCATGTGTTGTTCTTTTTGCCGGTTTAATGATAGGGATGGTTAGAGAGCAGACAGGAAATGACAGGGAGAAAAGAGGGGAACAGGAAATGAATGACGGAAGCCGGATTCAAACTTGTGTCGCCCACATAAGCACCACTGACAATATTGTCTCTCTGTCCTTTGTAAATCATTTAAGTCAGAACAGTTTAGGCTTCTTCCTTATCACGTTTTGGTAGGGTCTTTAATTTTATACAGACACTATGTAGCGTTCAGAAGTTTGGGGTCCTTTTCTCCATGTCATAATTCCTCCTATCAGCACAAATACCGTCGCCTCACCATGTTTGAAAGCTGCGCTCCTATTGGTCAACGGTCATTCACAGATGTGATGGAGCCCGTCGAGGAGGACCAGGAAAAAATTAAACATGCTAGTCTGACGTTGCGTCGGTTGTCGTCCACTGTTAGGGCCTTATGAAATCAGTTTTATTTTTTCCCAAATTCCAGTCCAAATTCCGTTTTTTGTGTTTTAATTTTTCTGATTCCATTTTTTTTTTTTTTTTTACACAATTTTAATGGTTAAATGAAATTTTAGTAATCAAAAAGTATGTCTAATTAATTGAAATCATGAAATTTAACAAAATAAATTATTAAAAGTTACGTTTAGGGACGTTTTATTTTTACCAATTCTGTGTTTTCTATTTTACATTCCATTTTAATGGTTTAATTACCCCTGTGTTGTGTATTTTAATATTTCTGGTAATCAAAAGAAGGCATAAAATATTAATTTAATTTATCTTTTAATCAATTTTAATCAAAACAAAGTGCTGCACAACACACTGTTAAAATGAAAGCATGGAAGAAAAATTGTGATTATTCCTCAAATTAAGTTTTAATAATAATTTATTATTACTACTGTACAACAGTAATATATTTCTGTCACAATCTCTTCAAGTTAACAATAATTTATTAAAAGTTTAACAAAAATTACGTTCAGGGACGTTTTTTTCCCCTCAAATTCCGTTTAATTTTTTTGACCAAATTCTGTTTTAAGTTTTCTGGATTACATTTTAATGGTTTAATTAAATTTCAATAATCAAAAAGCATGTCTAATTATTCATAAAAACAACAGTTTATTTTTTTTTATTTCTATGAAATGTTTTTTTTCCCCCAAAATTTCTGTTGTGTATTTAGATTTAAATTCAAATGAAGGCATAAAATATTTAATTTATTTTTTAATCATATGAAATTAAACAAAGTGCTGCACAACAGAGCTTTACTGTTCAAATTAAAACGTGGAAGAAAAATTGTGATTATTCCTCAAAAAAATAAAGTTTTAATAATAATTTATTATTACTACTGTACAACAGTAATATATTTGTTTTAGTTAAAGCGAACTTTTTTGATAGGGTGCTGTGAAGACCTTTGAGTTTCTGTGTGTTTATGATATGACGAGTTTTTAAAAAAAAAAATTAATTTTCAAGTACAAAGTTTTACATGAGAAATGTGAGCATGTTTATATAAAATTATATGGAATATAACATTATATATACACTAAGGTTCAAGGTTCGGTAAGCATCTTCTGCTCACCAAGTCTGCATTTATTTGATCAAAAATACAGTAAAAATAGTGAAATATTATTCCAGTGTAAAGCAGCTGTTCTCTATGTGAATATATAGTAAAGTGTAATTTATTCCTGCGATCAAAGCTGAATTTATCATCATTACTCCAGTCTTCAGTGTCACATGACCCTTCAGAAATCATTCTAATATGATTATTTGATGCTCAAGAAACATTTATGATTATTATCAAATTTGAAAACAATTGTCTGCTTTTTTCAGAATTCTTTGAAAACGTCTGTGATATTATAAATGGCACTGCTGTTATTCTGTTCTCAAAATAACTCAAGAAAAGCTCTTGTTTTGTCGAAATATCTTTTATTAGATTGAGATCATAAGAAAAACAAATGATGACCTGAAGAAAATAAGACAGGCCTCTTATTTGCATGGGCTTTCATATGAAAACACACTGTCATACATCTGAACTTGTAAATACGCAGTTTGACACTGTCCTTATCTCACAACTGAATCAGTTTTCACATATGATTTCTCACATCTTACTGGAGACCGACTGTTGAAACGCTGCCTTTTCATTAAAGCTCAGATTATTTTTTGGAGGTTGTGCATGTGTAATGTATTGCATGCATTAACTGTGAAGTCCATCATGTTAATTTGATAGTAATGGCAAATGCTGCCGAGACTGTTATTATGGTAATTTTCTCTCTGTATAAATTGCAATTTTACTTTTCAAGGTGCATTGTAGCTTTCAAGAACAAATTAGGTTGAATTGGGCCACCGCAGGACACAGAAACACAATCATTTTCTACCAGATTTGTTTGAACAAAGAATAAAAATGAAGTGCGATTCCCAGCACTGTGATCTGAAATGGCCATTGCGGTGCATCAGGTAGCAGGTCGCGTCGGTCCCCGACCCGTGAGTAACTGCTTCTGAAGTATTGTTGGTGTCCTAATCCGCGGTTTGGTACAAGCGTGTTTGCTTCATTGCTGTCAGAGGATGTGGTTTCATCATTAACGGTCTGTGAAAGGAGGTCTCTCAGGGGCGTGGGCTACATTACGTTCAGATTTAGAAACTCTTACAACACTGAACTGCACAGGTTAAGTGCAGGGTTATGAGGAAATTAGTGCAAATCCCTTATTTGAGATGAAAACAATGACCTGACAGTAATGTGAGGGCAACTCTGTTACTATAATGAGTTGCTATTTTTGTAGCCTACTTTAGGAGTAAACATGTAAAACGCCACCGACTGAAAGCTGTTGTGAGACGTGTTTGTTTTTACACTATCTCTGTTTTCTTCTCTTATTTGACTTAAACAGCACTTTTAACGGCTGTTTTTGCTGATGTGTGGATTGTGTCCGGATTCAGACCAGTCTGTGCCCTTAAAATACTGCCCGTCAGCCGTTTTCCCCTGCGTTCAGCAGAATGGACTTATGAAGAAGATGGAGACCTCCGTTACTGATGTAATGCATCAGATGACAATATTTATCACATGAAAGTTTAAGAGCAGAGCTCCCCAACCTTTTTTTTAATTTTTTGCCATGGCACAACAGTAAGCAAGCACTAAAATGTAACAAAATTGCACAAACATGCATTGCTTGAAATGGCATATTAAAGTGCCCCTATTATGCTATTTTAAAGTTTCCTAATTTAGTTTTGGAGGTCTCCAACAACAAGAGGTTGACATGCATCAAAGGTCAAAAAACACTTTAATTTTCTCATAATATACACTGCACATCACCACAATGTTCAATGATTCTCAAACGACTCGATGGATGAATCAGTCTCTAAATCCTTCTTTTCGCAAGCCTACTCTGCTCTGATTGGTCAGATGGCCCAGTCTGTTGTGATTGGTCTACTCTGCTCTGATTGGTCAGATGGCTCAGTCTGTTGTGATTGGTCTACTCTGCTCTGATTGGTCAGATGGCCCAGTCTGTTGTGATTGGTCTACTCTGCTCTGATTGGTCAGATGGCCCAGTCTGTTGTGATTGGTCAGATGGCCCAGTCTGTTGTGATTGGTCTACTCTGTTCTGATTGGTCAGATGGCCCAGTCTGTTGTGATTGGTCAGTTGGTCTAGTCTGTTCTGATTGGTCACATGGCCCAATCTGTTGTGATTGGTCAGTTGGCCCAGTCTGTTGTGATTGGTCAGTTGGCCTAGTCTGTTGTGATTGGTCTACTCTGTTCTGATTGGTCAGATGGCCCAGTCTGTTGTGATTGGTCAGACGGCCCAGTCTGTTGTGATTGGTCAGTTGGTCTAGTCTGTTGTGATTGGTCTACTCTGTTCTGATTGGTCAGATGGACCAGTCTGTTGTGATTGGTCAGTTGGCCTAGTCTGTTGTGATTGGTCTACTCTGTTCTGACTGGTCAGACGGCCCAGTCTGTTGTGATTGGTCTACTCTGTTCTGATTGGTCAGATGGCCCAGTCTGTTGTGATTGGTCAGTTGGCCTAGTCTGTTGTGATTGGTCTACTCTGCTCTGATTGGTCAGATGGCCCAGTCTGTTGTGATTGGTCTACTCTGCTCTGATTGGTCAGATGGCCCAGTCTGTTGTGATTGGTCTACTCTGCTCTGATTGGTCAGATGGCCCAGTCTGTTGTGATTGGTCTACCGCGTACAGTGCGTATTTCGGAAACAAACGCTATTACCATAACTAAACTCCAGCTCCGTACGGATGCTTCCTAAAGCTCAGCGATTGTACACACTGTAAAGACAGTAACGATGACATAATTTTTACACCAATCCCAGCGCGAGTCCGAATCGATGAAACATTGGAAGAACTAATTATTCAACCCGAACCTTGAGCAGGACGTTTCTCAGTGATGCTCCTCAGTTTGAGGTACATTATGAGATGTTTTAACTGTAATTCCTCATCATCAGCATTAGCAAGTGTGCGTCCATCAACAAACCCGTGTGTGTGTGTTTCTAATGTATTGTGGTGCACATGCAGAACTGTATCAATAACAGCGCATACGTTAGCCGAGCACTAACGTGAATGACTGATTTATGGCACACAGACAGGTATATTCTATGCAGTTGAGCTGATAGAAAGAAAATTAGATACATTTCTAGTTTCAACATTATTTGTTCTTTATATATTCCTCTTTAAAAGAAAAAGTATCAGCTGTATGCAAAGTGACCCATATTTGGTTTTAGGCCACTGAAAATGTGTACAATTTACTCATGGAGCCACATTAAGATCTCCACATCTCTAGGATTGAACCATATAGGGCCTTTAAAATGAAAATACCAAAAGAAAAGTTTGATAAGAACCTGAATCTAAAAGGATATTAAGATATCTTGAATACTTATCGAGTTACAGGCATGCAAACTTGGAGCTAAAGAACACAAGAAGAGCTTTTTTCCCATTTTTGAACTGTCACCGTTGGCATATAATGCAACAAAGATTGCTAAAGTCAACAGATTTTACTAATAGATATACTAATCTCTGTGTAAAAATAAAATAATGATGCTGCCATCTTTCTAAAGTCATTTTTACCCCCTGTAATTTGGCTCCAAATCTCATGTGAATTGTCATTTTGACCCCCCCTCTACAAAATAGTGGATTCCTCAGTAAATATACGTCTGTGACATTTAATATTTTGGCTTTCATCACTATTTATGTTTGTCTTTGTACAGAAAACATGAACAAAAAAATTTTTAGTCCAGTTTGATTCTGATCTTTCCATCCACCTCTATGTTGCAGCACAAGTTGACATCATTACCTTGCAGTGTTTTGTTAATGAACGCTGTGCTGTGTCCAGTAGTAGGTGTGGTGCGCCGTTAAAAAGGTCAATGTGCACTTTGTGCTGAACACTTGTATGTTAAACGAGTGAACTCAGTGCTAGATCCGCCACGTCGTTCATGCTCTATTCATTGGCTGTAGCGTCACTCAGTCTCAGTCTTTATATAAGCCACTTGATATGGATCAGATAGAAACCAGACCTAATAGACATTGCAGAGACAGATAACAGTCAGCGTTTACCGAAAGCTTCATTTACACTTTCATATATCCCTGTAACAGAGCTCTTTATATGTGTGGGTATGAACTGAGGTCATGCATTCAGTGCTCAGTCTGAACTAATGCCTCGTGCTATAATTTAATAAATCAGTAGCTCGAACTGCTTTTTATATGTTTGACACGTTTATGTAAATGCACAGATAGTGCGGCCACTTTTCTCGGCCAGTGATGTTTAAATAAAACATGCATGTGCTGAAAATAAATGTTCAGATCTTCTTTTTTTTCTTATCAGAAAGTTCTTGTAAGACTTCTTTTTTGTACACAAAGACTGCAAATATAATTCAGGGTGAATCTCACGCAAAAAGTCATATTTCATCTCAGAATCAAAAGAAATAAGAAAATATATTTTATGCACTAAGAAAAATAAGCAGATTTTTAGGAACACTGACATTTGGATAATATTTTGGGATGTTCTTTTCATGGCGATTAAGCACATTTCCCTCTAAACTCTTATTACTGTAATGAGTCTGGAACGATTTAGGTTTTTTATAATTATTATTTTTTTTTTTTTTGTAATTCCCATTATTCTCAATGGTTTCTTATTAGATTCTTTATTATTTTTTACAGTTATATATTATTTACAGTATATTATTATATATACCTTCACACAATTAATCATGATTGATTTGACAGCACATACATACATACATACATACATTATTTATATATATATATATATATATATATATACACCGATCTGGCATAACATTATGACCACCTTCCTAATATTGTGTTGGTCCCCCTTTTGCTGCCCAAACAGCCCTGACCCGTCGAGGCATGGACTCCACTAGACCCCTGAAGGTGTGCTGTGGTATCTGGCACCAAGATGTTAGCAGCAGATCCTTTAAGTCCTGTAAGTTGCGAGGTGGGGCCTCCATGGATCGGACTTGTTTGTTCGGCACATCCCACAGATGCTCGATTGGATTGAGATCTGGGGAATTTGAAGGTCAAGTCAACACCTCAAACTCGTTGTTGTGCTCCTCAAACCATTCCTGAACCAGTTTTGCTTTGTGGCAGGAGCATTATCCTGCTGAAAGAGCCACAGCCACCAGGGAATACCGTTTCCATGAAAGGGTGTACATGGTCTGCAACAATGCTTAGGTAGGTGGTACGTGTCAAAGTAACATCCACATGGATGGCAGGTTTCCCAGCAGAACATTGCCCAAAGCATCACACTGTCTCCGCCTGGCTTGCCTTCTGTTCCATGTGTTCCCCAGGTAAGCGACGCGCATGCACACGCACCCGGCCATCCACGTGATGTAAAAGGAAAACGTGATTCATCAGACCAGGCCACCTTCTTCCATTGCTCCGTGGTCCAGTTCTGATGCTCACGTGCCACTGTTGGCGCTTTCAGCGGTGGACAGGGGTCAGCATGGGCACCCTGACTGGTCTGCGGCTATGCAGCCCCATACTCAACAAACTGCGATGCACTGTGTATTCTGACACCTTTCTATCAGAACCAGCATTAACTTCTTGAGCAATTTGAGCTACAGTAGCTCGTCTGTTTGATCGGACCACACAGGCCAGCCTTCGCTCCCCACGTGCATCAATGAGCCTTGGCCGCCCATGACCCTGTCGCTGGTTTACCACTGTTCCTTTCTTGGAGCACTTTTGATAGATACTGACCACTGCAGACCGGGAACACCCCACAAGAGCTATATATATATATATACACTCACCTAAAGGATTATTAGGAACACCTGTTCAATTTCTCATTAATGCAATTATCTAATCAACCAATCACATGGCAGTTGCTTCAATGCATTTAGGGGTGTGGTCCTGGTCAAGACAATCTCCTGAACTCCAAACTGAATGTCAGAATGGGAAAGAAAGGTGATTTAAGCAATTTTGAGCGTGGCATGGTTGTTGGTGCCAGACGGGCCGGTCTGAGTATTTCACAATCTGCTCAGTTACTGGGATTTTCACGCACAACCATTTCTAGAGTTTACAAAGAATGGTGTGAAAAGGGAAAAACATCCAGTATGCGGCAGTCCTGTGGGCGAAAATGCCTTGTTGATGCTAGAGGTCAGAGGAGAATGGGCCGACTGATTCAAGCTGATAGAAGAGCAACTTTGACTGAAATAACCACTCGTTACAACCGAGGTATGCAGCAAAGCATTTGTGAAGCCACAACACGCACAACCTTGAGGCGGATGGGCTACAACAGCAGAAGACCCCACCGGGTACCACTCATCTCCACTACAAATAGGAAAAAGAGGCTACAATTTGCACGAGCTCACCAAAATTGGACAGTTGAAGACTGGAAAAATGTTGCCTGGTCTGATGAGTCTCGATTTCTGTTGAGACATTCAGATGGTAGAGTCAGAATTTGGCGTAAACAGAATGAGAACATGGATCCATCATGCCTTGTTACCACTGTGCAGGCTGGTGGTGGTGGTGTAATGGTGTGGGGGATGTTTTCTTGGCACACTTTAGGCCCCTTAGTGCCAATTGGGCATCGTTTAAATGCCACGGCCTACCTGAGCATTGTTTCTGACCATGTCCATCCCTTTATGACCACCATGTACCCATCCTCTGATGGCTACTTCCAGCAGGATAATGCACCATGTCACAAAGCTCGAATCATTTCAAATTGGTTTCTTGAACATGACAATGAGTTCACTGTACTAAAATGGCCCCCACAGTCACCAGATCTCAACCCAATAGAGCATCTTTGGGATGTGGTGGAACGGGAGCTTCGTGCCCTGGATGTGCATCCCACAAATCTCCATCAACTGCAAGATGCTATCCTATCAATATGGGCCAAGATTTCTAAAGAATGCTTTCAGCACCTTGTTGAATCAATGCCACGTAGAATTAAGGCAGTTCTGAAGGCGAAAGGGGGTCAAACACAGTATTAGTATGGTGTTCCTAATAATCCTTTAGGTGAGTGTATATATTCTTTTCCCCATAATATGACATGTTCTTGACAGGTTTTGTGAGATTCACCCCTAAACGTTTCTTTACCGTAATGAAAGGGTTTTCTTATTCAGTTAGTGAAAGACATACATTTTAAACGCCTGCATCAATTCAGAGGTTAAAGAAGAGTCGCCCAACACGGTGCATTCAGATTTGATTTTCATATTCGTCGGGGAACACTTTAATTGGACGCTTTCTTCACAGGGAAAGCGTTTGTGTGCAGAAAGGGACGGCCGTGATTGAAGTGCAATAGCCACCCTGTCAATTCTTTACTCCGTTATGCAGGACTTAATTAGCAATCCACCATTACTGAGCTGAGAGGAACACTTCACATGTTTTATGAGTGTCTTGAGAAGTGCCCTGCTGCTCTGCGGTGTGTGTGGGAGGTTAAAGTTGGATCATGATTCACTGGCAAGTCCCATAGGGACAGAGTAAAGATTCTTTAAGCTTCTGTTTTGCTTCTGTCTTCAATCTTGCTTGACCGTGCACAGCTGTGGAAAGTTTTTGTCTTCAGATATAGTTCGTTTGAGATCCCTGTTGTGAAGTTGTTCAATCAAACTGCTTTAAAGTGCCTCTCTTACAATAAATCTACATGCATCCAAGGTCAAAAAACACTTTAATTTTCTCATAACACACATTGCAGCTCTTAGCTCTTTTCTCACACTGTCTGAAACGGTTAGTTTCTCTAAACTCCTCCTTTCCGAGAGCCTGCTCTGCTCTGATTGGTCAGATGCCCCAGTCTGTTGTGATTGGTCGACTGATTACAAACCAAATGCCCATTACCTGTATTTTAGCAGTTCCTCAGCACTTGATACACAGTGATATGAACAGTATAACGCAGAAGTACCCACTTTTTTGAGTGTTCGCACCGCAGGAACTGGGAATGGTTTTAGTTCTAGAAATGCCTTTTGGGGGAAATAAGTCTGCCGTGCCGTCAAAATAAAAGTCTCTGCCGTGCCGTCAAAATAATAGTCTGCCCCGCCTTCAAAATAAGTCTGCCGCGCCTTCAAAATAAAAGTCTACCGCGCCTTCAAAATTAGTCTACCGCGCCTTCAAAATTAATCTGCTGCGCCTTCAAAATAAAAGTCTGCCGCGCCTTCAAAATAAGTCTGCCGCGCCTTCAAAATAAGTCTGCCGCGCCTTCAAAATAAAAGTCTGCCGCGCCTTCAAAATAAAAGTCTGCCGCGCCTTCAAAATAAAAGTCTGCCGCGCCTTCAAAATAAAAGTCTGCCGCGCCTTCAAAATAAAAGTCTGCCGCGCCGTCAAAATCAAAGACTGCCCCGGCCTCAAAATCAAAGTCTGTCGCGCCTTCAAAATCAAAGTCTGTCCCACCACGCCTTCAGAAAAGAACTGCAGGATGTAAGTAACGGCTTAAGTTCCAACTGGTGGTCCAAATGAAACCAGGAAAATGGCCCTAGGAAACCATTTAGTTCCTATAACTACCCGGTGCGAAAGCCCCTAAAGTGGATTTGCTTTGGCAGCAGAAAACTTCTCGACATGAACAACACGATCCAAACTCTTCCAGTCTCAGCTACAGTGTTTGAGGTGTGTGATCTTTTGAAACTTCGCAGACTTTTACAAACAGCTCTATTACACATCTACATGAAAGGGAATATCCCAAAAAGCATAATAGGGGCACTTTAAAACACTGTGTCTGACATGTTTTGCATGCAGCCGTTGCAAAAAAGTGAAGTTGGTTCTGAGAAAAGCTTGTGCTCATGCTGCTTTGTAAGTTCTGTATTCTGTTATCTAATGCATTTTTAATTGTGGCTTAGGTGTCCAAATACTTTTCGGGGTCACTGTATTTCATGCCCACATTGCTGGAGAGGCTTTTAAAGCGATATTACCCGGATGTTGTCATGTTATTGTGATTAATGTGTTGAGTATATTAGAATCCAGCAGATGTCAGCCCCTTTTTCTCAGTAAAGCACTACAATCTGTGCTGCAGTGTAATCACAAAAAGTGACATATTGAAGACTAGCGGATAAATAGCGCCTCCCCGGTGGATATCTCAGAGGGACACGCCGTTCAGAACGGTGCAGTTAGCCAGAAAAAACCCGCTTTCAATCCATTAGGGACTTATAATCAGGTGGAAGCGCAGAACGGCCCCTTATCAGACAAACACAGAGGAAATTTTGAGGCAAAAATACGCTCAAAATCCCTCTGTTGGATTATCTTAATGACTTTGTCCCTCGTTCTCCTTAATCCCTCAGTTAACGTGCGCTTTTATCTCGTGAAAACTTTCAGGCGTGTGTGTTCGGAGCTGGCAGCAAAAAGAGCCACAACCAGCTGTTTGTGAATCAGGATTTGAAACACTTTCAATTATAATTGCTTTTCATTTTGTTTTGTTTTTTTATTTTCGTTAAAGTAACTGCTTTTTTTTTTAAAAATCTGTTATATTAATATTCATTTTACATGGTTAATAAGAGAATAATATATCTGAGTATCTTTAAGGAAAGACACTACAGGTGATTATTTAATTAATATAAATCACTGTACTTTTGCTAGTTATGTTAATAAAAGTGTGTTTAAGACAAGTTATCTGAAATATTTTTGTACATATGCAAATTATGTATTATATATGCACCAATTTGCATACATTTCCAGAACAGAAATCTGAACATTGGATAAATCCAGGTTCAAAATGAAAATGATTTTGTTGACATTAGAGTTAAAGGTGTTTTCAGAGGGAATTTTGGATTTCTCTTTCTCATAAATCAGACAATACTCTCAACAGACAGGAAAAAAAAAAAAAGTCACCATATTTTTAGGGCTGAGCGACATTTTTCATATCAGTCGATATTGATAATTATCACAATAAATGTCAAATTTGAATTTCTTTTGAGTTTAAAGGCAGATTTTTGCTCATGAGTGAAAGTTTCAGAAACAGTGTTGTTTTGACACTTGCCAAACAGATTTCACAAATTAATATTACATGTTTTGTCTCTTAGAAATGCACATTTGACAATAGTTTGAGTTGGGATGCAGATGTAAATTTATGTTCAATAACAAAAACTCATTTTTATAGGGTACATTTTCTGATTTTAGGATTAAAGGTAACCATTGGTATTCCATAGTATTTGGATCATGTTAACCACAGAGATGCACCGATGTATCCGATTTTTGATCAATTTACAACCATCGGCATATAGCATGAAAAAGGCCGATATAAAAAAACGATGGTTTATTAATGAACTGCGTGAAGGCACTGATCTGTATAATATCTGCTGCATAATCCAAGATTATAATGTCATATTCCTGCTGCGCTGCTGTCTGCGTTTTAATGTTAATCAAACAACAAAAGACCAACAAAAAAATCGCTCACTACTCTTGACTACATAACTTTTGTAACTTTCATAAGGATTAATTTCCGCGATGCGGAATCCAGTCATAAAAACGGGATTTACTGCATAACGTCACGGAATTTGTCAAAGTTTTGATGAATAAATAAAACATAGGTCAGTCACTTAAATCAAAAATCGCGATATATACTGGTGTCTGTGAATATTAAGCAGCAAAAAGACTGTTTAAATATGAATCCTGCATGTTTCTGTGTGTCTCGCAGTGTTTTTCAGCCTCTGCCGCCTCAATATACGAGGTTATGAATGCATTTCCAGTCACTTCATGAGAATTTTACCGTTTCATTCGACAAAATCTATCGTCATGTCATAAACACACACACAGGAACTCGAACGTCTTCACGGCAACCCGTCAAAATAAAAGTTCAGTTTAACAAAGTAATTGTGACAGAAATATATTAATGTTGTACAGTAGAATTTAGCTACGTCTCAATGTAATAATAATAATAATATATGTATTTAATTTATACATTGAAGAATATGCAGTGTTATTTAACATTAAACCTACTTAAAAAGCACTTTTTATTTCATATGTATCTTTGTTCTGTTGTATTTATATATTTATGTTGGCCTGCTGAATGTTAAATGGATCCAGTCTATGTTCATTAGAAATTATTTGATAATGCAGCATTAAACTAGCTAGTAGGCTATAAGTTAATGTATGGTTTTTTTTTTTTTTTTTAACTTTGCTGATTTAAAACATGATCAAAGCACTCTATTTTAATGACAAAATTTCAAATAAGAGGGCAAGTGACAAATATCGTATCGGCCTATAATTGTTTGTTAAAATCGGTATCGGCCCCAAAAAATCATATCGGTGCATCCCTAGGTAAAACCACACATTGCACATCACTACCATGGTATTTGTTATGAAAAACCATAGCCTAAAGAAATTTAGTAGGCTATAATACAAATGCAATGCTGTAGCTTAATAATAAAAATACTGTGAGTATTCCATTACTCCTTTAATACATTTAATGTCTACTAATAATATAATACAATTTGATATGAATATCCCACATTTCCGCCACAATACCATGGTTTCAGTTAGTGTTACTAGAGTAAATCCATGGGAAATGGTGATTTGTGGATTGAAAAGCCTTCTAACTGTATTGTTGTGGCTCAATGTTTCGTCTGTTTTCCGCATCCGTGTTGAGAATGTCAGCGCCGTTTCATCTACTTTAAATCAAGAGACATTTGATTTGTGTTGTGTATGGGAGAACTCTGCAGCGAACCAAATGCTTGTCACCGAATCTCACTGCGCTGTTTAGTGGTCACGTGATCAGAGAGTAAATGCATTCGCTCGAAGCTGCGGTGTGTTTTGAGCCGAGCTGATAATGTTACGTGGGGCACGCCGTTCAAACGGCCCAGCAAACACAGAACGTTCCCCTAGCGTTACTATTTGGTTTCACGTTTTTTTTTTTTTCTCGTTTTAGCAGAGGTGGAAAGTAACGAATTACATTTACTCGCATTACTGTAATTGAGTAGTTTTTCTGTGTACTTCTACTTTAAGTAGTTTTAAAAATCTGCAATTTTACTTTTACTTAAGTATGTTTTGTTTAAAGTATTGTACTTCGCTACATTTTAAACCACATCCATTACTGAGTAAAAATAAATAAATAAATAAATAATACAAAGGGGGGGAAATCGCGCTACGGAAACTACTGCATTGAATTGAAGGGCGGGAGAACAAACGCGCAAAAATCACAAAAAGATGTAGACGGTAGGGCTGGCGGTATATCGAGTTTGTACAATATATCGATATATTTTTTAGAGACGATATGGAATGAGGCAATACCGTTTATATCGATATACAGTAGATTGATACGAGCGCATCTGAAAAATAGCGGCGTACACAGCATGAGCGGATGCAGGGAAAGTGCATAATACAATTAGTCCTAAACATGACACATGCTTTATATTAAGGGCTTCAAAATAACTGGTGAGATATAGTTAACATGTATAGTTTAAAGCAGCTTGCCCTGTCAGATGCTCTGAGAGATAGACTCGTGCTGACAGACAGATAAATACCTGCGGTGTTTAATGCGTTTGAAATGTGGTGCTTTCCTCAGTGCATAACTTACATTTCACAGGTATATTCTCCATCTGTAAATGTTAGAAAGTCATGCAAATATGTCCATTTTTCTCTCAGGAGAGGACGATCCTTCTGCAAGTGAATCTCCGTTAAAATTCAGGCTTCCGTGAACGAGCGCCGCCACGCGCATGCGCGACAAACAGACGGAGCGCAATAGGAACGCAATAATTCTGACTGAAGTATACATATTTATAAAATATTTGTTGTTGGACAATAAATGTGCCATATGTGGAATTAAGTGTACAAGTAAGTGTATTTTTATGAAAGTGACCGTTATAATGGGGTAATCAAATATAGGCTATATGCTTTTGTTTTTATTTTAATTTTTAAATTAGTGAATTTAAAAACAAAATTATTAATTTTGTTTTTAGATTGTAAACCCCCTTTTTGCATAATATATTGCATAGCCTACATTACATTCACTGTATTTGTTTATAGCCTTCAATATCAACACTGTTTTTAGGACATCACTGGGCAGGATGTGAAATAAAATTATTATTAAAATAAATACAGATTTTTTTTTTTTTTTATCCAAATAGAAAAACGTAGAAAATACCGGGATATATACCGTGTATCGCCGTTCAACCAAAAAATACAGAGATATGATTTTTTGGCCATATCGCCCAGCCCTAGTAGACGGACAAGACAGGTGTCAGTGATGCAGACTCATCTGAAACCGAAACGCCGTCGTGAACCCCTGGCTAGTATGGAAATACTTTGGATGTGTGGTTGTCCTGGAGGATATCCAATTGGATGCAAAGTGGCTACCCTTACCTAGAAGAAATTATGACAGAAATATATTACTATTGTAGGCCTACAATAGAATGTACTTGTCAAAATAATAATAATAACAATAATAATACATAATTTAAGAATGTATTTTTTAATCCATGGTTTTACAGCATTTTGCCAAAGGATAAAAGCTTGTTACATTTTATCACCGTTTTTTGATAATATATTTGTATTAAATCATAAAAAGAAAAATGTCATAGGACTCTATTATTCTTAAACATTTTAATAAATTAATGATACAAATAAGTTGTTAATCTAATTCATAATCATTTATTGAATATCGTTGATTAGACATGTTTTATTGACATAATTTTAATAAATTTTAAAATGGAAAATTTTAATAATTTTAAATTTTTAATAAACAAACAAATAGTTTTTAAGTTTGTTATAATAAAGCATTTGTTCAACCAAAAAAAAAGTTTTCATTTATTTAACGGCCATTTTAACTGATGATGATAATAATAACCATAATTTAATAATACAGTTTATTTATGAAATAATTGTTTAATACCGTGATGCTGTGAAACGCTGATGTTTTCTGAGATTTTTCTCATATCGTGAAGCTCTCATTCTATCACAACCCTACGCGGGCGAGTCCCCCACTCCCGCTGTTAAAATAAGTACATTTTAAATGAACTAGTTTACTTTTACTTGAGTATATTTTTAGACTGGTAGTTTTACTTGTACTTAAGTAAAATTTCATTGAAGTAATAGTACTTTTACTTGAGTAGAATATTTTATTACTCTTTCCACCTTACATAACCTAAAAATAACTTGTACATAACTTCCCTAATGGTTATTTTTAGGTTATTTTGCAACAATGAAATAACGTTCCCAGAATGTTGCAAGGTGGTTATTTTTTAAATAACCTAAAAATAACTTAGGGCTCTATTTTATTTTTGATCTGAGCACATGGTCTGAAGTGTACGGCTTAGGTGCACTTAGGGCATGTCCGAATCTACTTTTGCTAGTTTAACGACGGGAAAAATGGTCAGCGCGCCGGCGCATAGTCCAAAATAGTTGTCCCTAGTCTCTTAATGAGTCATGGGTGTGTTTTGGGCGTAACGTGCAATAAACCAATCAGAGTCTCATCTCCCTTTCCCTTTAAAAGCCAGTTGTGCTCGCGCCATGGAGGATTCACTATTTACATGGAGGAATAAAGACACCCTCGACCTGACGAGTCAGTTTAAATACATGTGTGTATCGCCACGATTGGTTAAATAATTATCCAATTTCATTCGTCATTACTGCAAATAGGTAATTCTATACATGCAGTGACTATCCATTATGACATGTAGGCATTTTTATATTTATGTACACAATAATAATCTTTTACATTGTAATCCTTTTATTGTTAATATTTAAAAATGTGTGTGTGCTGCTGCGCATCCCTGTGTGTGTGATAATCAGAGTGTACGCGCGTTGTGCACTGCCTATAGGCTCATATTACTAACACACCCTTTAAATAACACACTTTAGAGATCACACATATGCGTTTTCATCTTCTCTTCTGTCTTAAGACATAACCAGCTGTGTTTACGAGAATATTTTGACATATTTTGTGTGTATTTGTCCGTTCGTGTGCTGTGAAAAAAGACGAGGAAGAGAACTCAGTTCATTACGCGAGAAGCCGTTCTGTGCGCACGTGTGTGTGTGTGTGTGTGTGTGGGTGGCACAGAATGTTTAAAATCACATTTTCTGTGCGCACGTTTTGGATGTGTGCAGAGCACGGAAAACAGCGCGCGAGTCTTTTGCGCACACAAGAACCGATAAGTGGAACCGAAATGCGCGTTTCTTATCGAATCACCGGTTCTGGGGAATTTGGAACCGGTTCTAAAATGGAACCGGTTCTCGATACCCATCCCTACCATTTTCTCCAGAGCGGCTGTACAGCCGAATCAAATTCTGTTGCGTTATTTTCCTGTTACCACTGTGAAGCTGCTTTGATACAATCGGCATTGTAAAAAGCGCTATATAAATAAAGGTGACTTGACTGAACACACCTGGTTTTCAGACCAGACGCCCATGGGTGAACAGATGCGCCAGTGCATTTGATATTTAAACAACGTGACGCTGGACGTGAAAATGAGAACTGCGGAGAGCTGAAACTAGCAGAAAACACTCGCGTCGTGCCTGGCGTCGCATTGCGCCGGGTGTATGATAGAGCCCTTATACATAACGTTCCCTAATGGTTATTTTTAGTTTATTGTTTTGCAACCATAAAATAATTTATTCCCAGAATGTTGCAAGGTGGTTATTTTTAAATAACCTAAAAATTATTTATATCAATACATTTAATATTTTAAAATGCATAGATGGTGTTTAAGTTATTTTTATTTGGTGCTTAAAAAATGTCAAATCTGGGTACTCCATGAAATCTAGTAAATCTTACTTAATAATGGACAAATTTAATCTTATTTAATCTTGCATGTGATGGTTGAGACCCCATCACATCTCAGGTTATTTTTATTAATTAAACAATAAATAAAAACAAGATATGGTTTGTTTGATACTGATTATAAGCGTCCATATGATACTGCTTTATTTATGATTAAAGATGTACGAATGCACAAATATAAGAATAAACATGAGGAACTGAGGGTTGGGGAACGTTAGAGTAACGTTAGGGTAACGTTAAAATAACGTTCTACAAACCCAAAAAACCGAACGTTCTGTTTCCGTTAAGAGAACTTTCCTGGCTAACCAAAAACAAACCTTTAGAAAAGGAGCAGCTCTGTTTCGTTACACTTTTGGTGCATTTGCCGTTTAATATTTCTCATGCACAACAGAAATGGCAGCGATTATCAGTTATACCAGTGCAATGGTCTGCAACACGCATAAACATTATATTGAACACTTATCAAACTTTTGATATCGCCCAGCCTTAATATAAACCAGGCAAATGATATATGAACAAACCCTTCAGAATATAGACTGGAGTAAAGTCTGGGTGTATGTAAAGTGGAGATTTCTGAAAAAACTTATTTTGAGAAATTTGAGTGATATTTATTGTCACTCTACAGATTCAAATAGACAAAGTGTAGTAAAATAAACACTCAAATGTGTATTTTGGATGAACGAACACAAGTTATGGAAATGCATTTAAATGTTATGTAATTCAAATAGCAGAATCTTTAAGCACTTTTGCCTAGATCTTTATCAGAGTAATGCAATTTGACGAGGAATGTCAGTGTTCATGTGAACCGTAATGATGTTGTGTGCATTAAAACAATGAAACGGCTGACCTGATCCCAGCAGGCCTGAAAAAAGGCGGTCATTACATAACCGGCCAGAAATAGACTTTTTTACGGAAATAATGAAACGGCTGTTCAGACGCGGAGGGGTTTTACAGCATTGTTTTTCTAGTGTGGGGATGTGGGGGCGTCCCTTACATGGCGTAAGGAAATCCTCGGGAAGGACGCCTTGCATCGCCTCAAAGACACGACTTCAGAACAGAAACCGGCCACACCTAAAGGTCAACGCATGTCAGACCTCTTCCCAGACAGGACCTTCCGCATTTCTCCCCAGATCAGGCAGATTATATTTAGTCATGCGGTTCGGCTTTACTCGAGAATGCTTGAAATTAGGATTGAGCTAAGACTGCAAGTCAGGGAGTTTCCTTCAAGCTCCGAAACAAAACGGAACGAATAAATTAGTCCTGTTTGTTTCTACTGGTTTCTCTTCCAGTGCCGCTTGGAAAGGGGAATTTTACAGGCCTGTCGAACCGTTCTGTGCCAAACAAATGTCATGAGACTAACCACCCTAGAGCCGCAGGAATAATGACATCATGACGACACTGATTGGCTGATGATGAACACACAAAGTCCCGAATCTTTCACCGGTCTGAGCTGGGATGTCAAACAGCGCAGACATGGAAAATGTCATGCTTTTCAAAGTCCTCCAAAAAAACATCTACTATAATATAATGTATAATGTATTCTGAGTGTTTGTTTTTCTGGCCCAAGTCTTTTTTTAAAATTAACTTTTATCTAAAGTGACATTTATAATGTTACAAAAGATTCTGTTTCAAATAAATGCTGTTCTTTTGAACTTTCTATTCATCAAAGAATCCTGAAGAATAAAATGTATCAGTTTACCACAAAAAACATGAACTGTTTTCAACTAATAATAATCAGAAATGTTACTAAATCATCATATGAGAGTGATTTCTGAAGGATCATGTGACACTGAAGACTGGAGTAATGATAAATTCAGCTTTGATCACAGGAATAAATTATACTTTACTATATACACCACCGATCAGGCATAACATTATGACCAACATGGGCACCCTGACTGGTCTGCGGCTATGCCGCCCCATACTCAACAAACTGCGCTGCACTGTGTATTCTGACACCTTTCTATCAGAACCAGCATTAACTTCTTGAGCAATTTGAGCTACAGTAGCTCGTCTGTTTGATCGGACCACACGGGCCAGCCTTCGCTCCCCACGTGCATCAATGAGCCTTGGCCGCCCATGACCCTGTCGCCGGTTCACCACTGTTCCTTCCTTGGAGCACTTTTGATAGATACTGACCACTGCAGACCGGGAACACCCCACAAGAGCTGCAGTTTTGGAGATGCTCTGACCCAGTCGTCTAGCCATCACAATTTGGCCCTTGTCAAACTCGCTCAAATCCTTACGCTTGCCCATTTTTCCTGCTTCTAACACATCAACTTTGAGGACAAAATGTTCACTTGCTGCCTAATAAATCCCACCCACTAACAGGTGATGAAGAGATAATCAGTGTTATTCACTTCACCTGTCAGTAGTCATAATGTTATGCCTGATCGGTGTATTCACATAGAAAATAAAAATAATATTTCACTATTCTTGTTGTTTTTGATCAAATAAATGCAGCAGAAGAGACTCTTTCAAAACATTAAAACATCTTTCTGACCCTAAACCTTTTGAAACGTTTGTGAACAAAAACCTGTGCAATCATGTTTGTTTGAAATTGCCAAAAAATAAAAGATGCATAAGATATTCTTAGATGAGTGTTTGATGAGACCTCGAGCAGCTCCAGCCTCAGATGGTGGTTTGTTTCTCACAGTTGATCTTGCCAAAGGCTCCTATCGGTTGTAGATGTGGTCAGCGGTGTTGTCATGTGACATGTTATTTTTATCACTGTCTAAAATTATTATTTTTTTCTAGTCAGTCATTTCCTGGACGTGTCAGTCAGTCAGCATGAGCAGAGGAGGTTAAAGCGTAAGATAATATTTCGACTAATTCTTCAAAAGTCTTTGTGAGTCTTGAAGAATGTGCATTATGTAAGAGTCGACCGCTGTTTTTCCAGGCCTCCGGCCCCTTACACAATACCCCATCACATCTAGCAGAAAACAGACTCCTGTGCTGGATAATTAACTACATATATAGAGAATTTCTGACTGCAGAGTCAGTAAAATGTCAGATTGTGTGTTAGTAAACTCAGGGTTTTCTGGCAGTGTGTGAGTGTGGCCGTATTTTACAATAATCTACAAATGAACGTACCTACAAAAGTACGGTATTTAAGAGCTGTTTGATGCCTGGCACTTTAAACATTTTATTTCCTTAAGGAAATACAAAAGCATGTAAAAGAATAGAGTTTTGAAAGCAAGGATGCATTAAATTGATGATAAATTACAGTAAAGATATTTATAACGCAAAATTCAAATAAATGCTGTTCAAAAATTCCTGAAACTAAATGTATCACATTGTCCACAAAAATATGAAGTTGCAACACAACTGTTTTCAACACTGATACTAATCATAAATGTTTCTTGAGCATCAAATCCTCATATTAGAATGATTTGTGAAGGATCATGTGACACTGAAGACTGGAGTAATGATGATAAATTCAGCTTTGATCACAGGAATAAATTACACTTTACTATATATTCATATAGACACTGGAATACTTTTTCATAACATTAAATTTTTTTTATCAAATAAAGGAGCAGGACAGACTTCATTCAAAAATATTAAAAAAATCTTAGCGACCCCAAACTTTGTATATAAAATAGTATATAGTAATATATAGTATGTAATATATGAGAAAATAATATAACAAATTAGAATATATAATATATAATAAATATATGCATTTATATATAATAAATAATTAATTCTTTTATTTAAATTTGCTTTTAAAATTGTGGTTTTAACACAATTTAACAGATATACAGACACAGTGATATTGTTATAAATTTAAAATATGTATAAAATTATTACAATATTTTTAGACGTATTGCAAGGATGCATTAAATTAATAAAAAGTCACAGTAAAGACATTTATAATGTTACAAAAGTTTATTTTTCAAATAAATACTGTTCTTTTTATATTTGTATTCATCAAAGAGTCCTGAAACGTGATAAAATGCATCACAATATTTTATAATAATATCACTGAATGGAGTCTATATATATGAAACATTACTATATATATATATATTATAACATTTTCTAGGTTTTTTTTAAATTTCGCTTTTAAAATGTTAACACAATTTAACAGATATACAGATATTGTTATAAAATATTGTAATATTGTTATACATTTAAAATATGTATAAAATTATTACAGTATTATTAAACGTATTGCAAGGAGCATTAAATTAATCAAAAGTGACAGCAAAGACATTTACAGTGATACAAAAGATTCTATTTCAAATAAATACTGTTCTTTTTAAATTTCTATTCATCGAAGAATCCTGAAACGTGATAAAATTGATAATTAAAAAAAAAAAAAATTAAAGCTTTTAAAATTGTGGTTTTAACACAATTTAACTTTGTGATAGTGTTATAAATTTAAAATATGTTACAAATTATTACAGTAGTTTTAAACATATTGCGTATTGCTTTGGGAAATTCATTGTTTGGAAAATAATTTTAGAAAGCTAATTTTCCCGTTGATGTTTTATGATCAGAATTAGGTTATGAGCAGTAGAGCACGGCTAGGACAGATGTAGTGCGCTGAACACTGGCGTAAACAATTCGCTTTTTTACTAGAATTATTGGAATTTGGAAAGTTTTACCATTGATGTTTCATGATCACTGCGGAAGCAGAATTAGGTTAACCTCCAGAGCTCAGTTCTTTCCAACAGGAAGGCACATTTCCTTTGACCCAGCTAGAATAAATTTCCAGCGGGCCAAAGCCATTGACATTCACATGGGCCATTACTCTCAGAAAGTGCTGCGGCTCCAGAGTTTGGCCTGACCCCTCAGGGGACAGGGGTCACCACGGGACAAAGGGAGTGCCTGTGTGCTGAGTTCTGATGTTTATGAGCAGGTAGAGATGTAGGACAGATGTAGATAGATACTGGCGTAAACAATTTGCATTTTTACTAGAATTATTGGAATTTGGAGAGTTTCGCCATAAACAGATCATAGCTACACAACTCTCAATGTAGTCTTAATTATTGTTATTCATGTTGGAATAGACACAGCTGAGGGTTCTCTAATTAAAATGAATGAATTGATGTGCCTGTGTTATATAATCTGTCCGTGTCGTCTCTGGGGCTCGTGGTCCCCGGAGCAAACGCTACAGTTTCTGCTGAACCAAATATTATTTTGCGTATTCTGAGCATTACATACCAGAATGATTAGTCATATATCAATACATAAAATAAATAAAGAAAAATATATAATGATATAGTTTACACATACAATGATATACGGTTGCATCACCCATCTCTAAGTGTGTGTAATGCTGAGTATTCATGATCCAAAGCTTCAGAAATGATATTCTGCTGTAAGTAAGTAGATCGAAATAGTGCTAAGAACTTTTAAATTACATTTTCTTAGACCATACATACCCCAGTGAAGACTTAAACTGCTCTCTCTCTCTTTAATTATTTTCTTAATTAAGCCTGGTGTAGCTCAATATTTTCCTGCCTCTAGGCTCATGGTGGCATAAAACAAAAGGACACATTGATGTTGTTGTTTTCGGTCACTACACCAGCGGTGATGATGCAGGAAACTCTAGTTTGCATTGTCATGTTGTGTTACCCCCTTTACATACATAAAAATGCATTTTCAGTAGTTTATATTTTGTAATCAATATTTACTGTAATGCACATTACTGGTCTTAAATATGCGAATTGCATTCATGTGAATTTTACTGAAACAAGTTGATCAAAAACTTGTTTACTCATCAAAATATTTAATAAAACATTTTTTTTTATAAATACACTGCTGTTCAAAAGTTTGGGATCTGTACGATTATCTTTTGTAAATTAAATTTTTGTAAATTAAATTACATTTTTTTTTTTTAAGTCTCTTATGCTTACCAAGGCTGCAGTTATTTGATTAAAAAATACAAAAAAAATCAGTAATATTGTGAAATATTATTACAATTTAAATCAGCTGTTTCCTATGTGGATATATAGTAAAGTGTAATTTATTTTTGTGATCAAAGCTGAATTTGCAGCATCATTACTCCAGTCTTCAGTGTCACATGATCCTTATATTTATATATATATATATTATTTGTTATTGTGTATAGTTGTGTATGTATTTTTTTTTCCAGGATTCTTTGATGAATAGAAAGTTTAAAAAAAACAGCATTTATCTGGGCCAAAATTTTTATTTTTTAGAAAGAAATGTAATACATTTATTCAGCAAGGATGCATTAAATTAATCAAAAGTGACAGTAAAGACATTTATAATGATACAAAAGATTCTATTTCAAATAAATGCTGTTTTTTTTAATCCTAGAATCCTGAAAAAAAAAAAAAAAAAACAGTTTTCAACATTGATAATAATCATAAATGTTTCTTGAGCATCAAATCCTCATATGAGAATGATTTCTGAAGGATCATGTGACACTGAAGACTGGAGTAATGATGATAAATTCAGCTTTGATCACAGGAATAAATTACACTTTACTATATATTCACATAGAAAACAGCTGATTTAAATTGTAATAATATTTCACAATTTTACTGTATAACTGTATTCGGATCAAATAAATGCACCCTTGGTGAGACTTCTTTTAAAAACATTAAAAAATCTTTCCAATCCCAAACTTATGAACAGCATTCTATGTTACTGAAAGTGAAATAAAATCATGAATAATCAAATAAAATGTCATTCTGAATGTTTAGTTGATCAAAATGGTAATGGCTCTCTCTCCATAAATGTTCATCATATTATACTGCAGTAGTTCAATACTGATGATAAATCGCTTTATTTTCCAGGATGGCTCCAGGCGGTGCAAGGAAAGGAAAAAGACGGTGTCGTTCAGTAGCATGCCAGCAGAGAAGAAGATCAGCAGTGCAAGCGATTGCATTAATTCTATGGTGGACGGGTCTGAGCTGAGGAAGGTGCGCTCCAACTCGAGAGTCTACCAGCGCTACTTCCTCCTAGATGCCGACATGCAGTCTCTGCGCTGGGAGCCGTCCAAAAAAGAGTCTGACAAGGCCAAGATCGATGTAAAATCAATCAAAGAAGTGCGAACCGGTAAGAACACGGACACCTTCAGGGCCAATGGAATTTCGGATCAGATTTCCGAGGACTGTGCATTCTCTATCATCTATGGGGAGAGCTACGAGTCGCTTGATTTAGTGGCAAATTCAGCTGATGTAGCAAATATATGGGTGACTGGACTCAGGTACTTAATATCGTACGGAAAACACACTCTTAATATGATTCAGAGCTGTCAGGACAACATGCGTGCGTCCTGGCTGGGTGACCTATTCGATGAAGCGGACATCATTGGCGGAAAATGCATCAGTCTTTGCTCGGCCGTGCAGTTGATCAAGAACTTAAGTCCTGGGGTGAAAAATGTCAAGATAGAGCTGAAGTTCAAAGAGTTGCAAAAGGCGAAGGATAAAACCCGTTCTGACGTGACCAAGGAGGAGTTCATCGAAGTCTTTCACGACCTTTGCACGAGACCAGAGATCTATTTTTTGTTGGTGCAGTTCTCGAGCAACAAGGAATTCCTCGACACCAAGGATTTGATGATCTTTTTGGAGGCAGAGCAAGGCATGGCGAAGGTGAGCGAAGACATCAGCGTGGAGGTTATTCAGAAGTATGAACCTTCAAAGGAAGGGCAACTCAAGGGATGGCTCTCGCTGGATGGGTTTACCAATTACCTCATGTCAGCGGAGTGCCACATCTTTGATCCCGAGCAAAAAACAGTATGCCAAGACATGAACCAACCCCTTTCTCACTATTACATAAACTCTTCTCATAATACGTACCTGATTGAGGACCAGTTTAAGGGTCCCTCAGACATTACCGGGTACATCCGTGCCCTAAAGATGGGTTGCAGGAGCGTAGAACTTGACGTGTGGGACGGTCCCGATAATGAGCCACTCATTTACACGGGGCATACGATGACCTCGCAGATCGTCTTCCGCAGCGTCATCGACATCATTAACAAGTATGCCTTCGTGGCCTCGGACTTTCCTCTGATCCTCTGCTTGGAGAACCATTGTTCCTTGAAGCAGCAGAAGGTAATGTTTCAGCACCTGAAGAAAATACTCGGAGACAGAATCCACTCGGATCCTCCTAACCTTGACGACAACTACCTTCCGTCCCCCTCGGACTTAAAGGGAAAGATTCTCCTGAAAGGAAAAAAACTGGCGAGCAACTGCACCGGCTCCGAAGGCGAGGTGACTGATGAGGACGAGGGTGCAGAAATGTCTCAACGGATGAACAGCGAGGGTGGTGAACAGCAGACGGTTGTTCAACCCAAAAAGTTCCAGCTCTCCAAGGATCTCTCCGACATGGTAACCCTATGCAAGTCTGTGAGTTTTAAGGATTTTCAGACTGCTTTCCAGAACCAGAAGCACTGGGAGCTCTGCTCCTTCAATGAGGTCTTTGCCAGTCGTTGTGCGTCGGACCACCCTGGCGACTTCGTTAACTACAACAAGAAGTTCCTAGCGAGGGTTTACCCAAGCCCGATGCGAATCGACTCCAGCAACATGAACCCACAGGACTTTTGGAAATGTGGCTGTCAAATAGTAGCGATGAACTATCAAACGCCAGGTCTCATGATGGACCTCAACATTGGGTGGTTTAGACAAAACGGCAACTGTGGTTATGTTCTACGCCCAGCTATCATGAGGGAGCAGGTGTCTTATTTCAGTGCCAATACTAAAGACTCGGTTCCAGGAGTGTCCCCACAGCTCCTTCACATAAAGATCATAAGCGGACAAAACTTCCCCAAACCCAAGGGCTCAGGCGCCAAAGGCGATGTGGTGGATCCCTATGTTTACGTTGAAATTCATGGCATCCCTGCGGATTGTGCAGAGCAAAGGACTAAAACGGTCCATCAGAATGGCGACAACCCCATCTTTGATGAGAGTTTCGAGTTCCAGATTAACCTTCCGGAACTGGCAATGGTGCGCTTTGTCGTTCTGGATGACGACTACATTGGGGACGAGTTTATCGGTCAGTACACGATTCCGTTTGAATGCATCCAGCCAGGCTTCCGCCACATTCCCCTCCAGTCGCTGACGGGTGAAGTCCTTCCACACGCCTGGGTCTTCGTTCACGTGGCCATTACCAACCGGCGTGGTGGGGGTAAGCCTCACAAAAGGGGGCTTTCAGTCCGCAAGAGTAAGCGGGGTCGGGAATACGCCACTATGAGGATACTTCTCATCAAGGCTGTAGATGAAGTCTTTAAATCTGCGGCACAGCCACTACGGGAGGCCACTGATCTCAGAGAGAACATGCAGGTGAGATAACGCTTACCTCATTGAGAAACAGAGTCGTGACTTGTTTTCAAATGAATGTCAGTAAGGGCGATGATACACGGTAACTTTTTGAGCAATGTTGCCGAGCGATGTTGTCACTTTCCCATTGAGAATGGGCAACAAATTTGGATACTTTAGATCGGTCGTGGGCCTTGTCTCACCTGGTTGCCATTTGACTGCAACATTGCCCAGCAACATTTCTCAAAAAGTTGCCCTGTGTATCATCACCTTAAGGCTCTAGTCCACCTTGTTTTATGAAAGAGCAGCTGCGGCCATTTGTACCTGGACAAAAACAGTACGTTATGCCGCTTTATAGGCTATTGCTCACTAATTGTAAACATATTATGTTAATTTCATTATCATGATCGTAAACACACTTGTTTGTAGTGGTGTACGATATTGACAAAATGATATCTCAATATTTTCTGGGATTTTCTCGATAATGAGAATTAGACGATATTTTCTGAGTGTGTTTATTGTGTTGGTACCTTGGCAGGTTTAGGACTTCATATTTTGTGTGGTGGTCACTTTGGAACAGTGACAGGAATGATCTTTTCCAATAAGTTTGATTTTAATTTTTTAATGGGATGCCATGTTAATATAATGGGGGAAAAATTATTGCTGTATCTAAAAAAATCATCTGTGTTATGGTAACTAATGCGATTTAGGTGGGCTGGGGTTTTGTTTGTAGGACGATTAAGGAAAATATCATGTCTTTCTTTAGATTTTTAGGTGAAATATGATCTGGAAAGGTTTTGTGAGATTCACCCGCTCAGTGTCTGCAAAGTATGCAAATGACTTGACTCAGCAAATGTTTAGTTCGCAGCTTGCCAAGACTCTCCAGCCTTATTTCATTGTGACAAGTATCTTCTTTTCATAGCGTGAGAAAGTTTTCTCAAATGAAACGTCGACCCTGAGAAGGAAGCACAGCTTACAGGACTTTTCTCTTCACAAGGCCAAGAGCATTTGAACTGAAATCTCTCTGGCACTGATAAACAAAAAACAAAAAATGCTGATTTGAATCAGTTGTGATTCCTTGATGTTGCACAACTGGTCAGACTGGCACAAAAACACTCCGAAGAGCAACTGCAGTCCCTTATTTAGCCACGAGAACTGAAAATATACTCATATATAGGCTACAGGTAGGAGATCAGCCAAAATCTTTTTAATATTTAATGTGGAAAATGTTGCATAACACAGGGTGTTAGCATGTCCTGAGGCATGTGTCAGTTATATCCCCTTAAGAAGAGATTAGGCCGTCTCATGGATGAAAGGAGTGCGTTTCTGTAACAGGAAAGCACTGAGAAGATTTTGAAGTCAGGAAATAGTTTTTCGTCGTCTTAAGATTATACTGCAGATGGTGCTTCAATTCGTTTCTCCTTCATTGGTTTTAGAATGCACATATCTATAAATAATCAGAGACATCTCTAATGCCTGAAGCTTTTGATGATAATCAAGATGATATAAGGCTCATTTTCCTATTAATTATGATCCAAGCAGCAGTATGTAGGCACCTATTGTAATCATTGGCGTTCTTATTATTATTCTTCCGTCTTCTTCCGCTATGGCAGCCCATAAAACCGCTTGCAGGAAAGTTATGAAATTTGGCACACTGATAGAGGACAGTCTGAACTGTTAACACAGCAAATTTGGAGTCTCTAACTCAATCCCTCTAGCGCCACCAACTGTCCAAATTTTCACTCACGTTTATGCTAATAACCTTTAAACCGTAAAATTTTTCAACCATTTTGAATTTTCAGAAAAACGTACTTTTTCAAACTCCTCCTAGGCCGTTGCTCCGATTTTCACGAAAATTGGACCAGTTCATCTTCAGACCATGCCGACAAAAATGTATGCAATTCAACATCAAACCGTTCTCGAATAACGCGCAAATGAATTTGACGAATTGCACACCCCAAAATGAACGTGAGGCTATATCTCCGCAATGCTTTAGCGTATTCTGACCAAACTTGGTGTGTGTTATGACAACCATGACCTGAGGTTACCTGCACAGTTTCGGTGCAGTGCCACCTAGTGGTCAGGAGATATGAAAAATGGCTCTTTTTACTTATAACTTCTGAACGATTTGGCCAAAAAACTGGTCTCTTTAGATTCGGTGCAGCATGCCGAGTCGAACGATACACAATTTTCCCATATCGGCCATTTTGAATTTTGTCGTAAAATGCAACATTTTAAGAACGCATTAGTGTATTGTTACGAAACTCTTTGTGTGTCTTCGGCACCATGCCCTAACGTACTCAAAGTTTTGGGGCAGAGTTATAATGAAATTTCCAAAAATGCTAATAACATTTGATTAAATTAGCCTATTGTGATGAAATCTTAATAGATTCTTCATCGGTCATGCCGAGAACATAGATATCAATTTTACCGAACTTCCTGTCAGCCATTTGACTTTTTCTAACTTTTCCTAGACCGTTTGTCCGATTTTCACTAAAATCAGTTTAAAAACAGCCCTCAGCTACATTTTTTTTTTTTACGCAACCGTTATGTTAAAACGTATCACAATCCTTTTTGTCCATGGCGACATGTCAAGCTTGTCACGAGATGCGATGTATGGGTTTTATTTCATTTGTTTCGTTTTAGTCTAAACATTCATAAAATTGTTAATTATGTTGTGAAATATATTATATTCCAATCCACAAATATGTGTTTTAAACACTGGTCATGTTAGTAAATTATAACTGCAGTGATGCAATGACTTTTGCAAATACAATTGCCGATTGGCCCTTTTATTTAGAAGGCGGGGCTTATTCCGCCATTTTGCGTGTTGCACTTTCTCCCATTCATAGTAATACGAGTGTATACCTAAAGTCTTTGGATACTGCGCATCACTTCAAATATATTCCAGTGCGCACTTCAATTTATTTATATATCGATATTAGTGCTGTCAAATCGATCCAAAATAAGTTTACATAATATATATGTGTGTGTACTGTTTATAATTATTATGTATATATAAATACACACTACGAAAAATGTATATATGTAATAAAATATTTATATATAATAATAATCGATATTACAAAAATAAAACAAAGGAAATGTGGCAATTTTATGCTTACAATTGTAAGTGTCACTCGTTTTTATAAAGTAATACTGTCCAACAGCGACACCCGCAGGTGAAGTTACAGCGGGAGGCGTGCCTCCTCTGTCCCCATTGACTTAAAGCTGCAGTCCGTAACTTTTTGCGCTCTAGCGGTTAATAAACAGAACTGCAACCGGAGCTACTTCTCTCTGTTTATGTCTATGGCGAGTCACGCAGGGACTGTGCTCCTCCACAGCGGTTCCTACCAGACCGGTCTGAAATAGTCCCAATATAAACACTTATTATAACTGTACCATAATGATTCAGGGTAAGACAAAACACGGTTTGGAAAATGGATTCATGTTGTACATTCTCATTATATAATTTTTGTAAATCTTGAACACAAAAAAAGTTACGGACAGCAGCTTTAAAGCAGATACCCTAATGTGTGCGCTGAACTTTGTGCTGGGTAATAGAAATGAATGGGGAAAAGTCACGTGAGAGGAGGCAATGCCTCCATCGTGCTATGATTGGATATGATTGGTTCATGTGATAAATCCCGCCTCTTGTTTTCGTTCGCGTTCACGGATCGGCCTGAATGAAGATAATGATGCCGTTAATGGGAAGGCTAAAAAAAAGTAAGTAAACAACTCAGCCATTTAGATATCACCGCTTTGTCACGTCAAAATCAAACTTGAAGTGACCAGAAAACATGACGACTGTAGGGTTTTTAGGGGAAATTAAAGGTACATCGTCGTGTCTGTGTACAGTGTAGCCTACATGTACAAGCTTGATGACTGCTGAAAATAAGTTGACTACATAGACTGTAAAAAAATATGGATGTAATGTCCGTAACGTCACCCATAGGATTCTGAAGAGCAGTTTTGAAGCGTAAAGTCGGCCGTTGCCATCTTGGCAGCACGTCACCGCGCATCACTCCCGGATAACAGAAAATGGGCAAAGAGGCGGGACGTGGGCGGAGCTGAGGTGACGTGATGACTAACAGACAGCAGACAAACGGCAATCCACCTGTCACTCAAAGTGGCCACGCCCTTAATTATGCAGCACTTTAAGGCTTTATATAATGTAAACGAATGAGTTACCAAAAAATTCACCCCCCTCACAGTTGTCATGAAGGGCAAAATTAGCCGTATAGACCAAAACCACAATTTGTACCAGGCTGTAAACATGTGTTTTTCTGCTGTAAAGTTGAGCATTTTAACATGGAGCTCAATGAGATTCTAGTCTCTAGCGGCCAGTCGATGAACTGCACTTTAAGTCACTTCCGTATTGGCTTCAAGAGAGACCGTGGGAGGTTGCCGCTTGGTTGACTATTAAAAAGAAAAGCTGAACATTAATTCACAAATAATATATATATTGTTTAAATTGTTACTGCATTTAGTTATTATTTTGGAATAAATATAAAAATGTGTAAAAATACTAACTTGATGAAATGTATACTTGGTTTTAATAAATAGAACATAACATAAAGATACAAAATAAAATGTATTTGGTCTTTTTTTTAATGTCATGTTTATTTAACCAGGAAAATTAAGTGTAACAGGGACATAGATCTACATTTGATGTATATAAAAAAAAAAAGGACTTTGCTTCCTCAATTTAAAACACCACCGCACACCACTGATATATATATATATATAATGCCATACATTACTTTATCATAATAATGCAATACAATAATAATGAAAATAAATTGCTGAATCAGAGTTTTGAATCAAGAATCTGTTCATTTAAATGAACAGTTTGAATTGGCAGAAATTCACAATGTTGTTTAGTTTTATATTGCCAGCAAAAACATCATATAATGGTTATTTACGTAATATAACGCCTCAATTGTTTTACATTTAAATGCTTTAAATCAGAGGATGGATGGAGAAGCTTACAAGGTCTCCTGCTTTGAGGTTTGCTTTATTTCAGCATAAGCGATTCTATTTATAACACACTGTACATTATTTTAACAGTCCTGTTTACATTGCATTGTTCCTGTGGAAACAGTTCCAGGCGCTTCTGCTGCGTTCACTATTTATACTGCGTAAATGTGCCCGTTGTTTGTGTTTTAAACTCACTAGAGGAGCTTTCACAAGAAAAATTACGTCTTCCTCCCACATTTAGAGCAGTGCTTTTGTAGAAGACACACTCACTAAAACCACTTCCTATTGCATTTCTTGTTCGTGGACGTTCACTATGGGGAAGTCGGCACCTTGTTGCCATCAGTTTGATTTTGTTTTCTCGTCACCGCCCACAACTAGGTCACTGGCTATGTTCCTGTTTCTGCTGTGTGTAGTATGTGTGTGCATGTACAGAATATAATGTGTGGCATGCAATATGCATAGAATACCCAGATGACCGAATATATTTGCCAGATGTGCACTATTTAACAGCACACTGTGAATACTATATCCCACAATGCAATGCTTTTTTTTAATTTTTTTATTTTTTTTATTTGATTGGACTACTAAGAGTTTATTCAAAATAATATATTTATTTCTGAGATTATAACTAGACACCACTTGCTGATTTAAACATGGAACCTGATGAGGTCATGTGACTTTTGTTTGAAACAAAATATATATATAATTGCATTTTAAAGATGTATGCATGCACAGTATGTTAGTGTTCCTTTCTGAACATAATAGTAGCCAGCCACTATTGTACTTCATCATAACAATTTTTAAATAAGCCTGCATGATTTAGGGAAAAAGTGATTTTTCTGATAAAAATTGCGATTTAAGATTTAAAAAAAATACGGGTTCTGTTTTTTTGTGAATTTTGAGATTAAATGAATATAACCATATGATAATTATTTTTATATATATATATATATATATATATATATATATATATATATATATATATATATATATATATATATATATATATATATGTATGTTTATATAATAATAATAATAATAATAGTAATTATTATAAGATTAAAATGATAAGATTAAAATGATAAGATTAAAAAAAATGGTTTCTGTTTTTTTGTGAATTTTGTGATTAGATGAATAGAATAATAATAATTATTATTCATAATTATATTATTATTATTTATATAATAGTAATTACTATAATTATAATTATTTTATATTCATATTTATAATAATAATAAAAATAGTAATTATTATATTGTTATTTATATAATAATATTTAATAAAATAATAGATATCAATACTATTTATATAATAATATTAAAAATATTAAGAAATGCTAAATAAAAACCAAATAAAAATATTACACTTACTACAATAAAATAGCGTATTGAAGGAAATATAATAGAAATAATAATTATTATTTTAATAGTATTTTATATTTATATTATAATAATAATATTAATAATTATTATTATTATTATTTATATAATATTTATAGTAATATTTTTTATCACTAAATAAAAATATTAAAAAATACTAAATAAAAACAAAAAAAATTAGTATTTAATTTTTTTTAAACAATTTATTTAATATTATTTTTTACATTATTTTTATTTAATATTACAGTACGTAAGTGTTTAAGGAAAATAATATAATTTAATATTTTTATTTTACATTACAACTGTAAAATTACAATACTAATATTTATTTTGATGCATGTTGCGTTTACAAATGCACATTAAAGCGACTCAAACTCACAGCCATGCTGTACTCTGAAACTCGCAGCACATATTCATATTTATTTAATTAAATCGCAGCCTTAGTGATTTGATTAATCGCTCTGAGCCATATTGCAACTTCTGTTGCAGGTGATGGATATTATCCTGTGCTGCAAAACATTCACACTTTGACCTCCATGTCCTCCACAGAATGCCATTGTGCCGTTTAAAGAGCTCTGCGGTCTGTCAGCGGTGGCCAACCTGAAGCAGTGTATCCTAGCGCTCTCGCCGCGCCTCGTCGGGCCGGACGGCAGCCCGGTTCTGCTGTTCAACCTCAGAGATCAGTACCCCATCATGGAGGCCCAGGGCCTGCTGCCGGAGGTCCTGAAGAAAATGGTCACCGCTTATGAGATGGTGAGTACATTTCTATTACGGGCTTGAAAGCAGCTTCACAGTAATAACCAAGACAAGTTTTAATATTGCAAAGTTCTTCAATTATGAAACAAATACTATTTCAGCTGTAAAGCATCAGTGTCATTATTCAGCTCAGTTTAGTTCAATGATGATTGCATTTAATTGAATGTGAATGTTGCAAACACAATAGCTTTGTGTGACTGATCTGCATTTGTGGAGTTTGAGAGAAATTAGATATACAAATATTCAATAACCAAACACATACACAAAGAATTCTGCAGGCACACGTTTTGCAGTTTGCATGGTTTTATGCAGCCTGTGGTGAAATGCATAGGCTTTTTGGATGCATGTTGACTCAGATTTGATGGCTTGTAAAGATGCAACCATGCATAAACCAGGTCTGTATTCATGGGTCATGATAATTTTGTTTTTGCTTATGTTTGAATAATGCACCATCACAAAATGTAAATTCAAACTCCTGGGAAAGCTGCCCAGAGAATAGCCGTGTTTTGCAGTTTGATGAGCAGGAGTGGAATTAAAGTCTCCGAGCTCTAGTTTCAGGAAGATCGCCAGAGAAATGGTCCACAACAGATCTATATGAGACCAGATTTTGCAACTATTGGCTTATTTATTAGCTCATTGTTTTTATCAACAGCATTGTTAAAGTGCAACTATTATGCTTTTTCAGATATTAGCTTTGTGAATGTAAAAGTCTGCAAAGTGTCAGTTATTGTCTGAAACGAGTCGTGAGTATTTCCAGTCTCACTTCCTGCATGAATCTACATAGGTTTGTAACTAATTTGCATAATGCCAGTCTATGGTTTTCATTGGCTGAGCAGCGTCTCTTTGCCCCGCCCTCAAACACTGTAGTTGTATCTAAGACTGGAAGAGTTTGGTTCGTGTTGTTCATATTAAGACGCTGTTTTCTGTGCAGCAGATCACTTTGATGAGATTGATACGGTAAAACCGACGTTATCGGACAAGACAACTACCAACTGCCTAGCAATACCATAGCAACCGCCTAGCAACCACCCAGAACACCTTAGCAACCGCCTAGCAACGCCCTAGCAACCACCCAGAACACCTTAGCAACCGCCTAGTTGTAGTTCTTTCAGGAAGAGGGCGGAGCTTCAAGAGCTCGTGTTAGCAGCTCCGATTACCTCACGCAGACACACACTGAAAATGTCAGAAACTGTTCAGCCTTTTGTGTTCAAACCGGAGTCGGACAATGATGGAGAGACTCAAGAAGAAGAGACAACATGTAGAATGAGACAGGACGTTTCTGAATGGTTAGAGGATGAATTTATGAGTTAACTATCTTCAAGTCATCGATTAGCATATTCTGTCATGATAATCTCACCCCCTTTGTTGTGTGTTCCCAGGGGCGGGTTTATGTAAATTTTAGGGTTTGTGATGTCACTAACTCGTGAAGAAGGTTGTTGTAGTCCTTAAAAAGTGATTTCTGTAAAAGAAAATATCTCTCTTTGCTTTGAACTTTGAGCGTCGTAACTTTGCAGATGTTGTTTATGCTCAAACAGCAACATCACACACTAACTAAAGTTAAAAAAGTCAAATCATAATCAACCACCCCTTTAAGTTTAGGTATTGGGTAGATTAAGGGATGTAGAATATGGTCATGCATTAATATGTGCTTTATAGGTTCTAATAAACAGCCAATATCCTAATCATATGCATGCTAATAAGCAATTAGTTAATAGTGAGAATTGCACCCTAAAATTAAGTGTTGCCATAGCATTTTTTTTGGCTGATGTTGTTGCTGAAATCTAAAGAGCAGAGTGTTTATTTTCCAATTATGACACACATATGACATGTGAATTAGCTGAACGATATGCTCATCCTCGAGGAAAAGCATCACTGTTTGTGCACCAGTTGAACAAGGGGTGGCTGTTGTCCTCCTCCTGGTCCCCCGCTCTATAAATACCCTCTTATAGTGGTTTGTCTGCCACCAAGGCTGCAATTTCTTCAGCCATTAGTAATGTAATGACAGTGGGCATGTCAGCGTTGAGGCAGATGCTGCAGCTGTGTGTGCACAAGACTTCTGTGCTTCTGTCACACATACAACCAAAAAGTGACTATTTGGTAGGAAATATCAGGGAATCGGGTTTTCCAGGCCTAGAAAAGTCATGCAATTTTCGCTAGCGCATATATTTTTCTGAAATGCAATTCCATTTAAAAGTTTGGATTATGCTCACCAAGTCTGCATTTATTTGATCATAAATACAGTAAAAACAGTGAAAAATTATTACAACTTAGAATAGCTGTTTTCTATGTGAATATAAAGTAAAGTGTAATTTATTCCTGTGATCAAAGCTGAATTTATCATCATTACTCCAGTCTTCAGTGTCACATGATCCTTCAGAAATCACTCTCATATGAGGATTTTTGTGGAAACCCACCCTTTGCAGCTATAACAGCTTCAACTCTTCTGGGAAGGCTTTCCACAAGGTCCAATTTTTGACCATTCTTCTAGAAGCGCAATTGTGAGGTCAGGCACTGATGTTGGACGAGAAGCCCTGGCTCGCAGTCTCCACTCTAATTCATCCCAAAGGTGTTCTATCAGGTTGAGGTCAGGACTCTGTGCAGGCCAGTCAAGTTCCTCCACACCAAACTCGCTCATCCATGTCTTTATGGACCGACGCTTTGTGCACTGGTGCGCAGTCATGTTGGGACAGGAAGGGGCCGTCCCCAAACTGGTCCCACAAAGTTGGGAGCATGAAATTGTCCAAAATGTCTTGGTATGCTGAAGCATTAAGAGTTTCTTTCACTGGAACTAAGGGGCCAAGCCCAACCCCTGAAAAACAACCCCACACCATAATGCCCCTCCACCAAACTTTACACTTGGCACAATGCAGTCAGGCAAGTCCCGTTCTCCTGGCAACCGCCAAACCCAGACTCGTCCATGGGATTGCCAGACAGAGAAGCGTGATTGGTCACTCCAGAGAACACGTCTCACTGCTCTAGAGTCCAGTGGCGGCGTGCTTTACCCCACTGCATCCCACGCTTTGCATTGCACTTGGTGATGTAAGGCTTGGATGAGCTGCTCGGCCATGGAAACCTATTCCATGAAGCTCTCTACACACTGTTCTTGAGCTAATCTGAAGGCCACAGAAGTTTGGAGGTCTGTAGCTATTGACTCTGCAGAAAGTTGGCGACTTCTGCACACTGTGCACCTCAGCATGCGCTGACCCCACTCTGTGATTTTACGTGGCCTACCACTTCGTGGCTGAGTTGCTGTTGTTCCCAATTGCTTCCTCTTTGTTATAACACCACTAACAGTTGAGCGTGGAATATTTAGTAGTGAGGAAATGTCAGGAATGGACTTATTGCACAGGTGGCAACCTATCACGGTACCACGCTTGAGTTCACTGAGCTCCTGAGAGCGACCCATTCTTTCACAAATGTTTGTAGAAGCGTCTGCATGCCTAGTGCTTGATTTATACACCTGTGGCCATGAAGTGATTGAACACCTGAATTCAATGATTTGGAGGGGTGTCCCAATATTTTTGGCAATATAGTGTATATATAGTAATATAGTGTATGTGCATTTTAAGACGTTTGAAGACCAAAAAATGGATAAAAAATAGCTTTAAAACCATGTCAGTGGGCAGTAGATTATTTGTCAATACTTGCTCTCTCCTCATCTCCATCACTCTTTCTTTTTTCTCTCAGTCTCCTTATCTTGCCCTATTTCATCTGTATCAGTGAAGAAAGTAAACCTACGGTCAACTGATATTTAGCCTATATGTTTTATTAATCATTTTAATCAGTTAATTTAGTGAAGGCTACGAATGCAAGGTAAATAAGTTTAATAAATTAATTCGCAATATGTACACATTCATTATTAATCTTATGCCTAATCTGATGAAAACGGCTTCGTTAATGTTTCTTGTCCTCTCACTTTGACAGTTACTAATTATTACATTACATGAATCACATAAATTATACAGGCCTATTCTCAATTCAAAATGGTGAAATTAGACAAAAATGTATTAGTTTGTCTGATTTATTTTTGTCGGTAGTTTAACATTTCAATCCTAAAACAGCTGCCAAATATGAAATGTTTAGTTTAGCTACTCACATCTTATCTCGCGCTTTATGACCGTTGACTGACGCGTCGCGCTGCTGGATTTCGCGCTCATCAGCTTCTGTGAACATAAGGCCCGCCTACTTTGATTTGATTTGATTGGTCGTCTCTAATATTTTGACATTGACGAGCGGTGACAGACCAATGAGGAAGCTCAGATGAGAAGATGAAGGTGCTGTGCAATATCCTTGCAGCACTAAAGTAGTGTTAATGCTATATTAGGCAATTATTTCACAACATTTATTATATACACCTTTGGAAAAATACTGAGGTCCGGATCTCGGTGACCTCAGAGCTGGCCATGGTCACACTTTAGGGTCCAAATCTCACTATTAACTATGACTTTTGCCTCAATAAACTCCTAATTACTGCTTATTAATAGTTAGTAAGGTAGTTGTTAAGCTTCGGTATTGGGTAGATTAAGGGATGTAGAATATGCTCATTAATGTGTGCTTTATAAGTACTAATAAACAGCCAATGTCATACTAATATGCATGTTAATAAGTTAATAGTGAGAACTGGACCATAAACTAAAGTGTTTCCTTTTTATATTAAATATTGCAAATCGCTGTTGGCTCTTGTCAATTAATTTTTGACCTAATTTGATTAATTCAAGTTGATTCAAATGCATTCATTAACGTTCACCAGTGTGCCATTGATCACGATACTTGGGCTCAAGTTACTCCAAATGTGATTGCCACTATAAAGTGTGTACTGTGAGTAGCTTTAGTGTCACCTAACTAGATATTTACATTTTGTGCAGACCGTGAGTGTTGTTTGCCTGTGTGAGGCGAAATCTAGGTTCTTCCAGCAACTGTCTGAGAGTAAAACTGTAAAAAATAGTTCTGTCTGCATTTGTCGGGTCTGGGCGACCATCACCACGTGGCGAGGCCATCAGAAAGTGTGCGCTCCGCCCGACTTCCTGGAAAGTCGCCACATCCTCATGATTGATCTCTGCGAGAGGTTTCTGAGCACGGCCCATCAGAAACTAGAGCAGCTGCTCTTCTCTTTGTTGGCACGGAAAGATAATCTGGTCCTGACAAGTGACCCTGCTATGCTTTTAGCCACTATAGGGATGTACAGTTCAATTAGACTGACCTGCAGTACATAATGACCAGTGTCTGGAGAAGATCCCTGACTGCATTAAATTAAAGTTTCAGCTAATCCTTTGTTTCGTCAACCGAATTTAAATGCAGGGCTTTACTGGGGCTAAAATTCGGACAAACCCAGCCCATGCGGCCCACAAGTTCCCCTGTGAATGTTTTTGCTAGGGTTATGGCCTTAAGTTAAAAATAAATGAATGAATAAAACTAGCACAGGGACTTTTGTCACATAGAAATGCACTTGACAGTAAAGCACTGATTTTGAGCTAGGATGCCGTAACGTAAATTTACTGCTATTAAATGCTGTCATCATTTACTCACCCTCATGTTGTTCCAAACTTATGACTTTCTCTCTTCTGTGAAACACAAAAGAAGATATTTTGAAGAATGTTGGCAACCAAAACATTTTGGTTACGCTTGACTTCTATATGGACAAAAAACAGGCTCAAATGATTTTCATGTTCCACAGAAAGAAAGTTATTCAGGTTTGGGGGGGGTTTTATTGTCCCATTAAGGCGGCATCCATTTAATAATTGTAATAAATATAATCATTTACACTCGATGTTATTAGTGCATCCTGTTAATGTACAACAATACTGAGGTGCAAATAGTATGTATCTGTCAAAATAAAGTATAAATAGCATCTAATTACTATTTACACATATTGCAAAGAACTGCTATTACATGGTGCAAATAGAATATATCACTATTTTCTCTTAGTGTGAATTTGGACCTAGATAAGGGGTTTAATAGGAATTAAGAGGAACATCAAGAGGAAATATTTTCACTCTCTCTGATTGTGACGTTTGGATCTTGGCTTTCCGATGAGTGCTGCAAAAGCTCTGACAAGTTTATCCTTATCCAGCGATCTCATAACGTCGTGCTCAGTTGACATCTGGTTAAGTGTGGTCTTGGTGGACCACAGGAATTATTTTATCAGCCGCGGGCGCAACAAATCATTGGCTGCATCCAAAATCGCATACTGTCTGAATAGGTACTGCATTTGTATTTGAATTTACTTTGTGACCATTAAAAAAGTATGTGTCTTAGGAATGAAATTCGGATGTGCTGTATCGGCCATGTTGTTACTGTCACATGACCTACCAGTGTCAGCTTCACTGCCATTCAAAAAACCTCTCCTGTGGCCTCATGGGATAGTAAAGTGTCCGTCCAATGCACACTTCAGAATCTCGCCGGAAGTAGTAGGTCATCTAGGGACTACTTTTTTCAAATACTATTTTATTCGGACATACAAATCTTTTTCCATACTGTTTTTCACATGCTATATACTCTAGTAGGGAAGGGTTTCCACGGGGTCTTAAAAAGTCTAAAATTTCACAATCAAAATTTTAGGCCTTAAAAAGTCTTAAATTCGCTTATGTAGTTCTAGGTCTTAAATAATTTTAAACGGGTCTTAATTAAGGGTGTGCACGAATATTCGAACTGTAATTAATATTTGAAAAATAAAAATATGAATTTTGAATTTTACTATGTTGCTTTGCTGGCCGTAAATGCATGATAAATCCCACTAAAAATCGCAGTACAACTAAATCCAGTGGGTGGCGCTGTGTAGCGTGTTAAGTTGATTGTATTTGATCACATAATGTTGTCGTCTGCCTCGCGACGTTTGGAATAGCGTTTTATTAGCGTTTTTTCCTACTCGCGCTGCTTGAGCTTATAATGCTTTTGTTCTTTAGGCATATATTTTTTTGTTTACACATATTGTTTAATGTTTTAAACTGAAAGAAAACCAAGATATAACGTAAGCTGGTTGTGTATATTGCCTAATCGTAAGCTTGTTCAGAAATAGGGACGACAACTTGATGAATAAAAAAATAACGTCTTTCTCATTTTTGCAAAATAACGTCATTTAAAGAAACAAATATTCGAATATGCGTTTTTTTTATGAGCCCAAATATTCGAATACAATATTGTAATGCCCATCCCTAGTCTTAATTTTTCTATGTCCATATAATGCTACCTCTAATGCTCATTGAAATGCTAGAGTGTGTGTGTGTGTGTTTGTTTTTTATTCCGGGGTGTTGTAGTTCTTTCTTTTGCTAGTCCAAATATAATTCGCTGTATTACAACTACAAATGAGACCAACATGCATTGTATATTACAGCCAATCTCTTTCTGTACCACAGACACATAAAACAGATTTTATTCTTCAGCCAATAGTTCTCCAGTTCTTCCAGTTCCGCGATTGTGGGAGCAAAGGCGAATCGTTAAATTTTTCACCTGCCGTCTCGCATAAGCGCCAAGGACCGGGCGAAGCGATTACGCAAGGTGGATGAATGACCAAATAAAAAGTATGATAGCACTAAAAAAAAGAGTTAATAAAAGCGATGTAAACCACAAACTCAATTCTGTACTGACACACGGACTGATGTCAGATACTGAATGTGTTCTATTTAGGCTTATTGCCCTTGAACGATCAAATACACACATAATTATGCCTATGTCCATATTGGTGGTTATGTCTTGAGTGAACAAGATTGGGAGACGTGTGTCAGTGCTTGATCTGCGCATTACTGTAGGTCTTAAAGTGAAAGCAACATAATATAGCATATACCCGCTCCTGTCTGTGTCGTTAATGTTAACCAAACAACAACAACAACAACAACGGGAAAAACAGTACTTAAACTTAAAGCACTGTTTGTATCTGTATCTTTATGTTGTGTTTATTTGTCCTATTCTACTATATAACTTAAAGGAATACTCCACTTTTTTTTAAAATAGGCTCATTTTCCAACTCCCCTAGAGTTAAATAGTTGAGTTTTACCGTTTTCGAATCCATTCAGCCGATCTCCGGATCTGGCGGTGGCACTTTTAGCATAGCTTAGCATACATCATTGAATCTGATTAGACCGTTAGCATCTCGCTCAAAAATGACCAAAGAGTTTCGATATTTTTCCTATTTAAAACGAAACCATAGTGAACGTTATTGAGTGCACTCATTCAATCCCACATTGCACCGCAATAACGAGTGTACAGCCTATGTACACACAGCAGCTGTCCGAATTCAAGTGAACTGTATTAGTGGACTAACGTAGGGAATAGTGAATGATTTCGGATTCAGCCTAAGTTTGTGTAGTTGCAGAGTTGCAGCCGGCAAATTAGGTAGTGGATTTACCTGTGCGATTAGCCATGGTTCTGTGCGTTGTAAAGGTTTGAATCTGCTCTCCTCCTCCCTTCTTCCCCAGTCTGTTCAGCCACACTTTCTTGCCTTTCACGTTCCAAAAGCTCATCTTCAGTGTATTCCGGTTCAAATAGATACGGTTCAGGATCTGCACCAAAGTAAATATCTTCTGAATCGTCTCTCACAAACATCTCCATGGTTACAAGGCACGCTCCCTGTGCAAGCAGGTTGTCCCGTTGGTTATGTTGACGGAAGTTAGCCTATTTTCAGGCGCGTTTTAAATAGGAAAAATATAGAAACTCTTTGGTCATTTTTGAGCGAGATGCTAACGGTCTAATCAGATTCAATGATCTATGCTAAGCTATGCTAAAAGTGCTACCGCCAGATCCGGAGATCGGCTGAATGGATTCGAAAACGGTAAAACTCAACTATTTAACTCTAGGGGAGTCGGAAAATGGGCCTATTTTCAAAAAAAGTGGAGTGTTCCTTTAAAATTAATTTTAATATATTAATATAATTCATTAATTTTATTATTGTCACGTTAAATAATAAAAGATAAATTATAGCAATTAAAAAAATTAATTACAACAAAGAACCACCTCTCTCGTATGTATTCAGTGATTGTTTTGGATTCGGAGCAAGCCGTTTCTAATCGCGCTGTGTGAAATACAGACTGAACGGCGGCTCAAAACACCCAACCGCTTCATGAACACAGGATACGCAAACTACACATTTCAGTTGGATAAAGAAAACCAGTGTCGCTAAAAAGTTTTGATGGATGACGGTTGTAATGAAGGTAAAGACGATTGCAGTGACATATATTAGGCACGCGCGTGTCCGTTATAATTGATGCGCAAACAAACCGTGTGTGTGCACTCTCGGCTCGCTGAATAAAGTTTTGTTTGGATGACGATTGTAATGAAGGTAAAGACGATTGCAGTGACATACAGGAGTCATACATTAGGCACGCGCGAGTATGTTATTATTGATGCCCAAACAAACCGTGTGTGTGCGCTCTCGGCTTCTCGGTGTTCACGTAGTTGTCAAAATGAATGTACTGTGAGTGTTTTATAACGCATTCTCGCCGAAGAAGCGTGTGTTTGTGAGTATCAGTGGTGTTTATGTACACACGGGCGTCAGCTCCAAACATAGACACGATTGCTTGTTCTGACAGAGGAACTGTTCACTGATGACATCGACTTCAGATGGCTACGTTTCCACACATTCAGAATTATTTTATTTTTCATTTGTATTTTAGTGTTTATTAATTATGAATGGATCCGTATAGTAGTTATATGCGGTCCTTTGGTCCTTGGTTTCGGAGAGGGCGCTAGAGTGTGGAACTGAGAAAAATTACTTTAAAGACTTTTAGTTGTCCAGCCAAATTATTATAGGTAGGACACTGGAAATCTGATAATTAGATGTTTTAGGTATAAAAATTATCTACCATAAAAAAATATTGAGCTCAAACTTGACTTTTGACCCCAATTTTTGAAGTTACTGTACTCTGCCTTTGTATTGTCTGCAAAAAGTCACAACAAGGCAAATGGCAGTAACTTCCACATTATCAGTATTTGGTTGCTGATCACCATTTACAAAATCATTATAGTAACACCTGCATAAAATCTAGTGACCATGGCATTTATTTTGGATGATTTACAATTGCTTTTTTATATGGAGCAGTTTGGTAGCCTATTCATTGGATAGCTGACTAGACTATTTATGCTATAGGCTGCTAGCTAGCTAAACGAAGTAGATTGCGATCTATCTAATTTGTTAGTCTAAAATGCATCTTTTGTGTTACACAGTTTTTTACCTTGACCTTGATGTCTGTGTTTCAAAGCCACCTCAACCATCCTTAAACGCTATTAGTAAAAACAACCGCTCAACTATTTGTTTTACCTACACTTTTATTCAGGTATCGTGTGTGTCAGAAGTGCTTCAGTGACAGATGTATGACACAGGCGGCTACACCGTAATTTAAACACACCAAACTTTAATGGACAGTAAAACAAAGGCATAATACCGTCACTCCAGGCCGACACAGTAACTTCTAAACAACGGCTAAACAATAGCAGAGTATCCTAACAAGATACTTATCCACATGATAAAAGAGGTCTTGAATGTGTCAAAAATATCAATAACTCATTTTCGACCAAAAATGAAGTTACTGCCTTTTGCCTTTGTAGGGCAGTATTGTCATTTGTTCTTATTTTATTACTGACTGTTTACTTGATTACTTAATTACTTGAGAACTTATATTAAGTAATTGCTTATTGCTGTGGTTTACTTGTAAGATTTTGGTCATATTTCCCACTCTAAGCGGAAAATTTACCATCACAAAATCATTTTGATTTAAAAAAAAAAAAAGAAAAAATCCTGGTGGGATTGAGCTATGGGGGAGTGCAAGTTTACTGATACTTTGTTAAATTTGAATAAATTAATTTGCTTTGCAAGTAATTTTGTGATTCTGTATTTCCTTTGTACGTTTTTTTTATTGTGTGATATAGGTCTTAAATTTAATTCATAATGGTCTTAAAAAGGTCTTAAAAAGTCTTAAATTTGACTTGTTGAAACCTGCAGATACCCTCCAGATGCAGCTATTGTTTCAACGAGTGAGTCAGTCGGCCCTATTTTAACGATCTGAGCGCATGGTCTGAAACCTTGGTCCAAAAGAGTTGTACCTCGTCTCTTAATGAGTCATGGGTGTAACGTGCAATAAACCAATCAGAGTCTCATCTCCCTTTCCCTTTAAAAGCCAGTTGCGCTCGCACCATGGCGGATTCACTATTTACATGGAGCGGAAAGACTCAACGCTTCTCCAGAAAGGAATCCTTTTATTGTTAATATTTAAAAATGTGTGTGTGCTGCTGCGTGTTACCTGTGTGTGTAATAATCAGAGTGTACCCGTGCTGTGCACCGCCTATAGGCTCATACTACTAACACACCCTTTAAATAACACAAAAAATACTGCGCTATTGACTTTAGAGCAGGTTTGTGTTGGTCAATGGCGCAGTCGTTTTCAGTTCCTCACAATAGCAACACACCAACAATGCTCCTGAACACACCTGGTTTAGACCAGACGCCCATGGGTGAACAGATGCGCCAGTGCATTTGATATTTAAACAACGTGACGCTGGACGTGAAAATGAGAACTGCGGAGAGCTGAAACTAGCAAAAAACACTTGCATTGCGCCGGGTGTATGATAGGGCCCTATGTATTCGACATGCTAATCTTTTTCCATACTATTTTTCACATGCTATATACTCTAATAGGGAAGCATGTGACTTCAGATGCAGCTGTTGCCTTAACAAGTGAGTCATTGAATCATTCAGTCAAATGATTCGTTCAAAACAGCTGATTCATTCAGGGACAAAGAGTGAGTCGTTGAATCATTCATTAGACCGATTTGTTAGTAACTCAAAGACGCGCAATGGCTCTACTGTGGATCTGTTTGGAAGTTGGAGCTGTTTTTGTTGGCGTAGAGTAAAAACAGACATTAAAAAACAGTCTAAAATGTATGTCACCTTATATTAAAGGGGTCCTATTATGCCCTTGATTTAGATTTGTGGAGTGTAATAGATATGTTTTCATGCTTGATTGTTCAAAAAACGCATTGTTTTTCACATATTTTACGTTATTACGTTATTATTACAGCTCCTCTCTCCCGAGTCTGGCTCGAACGCATCGTTTCCGTTGAAGCCCCTCCTTCCGAAATACGAAATGTGCTGTGATTGGTTAGCTGGCCCAGTGTGTTGATTGGCAGCGCTTAGTCCCGTCCCTCCATAACCGCGAGTTCTGTAAATATTACGGATTGCGTGAGTTTCAAACCAATTTAAACCAGATTCAGACCCTGACAATGTTAACGAACAAGAGCGGATTTCACAGGACGTTTCAGAGTGGTATGTTTTTTGTAATTTCCTTATATATTATAGATACGATGTTATCCACCATTTAATTGTGATGTTTGTTGACTCTCCCCTTGGAGTGACTTCGAGCTTTGTAACCCTGCAGATCTTTTTCATGCTCAAACAGCAACATTACACACTAACTAAAGGGGAAAACGCATAGTAGGACCCCGTTAACTTCTCGTTTATTGAACTGTTGTATAAAATCAGTATTACATTTGCAATAGTGCTGATATTGAGGAAAACAGCACTTTTGCTTGTGTGGTAGTGTTAACTATATCCTGTTATAAATATTAAAAACGAGAACTCATACAGGGACATTTTTTGCCCTGTATCTTGAATTTTGGGGGCATTTTTATTAATTTTGGGGGCATTTTTGCCTTGAGCCTGTTAATTTCCGGACCTGGTGTGCATTGCACAAGATAGCAAGGTCTGCTGATTCATTGTCATAGACCAATTACACCACACATAAGTTGCGAAAATCATCTTCTTATAACTTATGATATTTGATATATACTTGTCAAAAGTTTGGGGTCAGTACGATTTTTTTTAATCGAAATTCAGCAAGGATGCATTAAATTGACAGTAAAGACATCTATAATGTAACAAAACATTTCTATTTCGAATTCTTTTGGACTTTCTGTTTATTAAATAATTCTGAAAAACAGTTAAGCAGCAACTGTTTTGATTTATAATCATCATAAATGTTTGTTGAGCATCAAATCCTCATATGAGAATGATTTCTGAAGGATCATGTGACACTGAAGACTGGAGTAATGATGATAAATTCAGCTTTGATCACAGGAATAAATTACACTTTACTATATATTCACTTAGAAAACAGCTGATTTACATTGCAATAATATTTCACTATTTTACTGTATTTTTGATTTAAAAAAAATGTAATCAAATAAATGCAGCCTTGGCGAGCAGAAGAGATTTCTGTAGAGCTACTGTAAATCATAAAATATACATTGTATTTATATATTTGCTCTGAAATTAGTTGAATTTTTTAATAAATGAACCATAATTTCAACCTAAATAGATTCAAAATGTTTAATGCAGGACGTTTAAAAAATCAAGGCTTCACATTTCCCAGCCTGCTGTGTGTTTTTAAAGTGTAAGCTCTTTGTTTTTATGATACGGGCCAGCATTTCAAGAGTCTAAAGGTCAGAATGAGCATGAGACTTACACAGAGGAACTAGGCCAGTAAATCATAACAGAGGTCATTTACATAGAGAAGTATTAAATATACAGTAGCAAAAACATTTATTAGCATTATTAAGGGTCAGAGAGAGTGCGTGAACAGTGTGTAAGAAACCCTTGTAAGTGTAGAGGTCCTTTAGTAAATGCCACTTTTCTTCTTTCTTGGCAGCATGTTGAGTCTCAGAAGGAAAGTTTGTTGATCTCGACTATGGCTTTATGATGTGGTCTGGTGCAGGATCTGTAGCCGCTGGCCCTGTGCTGAGATGTCAGTCTGAATTAGTTTGAGTGTGTGTGTGTGTGTGAATGCTCTGGCGTAATTAAATGTAGGAATCCGCTCACCTCATTAGAAGGGTGCGGGTTCAGGCTCAACAAAAGAGCATATCTGTTACATAATCTGCCCCACTTCCTGTCCTGCCATGACTTTCCTAATTAGTTCAACAACCATCTACTTCCTCTTTTGCATTGTAGCTACTAATCTTATGTTGGACACAAAGCCTAAAATAGATATTTTTCTGCAGGCTTCATCAGGCCAGTAGTTCATATTTTTCCTGGCATTGGGAAAAAATAAATAAACATTTGTTTTTATTACCTTTTTATAAAAATTGTGTGGTTTGGGGGGGGCTATATATATATATATATATATATATATACCGATCAGGCATAACATTATGACCTAATATTGTGTTGGTCCCCCTTTTGCTGCCAAAACAGCCCTGACCCGTCGAGGCATGGACTCCACTAGACCCCTGATGGTGTGCTGTGGTATCTGGCACCAAGATGTTAGCAGCAGATCCTTTAAGTCCTGTAAGTTGCGAGGTGGGGCCCCATGGATCGGGCTTGTTGTTCAGCACATCCCACAGATGCTCGATTGGATTGAGATCTGGGGAATTTGGAGGCCAAGTCAACACCTCAAACTCGTTGTTGTGCTCCTCAAACCATTCCTGAACCATTTTTGCTTTGTGGCAGGAGCATTATCCTGCTGAAAGAGCCACAGCCACCAGGGAATACCGTTTCCATGAAAGGGTGTACATGGTCTGCAACAATGCTTAGGTAGGTGGTACGTGTCAAAGTAACTTCCACATGGATGGCAGGACCCAAGGTTTCCCAGCAGAACATTGCCCAAAGCATCACACTGCCTCCGTCGGCTTGCCTTCTTCCCATAGTGCATCCTGGTGCCATGTGTTCCCCAGGTAAGCCACGCACACATACCCGGCCATCCACGTGATGTAAAAGAAAACATGATTCATCAGACCAGGCCACCTTCTTCCATTGCTCCGTGGTCCAGTTCTGATGCTCACGTGCCACTGTTGGTGCTTTCGGCGGTGGACAGGGGTCAGCATAGGCACCCTGACTGGTCTGTGGCTATGCCGCCCCATACGCAACAAACTGCGATGCACTGTGTATTCTGACACCTTTCTATCAGAACCAGCATTAACTTCTTGAGCAACTTGAGCTACAGTAGCTCGTCTGTTTGATCGGACCACACGGGCCAGCCTTCGCTCCCGACGTGCATCAATGAGCCTTGGCCGCCCATGACCCTGTCGCCGGTTTTCCACTGTTCCTTCCTTGGAGCACTGTTGATAGATACTGACCACTGCAGACCGGGAACACCCCACAAGAGCTGCAGTTTTGGAGATGCTCTGACCCAGTCGTCTAGCCATCACAATTTGGCCCTTGTCAAACTTGCTCAAATCCTTTCACTTGCCCATTTTTCCTGCTTCTAACACATCAACTTTGAGGACAAAATGTTCACTTTTTTTTTTTAATTATTATTTTGTCACTATATATCTATATCTATCTATCTATCTATCTGTCTATCTATATATATATATATATATATATATATATATATATATATATATATATATATATATATATATATATATATATATATATACACACACACACACACACAGTATGGATTGATGGATAGATAGATATTTATGATGTTTCATATGACCTCTGATATTATTTGTAATATCTTCCATAGCTACTATATGACCCATCTTCAGGCATAAATTCATAAACACAAAATACTTGCCTGCCATTTTTACAAAAGTAGTACAGAATACTAATAATTTTTTTAATACTTTACTATTTATTTATTTATTTTTTGTGTGTTATATATATATATATTTCTTTTTTGGGTGGCTGGAATGTATTTGTTATGCTTCATATGACATCTGATATAATATCTGTAATTTTTATAACTACTATATGACCCATATTCAAGCATAAATTCATAAACACAACATATCATCTTGACATTTATACAAAAATATTTATTTTTTTATTTTAATATTTTGTTACTATCTGTTTATTTATTTTTTTAATTGTATGTTTTTTTTTAAATATTTTTAATTTTATTTTTAGGGTGGCTGTATTTGCTTCACATGACCTCTGTAATAATGTCATACAGCTACTATATGACCCATATTCAGGCACACATTCATGTTTTCCTTCCATTTATACAAAAGTAGGAATTTATTTTTATTATTTTATTACTACCTATTTTATTTTATTTAGTTTTTTTCGTGTCATTGGAATGCATGTGTTGTATTTCGTGTGACCTCTGATTGTACACGAGTATCTGCAGGCTACAGCCACTACAAATGAGCTGTCATCAGATCGCGACAGTAACCGCACAGATGCTCATTACGTGTCCCTTTTTCCTGTGTTCACAGATGATCCAGACCAGCCGAACGCTGCTGGAGAACTCTGACAGCGTGTACGAGCGAATACTGCAAGTCCAGAAAGCAGGTAAGAATGAAAAACCGTAAGAAATAAAGCACAAGGAGAGTGAGAGAAAGAGAAAAACACAGTGTTCCACAAGGGAGGGATGTTTCTTGGAACACAGCCGATCGACGCGTCCCTTCGATCGCAGTTCCCTCTGAAATAGAGCGCAGAAAACACCAGTGTGTTCATACTTAAAAAGCTCAAAGAGAATAAATTAATTATGCCACGGTGTGTTGTATAGGGCGCATTGTGCCGGCTTTTCTCTTCACCTGTGTGATGCTTTTCAAACACCATTCAAGTAGGGTTTTTTGACTCTCAATAGAGTCATTCGCTCTCTGTTCTCTTAATTAACAGGGGACTAAAAGGGTAAACATCTATGGCCTATCAAAGCCCTGCAATCAATGGTGACGCCAACAGCTGCACGATGCAAAGATCAGGCTCAATTGCATTCACTCCGAAATGAAAGGGAACGGCCAAATGCAGAAGAAAGGCGGCGTCTGTTTCATCAAGCATTCATGCAATTTTAAGGTGCATCTGTGGCCTTTTGAAACTGCATTGATTTTTTGTTTTTTGAAGTGTTCAATGTAGTATGCAGCGAGGGACGTGGCTTCGTCTTTTGCTTCACTTCTGATCTCACGAATCAAAATTTAACCTAGAAAACAGACACAATTAAATATACCCAGGCAAATCATACCATTTACCAAGTTTTGGTTTTTATTATATGTAGCAAAGTGAAAAAAGAAATGTGCATCATTCCTGATGTGATTTCCTGTTGCCTTTTATCTGTTTATGTGCTAATGCGTTCATAAAACCTTGTGATGCCGAGTGGAAACATTGATAATAATTTTCGTTTTTTCTGCATCTTGGGTTTGTTGCCGGGAGACTGTGATTGACAGGTGATCGATGCGGAAGGCTGGCAGTGTGTTTCATTGATCGTAGCTGATGGAATCTTGGCACAGGAAGCTGTTAGACTTCATTATATGTTCTCTCGATGAGCAATTATCACAACCCAAACGCACACACTACAATTTGTTTTGTCAAGCCGATCATTATGCTTGCCAATTGCTTCAATACCATGTGTCATTTCCTGTACTGTTTGGCTTCAATAGTGGGTAAATAAATCTTGATCCACAGCAGTTACTGATGCTTGTTAAAGGTGATGTATTTATTTTCTATGACACTAGTGGCACCTAGCGAAATTAAAAAAATAAAGCATATCTTGTAAACGTCCCTTTCACACGTCTCAACTCCCTTAAATTAAACATCACAATCAAAACTCTTTGGGTGCTTGAAGGCATGTCTCAACAGGTACCTGCAACAGTAGCCACGCCCCAAACTCTCTGCCTGCTACAGTAGCCACGCCCCAAACTCTCCACCTGGTACAGTAGCCACGCCCCAAACTCTCCACCTGCTACAGTAGCCACGCCCCAAACTCTCTGCCTGCTACAGTAGCCACGCCCCAAACTCTCCACCTGCTACAGTAGCCACGCCCCAAACTCTCCGCCTGCTACAGTAGCCACGCCCCAAACTCTCCACCTGCTACAGTAGCCACGCCCCAAACTCTCCACCAGCTACAGTAGCCACGCCCCAAACTCTCCACCTGCTACAGTAGCCACGCCCCAAACTCTCCGCCTGCTACAGTAGCCACGCCCCAAACTCTCCGCCTGCTACAGTAGCCACGCCCCAAACTCTCCACCAGCTACGGTAGCCACGCCCCAAACTCTCCACCAGCTACGGTAGCCACGCCCCAAACTCGCCGTCTGCTACAGTAGCCACGCCCCAAACTCTCCACCAGCTACAGTAGCCACGTCCCAAACTCCCCGTCTGCTACAGTAGCCACGCCCCAAACTCTCCACCAGCTACAGTAGCCACGCCCCAAGCTCTCCATCTGCTACAGTAGCCACGCCCCAAACTCTCCGCCTGCTACAGTAGCCACGCCCCAAACTCTCCACCTGCTGCGGTAGCCACGCCCCAAACTCTCCACCAGCTACGGTAGCCACGTCCCAAACTCCCCGTCTGCTACAGTAGCCACGCCCCAAACTCTCCATCTGCTACAGTAGCCACGCCCCAAGCTCTCCATCTGCTACAGTAGCCACGCCCCAAACTCCCTGTCTGCTACAGTAGCCACGCCCCAAACTCCTGTCTGCTACAGTAGCCACGCCCCAAGCTCTCCATCTGCTACAGTAGCCACGCCCCAAACTCTCCACCAGCTACAGTAGCCACGCCCCAAACTCCCTGTCTGCTACAGTAGCCACGCCCCAAACTCCCTGTCTGCTACAGTAGCCACGCCCCAAACTCCTGTCTGCTACAGTAGCCACGCCCCAAACTCGCCGTCTGCTACAGTAGCCACGCCCCAAACTCGCCACCAGCTACAGTAGCCACGCCCCAAACTCCCCGTCTGCTACAGTAGCCACGCCCCAAACTCTCCACCTGCTGCGGTAGCCACGCCCCAAACTCTCCGCCTGCTACAGTAGCCACGCCCCAAACTCTCTGCCTGCTACAGTAGCCACGCCCCAAACTCTCCATCTGCTACGGTAGCCACGCCCCAAACTCTCCACCAGCTACGGTAGCCACGCCCCAAACTCTCTACCTGCTACGGTAGCCACGCCCCAAACTCTCCGCCTGCTATGGTAGCCACGCCCCCAACTCTCCACCTGCTACGATAGCCGCGCCCCAAACTCTCCGTCTGCTACAGTAGCCACGCCCCAAACTCCTGTCTGCTACAGTAGCCACGCCCCAAACTATCCACCTGCTGCGGTTGCCACGCCCCAAACTCTCCACCAGCTACAATAGCCATGCCCCAAACTCCCCGTCTGCTACAGTAGCCACGCCCCAAACTCTCCACCAGCTACAGTAGCCACGACCCAAACTCGCCGTCTGCTACAGTAGCCACGTCCCAAACTCACTGTCTGCTACAGTAGCCACGCCCCAAACTCTCCACCTGCTGCGGTTGCCACGCCCCAAACTCTCCACCAGCTACAATAGCCACGCCCCAAACTCGGCGTCTGCTACAGTAGCCATGCCCCAAACTCTCCACCAGCTACAGTAGCCACGCCCCAAATTCCCCGTCTTCTACAGTAGCCACGCCCCAAACTCTCCACCTGCTGCGGTAGCCACGCCCCAAACTCTCCACCAGCTACAGTAGCCACGCCCCAAACTCCCCGTCTGCTACAGTAGCCACGCCCCAAACTCTCCACCAGCTACAGTAGCCACGCCCCAAACTCTCCATCTGCTACAGTAGCCACGCCCCAAACTCTCCATCTGCTACAGTAGCCACGCCCCAAACTCTCCATCTGCTACAGTAGCCACGCCCCAAGCTCTCCATCTGCTACAGTAGCCACGCCCCAAACTCTCCGCCTGCTACAGTAGCCACGCCCCAAACTCTCCACCTGCTGCGGTAGCCACGCCCCAAACTCTCCACCAGCTACAGTAGCCACGTCCCAAACTCCCCGTCTGCTACAGTAGCCACGCCCCAAACTCTCCATCTGCTACAGTAGCCACGCCCCAAGCTCTCCATCTGCTACAGTAGCCACGCCCCAAACTCCCTGTCTGCTACAGTAGCCACGCCCCAAACTCCTGTCTGCTACAGTAGCCACGCCCCAAGCTCTCCATCTGCTACAGTAGCCACGCCCCAAACTCTCCACCAGCTACAGTAGCCACGCCCCAAACTCCCTGTCTGCTACAGTAGCCACGCCCCAAACTCCCTGTCTGCTACAGTAGCCACGCCCCAAACTCCTGTCTGCTACAGTAGCCACGCCCCAAACTCGCCGTCTGCTACAGTAGCCACGCCCCAAACTCGCCACCAGCTACAGTAGCCACGCCCCAAACTCCCCGTCTGCTACAGTAGCCACGCCCCAAACTCTCCACCTGCTGCGGTAGCCACGCCCCAAACTCTCTGCCTGCTACAGTAGCCACGCCCCAAACTCTCTGCCTGCTACAGTAGCCACGCCCCAAACTCTCCATCTGCTACGGTAGCCACGCCCCAAACTCTCCACCAGCTACGGTAGCCACGCCCCAAACTCTCTACCTGCTACGGTAGCCACGCCCCAAACTCTCCGCCTGCTACGGTAGCCACGCCCCCAACTCTCCACCTGCTACGATAGCCGCGCCCCAAACTCTCCGTCTGCTACAGTAGCCACGCCCCAAACTCCTGTCTGCTACAGTAGCCACGCCCCAAACTATCCACCTGCTGCGGTTGCCACGCCCCAAACTCTCCACCAGCTACAATAGCCATGCCCCAAACTCCCCGTCTGCTACAGTAGCCACGCCCCAAACTCTCCACCAGCTACAGTAGCCACGACCCAAACTCGCCGTCTGCTACAGTAGCCACGTCCCAAACTCACTGTCTGCTACAGTAGCCACGCCCCAAACTCTCCACCTGCTGCGGTTGCCACGCCCCAAACTCTCCACCAGCTACAATAGCCACGCCCCAAACTCGGCGTCTGCTACAGTAGCCATGCCCCAAACTCCTGTCTGCTACAGTAGCCACGCCCCAAACTCGCCGTCTGCTACAGTAGCCACGCCCCAAACTCTCCACCAGCTACAGTAGCCACGCCCCAAATTCCCCGTCTTCTACAGTAGCCACGCCCCAAACTCTCCACCTGCTGCGGTAGCCACGCCCCAAACTCTCCACCAGCTACAGTAGCCACGCCCCAAACTCCCCGTCTGCTACAGTAGCCACGCCCCAAACTCTCCACCAGCTACAGTAGCCACGCCCCAAACTCTCCATCTGCTACAGTAGCCACGCCCCAAACTCTCCATCTGCTACAGTAGCCACGCCCCAAACTCTCCACCAGCTACAGTAGCCACGCCCCAAACTCTCCACCAGCTACAGTAGCCACGCCCCAAACTCCTGTCTGCTACAGTAGCAACGCCCCAAACTCCACCAGCTACAGTAGCCACGCCCCAAACTCTCCACCAGCTACAGTAGCCACGCCCCAAACTCCCCGTCTGCTACAGTAGCCACGCCCCAAACTCTCCACCTGCTACAGTAGCCACGCCCCAAACTTTCGCTATTGGTTGAGCTGGAAAGAGATCTTCTGGGGGAGATAAAACCATGAATGGCATACCAATAATAGTGAAGTAACAATAAACTAAGAGAATGTATTTTAACATCTTATATACTTAACCTTTACTTCACTATTGCAGTTGCTTGTACTTAGAATTAGGAATTTGTTCAAATCCTTAAATCATTGAGTAGCAAATATTGGCATTTATCTTGATTCCTAAAATCATACTGCTTGTCAAGGAAAGGCTTGCTATTACTTTTCTAAGTGATCAGACTTGACACCACTCACGCTTCCTTCAGAAAATGTATGTTCATCATAAAACTATCACTCAGCCACTTCCATCTTTGATTTCTTCTGCTTAACACTGTAATTTCTCACCGCTGTTAATGCAGTTTAAAATCCTGCGTTAGGAGTGAGCCGAAACCACAATGATTTTATTGATTTCCAGAGTCTGTGGCCACATCAAATATTCATCGTCTTTTGTCCCAGTACAAGCGAACGGCTTTGTCTAATCTGCAGTAAACACTATAAATCAATCTGTGGTTTCTTGTCTCTCTTAAGAAGCCCGTCTCTGCCTGGCTCATTGATAAATGTGGTCGAATGGCCCACCGGCAGGAGCTTTTTACTTCACTTGAGGTGTGGCGGATCGGAGGCAGAGATGGGCTGATGGAGCTGTATGATGAGTTCAAGCTGCTAACTGTGAATGGGAAAAGTGGGTCAATACTTGCCCATTCCCCCATGGAATCCAGTGGAAAACTCTGGCATCAACAGGATTGTATAATCAAAACTGGCTGCTGCAAAAGACCTAACAAGTATTGATCTACAGCAGAGTAAATAACATGCTCTCTTTTGAGTAAAGCAGTGCCGGCCAGCGCTCCAGTCGTCTAAGAGACCTATGGAGGACATACTTTTGCTATAAATATTTGAAAATGTGTGCGCTAACAATCACAAATGACATCAGCGGGAGTTGCTTGCTTGTAAGGAGGCTGTAGTTATGTGCTGTGGATTTTACATGCATGCAGACCAAGACTGTTATCATTCCATTTTAATTTTAATGAATTAGCATTCCTTTTTAGTTCAAGAAAACAATCCTTTTTGCCTCCATAATGGTGTAGTTCCAAATTCTACCAGTAGGGGATAATAACTGTCTCACTGATGGACCAGATTGGGTGGTGTGGTGGAGATATTAACTTGAAACCATGGAAATAAGTTTCCACAAAATTATTTGGAAATTTAGTTGCATTTTGTCATTTATTATGACCTATTTCTAAAGTCTTGATGTTGTTGCTCTACTAGAGCAGGTTTTCCTGCTTGAATGTTGATTATTTCCCCATATTCTCCACTGTTGCGGCTCCTCTCTTCCCAGTCTGTCAGTAACGCTCTGTTTAGTTCCTGTCTCTATGAAGCCCCTCCTTCTGAAAAGCACACTGTGCTCTGATTGGTCGGCTGGAGCAGTGTGTTGTGATTGGTGTTTGGGAAATGTCCCGCCCCTTACCATAACCGCCAGTTTCAACACTATTAACTAACTCAACCAGGCCCCGCCCCTTTATTCTGCGTGTGAATTATCTAAATGAGGAATATTGTGACATGTTCGTTCCCAGAAGAAAACAGCTAAAATAACTTGAAATGGATGAGACCGGAAGACTCACACATTTAAGTTACAAATGCATTGTTAAAAATACGACTTTTTTGGTTTCAAACAGATGATTCTAAATAGACAACTAAACAAAATGTTAATTGCTGCTGTCTATTATTAATAGATCGATTGAGTGAATGATTCAATGACTCACTCATAAAGACTTCACTTGTTTCATTACTGGATGAATCAGCGTTTTTGAATGAATCTCTTGAATGAATGATTCAATTACATTTTTAACAGTCACCTGTCGCCACCTACTGGTGTAACGATGTAATGGATATAATCGTCATTTGAAGCGTCATGTTACTTTTTAAAAGGTGATTTACTCTATTTTGATCGCTAGCGTAGACATCAGTGTATATACAGTGGGGAGAACAAGTATTTGATACACTGCCGATTTTGCAGGTTTGCCCACTTACAAAGCATGTAGAAGTCTGTAATTTTTATCATAGGTACTCTTCAACTTGATACATCAGAAAAGCAGAACTTAATATTTGGTACAGAAACCTTTGTTTGCAATTACAGAGATCATACGTTTCCTGTAGTTCTTGACCAGGTTTGCACACACTGCAGCAGGGATTTTGGCCCACTCCTCCATACAGACCTTCTCCAGATCCTTCAGGTTTCGGGGCTGTTGCTGGGCAATACGGACTTTCAGCTCCCTCCAAAGATTTTCTATTGGGTTCAGGTCTGGAGACTGGCTAGGCCACTCCAGGACCTTGAGATGCTTCTTACGGAGCCACTCCTTAGTTGCCCTGGCTGTGTGTTTCGGGTCGTTGTCATGCTGGAAGACCCAGCCACGACCCATCTTCAATGCTCTTACTGAGGGAAGGAGGTTGTTGGCCAAGATCTCGTGATACATGGCCCCATCCATCCTCCCCTCAATACGGTGCAGTCGTCCTGTCCCCTTTGCAGAAAAGCATCCCCAAAGAATGATGTTTCCACCTCCATGCTTCACGGTTGGGATGGTGTTCTTGGGGTTGTACTCATCCTTCTTCTTCCTCCAAACATGGCGAGTGGAGTTTAGACCAAAAAGCTCTATTTTTGTCTCATCAGACCACATGACCTTCTCCCATTCCTCCTCTGGCTCATCCAGATGGTCATTGGCAAACTTCAGATGGGCCTGGACATGCGCTGGCTTGAGCAGGGGGACCTTGCGTGCGCTGCAGGATTTTAATTCATGACGGCGTAGTGTGTTACTAATGGTTTTCTTTGAGACTGTGGTCCCAGCTCTCTTCAGGTCATTGACCAGGTCCTGCCGTGTAGTTCTGGGCTGATCCCTCACCTTCCTCATGATCATTGATGCCCCACGAGGTGAGATCTTGCATGGTGCCCCAGACCGAGGGAGATTGACCGTCATCTTGAACTTCTTCCATTTTCTAATAATTGCGCCAACAGTTGTTGCCTTCTCACCAAGCTGCTTGCCTATTGTCCTGTAGCCCATCCCAGCCTTGTGCAGAGGTTGGAGTCTGTTTGATTGAGTGTGTGGACAGGTGTCTTTTATACAGGTAACGAGTTCAAACAGGTGCAGTTAATACAGGTAATGAGTGGAGAACAGGAGGGCTTCTTAAAGAAAAACTAACAGGTCTGTGAGAGCCGGAATTCTTACTGGTTGGTAGGTGATCAAATACTTATGTCATGCAATAAAATGCAAATTAATTACTTAAAAATCATACAATGTGATTTTCTGGATTCCGTCTCTCACAGTTGAAGTGTACCTATGATAAAAATTACAGACTTCTACATGCTTTGTAAGTGGGCAAACCTGCAAAATCTGCAGTGTATCAAATACTTGTTCTCCCCACTGTATCTGAACTATAAACTCCCAGTACTTTCTGTGATAATCTGAATCATTGTAACAGAAATAATGATACTGTGTGGTTGAAAAGACTGTTTGTGAAGCCGAACTGCTCTCTTTGGATCAGCGGCAGCGTCAACACAGATCTGATTGTTTTGGTGTGATTTTGTCACAGGTTTAATAGACACAGGCAAATCGTTTAGGAATGAGATCGCGTGGGTGTTTGAATCGAGATGGTGATCTTTTAATGATTAACGTGCAGCTCTAGTGGATATGTAGGCTGTCAATGGCAATGTTGTTTAAAGGCAAAGTTCACCTAAAAATGAAATTTCTATCATCATTTACTCACTCATATTGCTCTCTTTTGTCAACACAAAAGATATTCTGAAAAATTGACATTTTATTTTTTTTAGTGCATTGCGTCTTTAATCTAGTTGTGTAAAGGTTTATTTGTGCAGTTAAAAAGGCATGTTTTAGTTCGCATGAAAATATTTTGATGCACCGCCAAAAAACATGTTGCCACTGCAGTCACTGCTGTTGTTGCGATGAGGCATAGCTGTGCGGCGTACCAGACTACAGGCATTTCTGAAAAATGAAGTCATTTAAAGCACATAAAAGGCTATGAAGTGATGCGCGGATGGCTCAGAAGCGCGCTGCCGCCCTCGCACATGCGTTCAGGGCTGCAGCTTCCTTTCATGATGCCTGCGCCGTGTCACCGAGCATGCCTTCACTGAGAGCGTGTGGAATGACAGCCCGGGTTTTCCCACTCAGACTACAGTATGTTGCTAGGCAACCCCTGCCACGAAGAGCAGTCGGAGTGCCATTGGCCGCCATCCTCGGCACGCATCATTAACCCGACGGCACCTCTCCTTACCTACCGCCCGTCAGATCCGAGGGGCTCGCAGACACGAGAGCCCACCGCCGCTGAGGTTAACAGAGTGTGAAAGTAGTGTCGGGAATGAATGCAAATCTTCTGTGCTATTCACGCTAATGGCTTCCCCCCTCTTGAGCATTATTGCTCTATTTGTACGAAGTCAAACGCTGTCTCCCCCAGGCTTATGCGCTGCTTCATTGGCCAGCGATCTGCATCTAGAGACCGGCGTTTAAGCGCTGATCTCTCTCAGGGAAGGTTTACAGCTGTGGGATGCTTTGCACAGCTGTATATAGAAGGATGTCACCGCTGAGAGCCTAGCACGTCTATAGACGTTTAGCTCACACACACACACACACACACACACACACACACACACACACACACACAGAAACAGCTCTGGGTTTGACAGTCCTTCAGGTTTTTAGGAGGTGTAACAGGTGTAGATTCCTCCTGATTTCTTAACTGTGCATGCCAAGTTACCGAACACCAAGTGTGCAAGTTGATGCATGAAAATGTGCTGCCGTTTGCAGTATTCTGATGTTTTTGCTGTTTAGTTTCCTGGGAAAGACCTGGTAAACGCATGTTTCAATCTCCAAAAAACACCTTACAGTGCAGTAATATTAGTATGCCTTATTGGCATAATGTCTAATGTCGTAAGTTTAAATTGCAGTGTTTCCCACACAAACAGTGTTATTTTAATATTATTTATATACTATTATTATTATTATAACAACATTTTTATTATAGTTTAATTTAGCTTTTGTTTTTGTATTTTTGGTTTAATTTTTTTTTTCATGTCTTTTTGACATTTTTCCTAGTTTTTTATTTATTTATTTACTACTGTTATTGTCTTTTTATTTAAGTTGTAGTTTATTTTCAGTTATTAATTTTAGTGTTTTAACGTAAACCTATTACAGTTAGTTGCCAAAAGCAACATTTGTCATTTTTGTTTAACTTAAGTTTTTCCGTCTAATTGTATTTAATAAAAAATATTTATTATAATTTAATAAACTGGAAATAATAATTAATAAACAACTTCAATTTCAGCTGTAAAGTTTAAATTGCAGTGTTTCCCACACAGTGTTATTTTAATATTATTTATATGCTATTATATAATATAATATAATATATTATATTATTATTACTAAATTTTTATTATAGTTTGATTTAGCTTTTAGTTTGATATTTTTGGTTTAATTTTTTTTAGTAACTTCTTATGTGATTTTGACTAAATGTACAGTACTAAATATTTTTTATTTTATATAAAATATATATTTTACAAAATATTTTTTACTCTAAAATGGCTAAAATCAAAGCCATATGTCTACCCAAGTTTGAAGTTGATATCACAAAAATTGAAGTTCCCATGAAATTTTCGTAATACCAAAAATAGCCACCGGGTGACACACACATGCCATTGAATTTTGTTTTGATGCGCTTCCCGTAACAAATTAATACATTTCTGTCCAAATATCACTTCTATCACAACATATTGAGTCATTTGAGACTCAGACCTTTACGACAATGTGTTTTGTGAAGATTAGAAAAGGTTTTGACTATAAAATAGTTCCAATTAATTTTGTAATATGAAACATGACAACGCCCAATAGGGGAGGAGCCTGCTAAAAGAATTGAGTACCGTTTCTATGGTAACGTAACGTCCTATTTCAAACCGGTTTTTACAGGATGAATTTTGAGATTGTAAGCTTTCAAATGATATAATTTATGATGATTACTAAAATATATGATATAAAAAAGGCGATTTAAAAAAAAAAAAAGAGCGCCAAGCATCCCGACGCCAGCGGGACGGTGAAACAAATTCAGTTTCAGTTGTAAAGTTTAAATTGCAGTGTTTCCCACACAAACAGTGTTATTTTAATATTATTCATATGCTATTATATAATATATTATTATTATTATTACTACTAAATTTTTTATTATAGTTTGATTTAGCTTTTAGTTTGATATTTTTGGTAAATTTTTTTCTTATGTGATTTTGACATTTTTAAAAAAAAATGTATTACTGTTTAGGTTTAATTTATTTTTATTTAAGTTGTCGTTTATTGATATTTAGTTATTAACTTTATTATTTTAATATTACAACTAAATATCAATAAACGACAACTTAAATAAAAATAAATTAAACCTAAACAGTAATAAAAAAATAAGAAAAATGTCAAAAGCACATAATAAAAATTTAAACTAAAAATAAAAGATAAATCAAACTATAATAGTATATAAATAATATTAAAATAACACTGTTTGTGTGGGAAACACTGCAATTTAAACTTAACAGCTGAAATTGAATTTGTTTCCTAATTGATAAATTTTACATTATTGTTTGCAACACTGTTATTTCCAGTTTATTAAAATATAATAAATCATTTTTATTAAATAAAATATAAGCATTAGATGGAAAAACAAAAATGACAAATGTTGCTTTTGGCAACTAACTATTAACTTTATTATTTTAATATTAGTTAGTTGCCAAAAGCAACATTTGTCATTTTTGTTTTTCCATCTAATGCTTATATTTTATTTAATAAAAATGATTTATTATATTTTAATAAACTGGAAATAAACAAAAAATTGCTTGCAAAACTGTTATCAAATTTTAGGTTGTGATCAAACAGAACGCTTAGATTTCTAACGGATCGAGTTTCATATGGGGCAAGAGACCCACGGTCAACAAACCGTGGGTTTATTTACGATTTATTTTCGTTTAAATGTAGAAAATTACTTGAAAGCCAAAGCTTGAGTTCTTTTAAACAGGCCAACAGTGATAAACAACAAACATTTTTATCATTTATGTTTTAAGGGAAAATAGATCTGAGTGTCATCAGCGTATAGATGAAAGGATAGTCACACGGCCCAGTCTGTTGTGATTGGACGACCCGCATGTCTGAAACCAAACGCCTATTACCATATATGGATTTCAGCTCTTCAGTGATACGAACAGTAACGATGGCGTGGGTTTTACCGTATCAATCTCATCAAAGTGGATTCCCATCGCAGAAAACAGCATCTTAATATGAACAACACGAACCAAACTCTTCCAGTCTCAGATACAACTACAGTGTTTGAGGGCGGGGCAAAGAGACGCTGTTCAGCCAATCAAGACCACAGGGCGGGCATTATGCAAATGAGTTACTTGGGTTTTGAATTCACGACTCGTTTCAGGCACTTCAGAATCGATTCTTTCTTTTTGGAGACAATAACTTTGATCTTTAAAACTGCGCAGACTTTTACAGCTCTATTACACACTGCATGCAAGGGAATGTCTGAAAAAAGCATAATGGGGCACTTGCACACCAAACTAAACTATCACCAAAAAGTGATGTTTCCTCTCCTCTGTGTCCGTTCCTCAGATCACAGCGATGAAAGAAGGAGAAAGACAGAAACAGAGCGGGTGACACATCTCTTCTGTGTTTTTCGTCGTGATGTTAATGCAGTTTGAAAGGATTCCATGTCTGTCTGCTGCGCCCACATCTTCTCATCTCTGCTTCCTACCTTCTTTATCTCTCGTTCTCTTTCTGTATTAGACACCTGTTTTCTGATCATACCACAAGCGTTTACCATCCTTGTTTGTGCCGCGTGGCTCAAGGAGAAACTGAGGTGATCTGCTGTATGTGACACAATAGGCCCCGTCCTCACGCCTCCCACCAGGCTTTAATCCGAACCAGCAGAATAAAATTGCCTCGTGACAGGAAGTGAATGTGTTTGTTTGAACCGTGTGCCCACATCCCAGCGTTTTTTTGATTCTGGTAACTAAAGTTGTCAAAGTACAAAAGCTTATGCTTGAAAGGCATGACTAGTTGGCGGGGTTTTGTTGCTGGCCAGAGTTCAGATGCCCGATGTTTGAGTTCTGCGTGTCTCACAAACAGAATTTTGTACTCGGTTGTGGCGATATTTTGAATAAACATGATCTATTTGTCTCACAACTAAGTATTAATTGACAGAAGTATTAAAGGGGTCATAAACTGCATTGTTTTATTGTTTTAATAATGTTTCATGGGGTGCGCTTATAATGTTAGTATGATTTTTATATAAATTTTTCAATTTAGAAATAAATGGTTATTTCCTACCCCGATTTAGCCTCTGATTTGAACGCTCTGTTTGAAGGGGCGTGTCTGCTGTGATTGGCCGCTGTGAGACTTAAGTGTAAACACCCACTGCTGTGATTGGCTGCTATGAGACTTAAGTGTAAACGCCCACTGCTGTGATACTTCAGTGTAAACGCCCACTGCTGTGAGACTTAAGTGTAAATGCCCACTGCTGTGATTGGCTGTTGTGCGTCTTCAGTGTAAACGCCCACTGCTGTTATTGGCTGCAGTGAGGCTTCAGTGTAAACGCCCACTGCTGTGATTGGCTGCTGTGAGAGTTCAGTGTAAATGCCCACTGCTGTGATTGGCTGTTGTGCGTCTTCAGTGTAAACGCCCACTGCTGTGATTGGCTGCAGTGAGGCTTCAGTGTAAACGCCCACTGCTGTTATTGGCTGCAGTGAGGCTTCAGTGTAAACGCCCACTGCTGTGATTGGCTGCTGTGATACTTAAGTGTAAACGCCCACTGCTGTTATTGGCTGCTGTGAGAGTTCAGTGTAAACACCCACTGCTGTGATTGGCTGCTGTGAGACTTAAGTGTAAATGCCCACTGCTGTGATTGGCTGTTGTGCGTCTTCAGTGTAAACGCCCACTGCTGTTATTGGCTGCTGTGATACTTCAGTGTAAACGCCCACTGCTGTGATTGGCTGCTGTGATACTTCAGTGTAAACGCCCACTGCTGTTATTGGCTGCTGTGAGAGTTCAGTGTAAACACCCACTGCTGTGATTGGCTGCTGTGAGACAAGTGTAAACACCCACTGCTGTGATTGGCTGTTGTGCGTCTTCAGTGTAAACGCCTACTGCTGTGATTGGCTGTTTTGCGTCTTTAGTGTAAAATTGCTGTGATTGGCTGACATCTTTGCATATGAAAAGTGGAACTCTCTTAAACTATTAGCACGTTTTTACTGTTACAGCTCTCAAGGTTAACTAATCATGAAAAGTGTTGATTATAGCATTATATTTAGATCTATGGCATTATATTCAGATTGTGGCATGAAAGGTTGCAGTGATGAGCATTGTAGCCGAATGCTTTCATCATAACTAACAGTGCAAACACAATGTAAGTAAGATATTTGTGGATTATTACGGGAGTTTTGGCACGAGTCCACAACTCAGTCACTGATAAACTTGCGCCGTTTGATTGACAGCTCCAGCGATTGTAAAGGGAGCGTTCTTTGATCGCTTTCTATATATAATTTAATCACAGTTTAAATAACAGATTATTTTCATCTACTAAGAGAAACAATGTGAAGTTGAGCGTTTAGTCACTGGTTTGATTTACTGACACACAGACAAAGAACTGTTCATGACTCATTACATATCAGAAATCACTGGTCTCAGATCAGGCATTAGAATTGAAACGGTTACTGACATGTTGTGGCATTACTGTCGAGTCCATATCGTAAAAGTCTGTTTGCAAAGCCTGCGCTGAAACTGCGACTGAATTACCAAAGAATCCACAGTGAAATGTAGCGAATACAAATAATGCTCAACTGAGACATTCACATTGTTGAAAATAAATAAGCACATTCCTAGCATTAGGAAATGTTATTTTTAGTCCAGTGATCCTGTATCGCTCTTCTCTCCTCGTCATCTCACTAACACGCCAGTGGGCGGGGCCAAAGTTGCGATGATGAAGTAGGCGTTGATCATCTGCAGAGGCGGTCTTTCACCATCTATTATAGGCTCATTCCACAACGAGTCGTTCTCTGGGCTTGGTTTCAATAAAAGCTGTTTTTGGACTATCAAGGAAGTTTTCAGTTCTGAAACTTATTCTTACAGGATACAGGATACAGGATATTCTTATAGTATGTCGACCTCTTATATGACAAAAGCTCAAGGAAATTTTGATTTCTCAGTTCATGATTCCTTTAATAACGTCTCTGATTTGAACTGCAGTTTAAAAAAAATCCATTGGCGTTGGTTTGATACATTTGTCAACTTGTTTTTGATTTTAGAAAATTAGCTTTTCATACGTGTGTAGGTAAATATTGAGTTTATTATACACTGCCCAGCAAAAAAAAAAAAAATCGCTGTTTGGATTTAAATAGGCAAATCCTTAAGAGTCAATGATTGGATCATTATTGTGTTTCTAGCATGTTATATGTTTGGCAACAGTTCTTCCAACCCTAATTGATGGATTGTGTAGCTTTTCATTTCTTAAACAACCATGTAGGAAGACACATCATGGCCATATTCCAGGATGACCTCTTGATGGAAATAATATCACAGCATTCATTTTTTGGTCCAGATCTTGTATTGACAATGCAAGAGTCAAGCACTCTGTAAAGTCTCCTCCAGCACATCCCAAAGACTTTCAGTGAATTTAAGGTCTGGACTCACGAGGTGCCAATTCATGTGTGAAAATGATTCTTCCTGCTTAGTTCTTACGTTAAACATTTTGAATCTTTGTTACAGTGAGTGTTTGGATGAAATTATGGTTTCTTAACATATTTGCAATATTTTTAAAAAATATCTGTGATTTACACTACCGTTCAAAACTTTGGGCACAGTAGGATTTTTTTTCTTTTGTTGAAAGAAATTAATATTTTAAAAAAATGCTATTCATGAAAGAATCTGACGAAAAAAAATGTATCGCAGTTTCCACAAACATATCAATGTTGAAAACTGCTTTATAATCATAAACGTTTCTTGAGCATCAAATCATCATATGAGAATGATTTCTGAAGGATCATGTGACACTGAAGACTGGAGTAATGATGATAAATTCAGCTTTGATCACAGGAATAAATTACAATTTACTATATATTCACATAGAGAACAGCTGATTTACACTGGAGTAATATTTCATGCTTTTTACTGTATTTTTGATCAAGTAAATGTGAGAGACTTTGCCCAGCTCTCATCTGATCCTCTGAATCTGTCGTTTCAGCGATGGAGTTTCACGAGAATCTACATGACATGGCGGTGAAAGAAGGACTAAAGGGAAGAAAACTCATCAAATCCGTAGAGAGCTTCACCTGGAACATCACAATTCTGAAGGTGATCACAGATGAAACATTACACACCTGTGGAAAATTATTCCCTGTTTTGAGATGACGATTTGCATATATATTAGCATAAGAAGATTTCAACATTCAGATGTGTTTCTTCTGATTTAAGATGCTGTGATGTATTGCAGTTAGCGTCTTGAATATTAATATTTTCACAACCAGAGTGGCAGTTTTAGGGACATAATGTTTAATACAAAGTTGCACAATAAAAAGCAAATAGCCTGTAATAGAAATCAGAACAGCACTGTTAACTAGATTTGCATTTACTAAAGGAAATACAGCCAAAGAAATGTTAAAGGTGCAACATTTGCTTCAGCATAAATGAAATCCTGCAGTATAAAGACGCTATAGATGATTAGATGAAGGCCAGTCACTCTTGCATATTAAATAAAGACCAATCACAGTTCCTGAAAACGCATTAATTATACTCAGTTCATCCGAGCAAATGTTCATTTTCTCTGGATCTTTGAATTTGACCTCAACCCATCACAGAAATGTCTTACATTAATGGAGTAGCAATTCATTTGCATTTCAGCCTGGCTGGTTTATGGTTGACAGAAGGTTCTCTGACATGCACACCATTGGGAATAAGATGTTTAAACAGAGATCATGTAGAATTGAAACGCCCCAGCTGAACAGATTCGAGTGTCATCACACCATTACAGACTATTAAAGGATTAGTTCACTTCAAAATGAAAATTTCCTGATAATTTCCTCACCCCCATCTCATCCAAGATGTTCATGTCTTTCTTCGGTCGAAAAGAAATTAAGATTTTTCTCCACATAATGGACTTCAATGGCAACCAACGGTTGAAGGTCCAAATCAATGCAGTTTCAAAGGAAGGGCTTCAGAGGCTCTGCACGATCCCAGACGAGGAATAGGATCTTATCTAGACAAACCAGTCATTTTAAAGAAAAAATAAACATTTATATACTTTTTAACCTAAACTGCTCATCTTGCACTGCTCTGCGACACACCACGGATTACGTAATCACGTCGGAAAGGTCAGGGCAGAAGTACCGCCCCCGTGTTTACAAAGCACTCGTGCGAAGACTAATACAAACATCCTTTAGCAAAAAAAGGTTAAACAACGATGTCAGATGATTTTGAAGTTGGAGATGGAGTGTTTTTTTTGGTAAAGGGCGTTTGTATTAGTCTTCGCACGTTCGCTTGGGGCGGTACTTCCACCTACGTCTAGCATGACCTATTGCGCAATCCGTGGTGTGTCGCAGAGCAGTGCAAGATGAGCAGTTTAGGTTAAAAAGTATATAAATGTTTTTTTTTTTTTTGAAAATGGCCGATGGTTTGTCTAGATAAGACCCTATTCCTCGTCTGGGATCATGCAGAGCCTCTGAAGCCCTTCCTCTGAAACTGCATTGATTTGGACCTTCAACCGTTGGTTGCCATTGAAGTCCATTATGTGGAGAAAAATCCTGGACTGTTTTCCTCAAAAAACTTAATTTCTTTCCGACTGAAGAAAGAAAGACACGAACATCTTGGATAAGATGGGGGTTAGTAAATTATCAGGACATTTTTATTTTAAAGTGAGCTGATCCTTTAAGGAGGCTATTTGGTTTGCTTAAAGACTATCAGTGATGATTAGATGGTGAATGTGTCTGTAAAGAGTGAATGAAGCCTGTTATTCAAAACAAAAGCATTGTGTTGGAGATTACTAGGTGAGTGATGGCCATCACAGAGGCTTCCTCACGTCTGCTGCTTTGTGTGAGCTAATCACAAAGGCTCAGCCGGGTACCATTTACATTAAAAACGTTTCCTGCGAGCACTGTTGATCAGATTTTGATGGGAGGGTTACAGGACATGCATCGCTCTGAACTCCAGTGTGTTTCTGCATGTGGAGAAAGGTCAATTCACTACAAAAATCACACACACTAAGTAGTTTTGATCTCAACACAATTGTGATGTTCATTCTGTGTGTGTGTGTATGTATATAATAATGATATTTGATTATCATACTTATATTTAGAATTCTAACTTTTATTTTCATTTGAATCCATTTTATGTGCTTGTCATTTTTTGAAAAGAAAACTATATTCTTTAGCTTTACATAATTTGCCAATACATTTTTGTGCATTTTCTCAAATACAAATATTTTATTATATATTGTTTAAAATTTGCTTTAGTTTTACCTTAAGTTTTCCTTTTTTGTTAATTTTGTCAAATGCAAATAATTATTTTACATTAGGTATATATACACACACGCACGTTTCAAATATTTACAACACTGTCATCTAATATTTATTATTATTAATAATAATAATATTTAAAAGTAAATATTAGATGACAGTGTATTTTGTAAATGTGTAGATATTTGAAACGTGTTTGTGTTATATATATATATATATATAAAAAACACAAATGTAATAATCATTATTTTTAATAGTTTGTTAACATTGGTTGCCTGTTTAGCTAACTTACACTTAAAAAAAATAAAGTAAATAATAATAACAGTAATATTTAAAGTAAATATTAGATGAACATTTTTTAAGTTTATATATTGATGTAATGATAACATAATAGGCAACCATTATGACCTTAGAATATGTAACAAAAATTTCAGCACATTCGTATTTAAAAATATCATAGGTTCCACATAAAAAAAAAATTAAGCTAACTGTACATGTACAGTCAAACCAAAATGTATTCAGACACCTTCAACATTTTCTCACATTATCACAGTTTATTCGCTATAGTTTAGAAAATGCTAATAAAATATGACAAGAACTCAAGAGTTAAACTGAACAAATTCATCTTGATAATGTCAGATAACTTTGATAGAAAGGGATGTAATGATTACAATCAACCAATCAGCTGTTAAATTTAACTACACAATTAGATAATATCAATTTAGGTCGACCAATGACCAAGCAATGCTTCATTTAGTTCAGTCTGTGGTGTCAAAGGTCACATTAGCAATTAAAGAAAAAACACTTCAGCAAAACATGCTCAGGTCAAAGTGTCTGAATCATTTTGCTCCCAAATTTACTGGAAGTTTTGGGTATAATATGTCACAGTTGACTTTATTTTGCTCTCCTCACTTACACACATGAACTATAGTGTCCTGTACACACTAGTAAAAAATATATCTGGTGTCTGAATCATTTTTGGTTTGACTGTGTATATATATGTACAACAAGGAAAAGAACAATTAAGTCTATGCCAGACTCACCAGAATACTTGTGTCCAGTTCTTAGTGAATGAGTCCCGTTGTCTCTGCTTGTGTTCTCAGGGCCAGGCCGATCTGTTGAAACACGCCCGGGCGGAAGTGCTTGAGAACCTGAAACAGATCCACTACGCCGCCCTCACCTGTAACCTGGCCAAGGGAGGAGCGGGACCCTCGTCGGGGTCGGAGTCCAAGGGCCGCTGCAGCCTGGAGGCCATCCCGGAGAAGGCAGTCGGGGAGGACGACAGCGACATCACGGACGAGGAGAACTGAGGCGTCCCGCCAAATCCCATAAATCCTCTCCCCAGGTCGGCGTGTACCGAACACATTTGGAAAGATCCCTGCACGTCTCGCCCTCAGGACGTTCACGTCTTCACGAAGGGCTCGTCTGCTTCCTGTCTCCGTCCCTCGCCCGTGTCCGTCGGTCTCTGGGGTCAGGTGGGTGTCGATGAGGCTCCTTTCTACAAGCACAAACTGTACGAGGAATTAGAACTGGAGCCATGAATGTAACGAGACGTCGTGTGAGGAAAGAAGAGAGCTGTTTACAATAAAGAACTACTTCACGTTCTGTCTGCCAAAATAGTATGTGTGTATATACAGTATAAATATATATATATATATGGAGATCTGTTACCTTTTTTGCTATGTGAACTTTTAATGGATCAGATTATTTTGTTAAGAGAAACGGATGTTTTAAAGAGCTCATATTTTATTTGCTTGTACAGGACAGGAGACGGGCCCGGCCCTTTATGGGCTTTTTTTTAAATTATTTGTATAAATGCAGGAGGATGTATCTAGTTTTAGACATTACCAGCAGCTACTGTACAAGTGAATATGTGAGTGTCTCTCGGACGATTATTGCGTCTCTTTGGCCACGTACACACTGCAGTTTAGTTTGTCGTCATGTACATTTAGCCATTTAGCAGATGCTTTTATCTAAAGCAACTTATGAAGGAAAACTCTAGAGATGCACCGATCGACCGGCCAGGGCTCGGACGATTTTCCGGATGATGGTCCCGGATCGGTCTCACGTCTTACCGATTCCGAGCCGTTTTTTGTTTCCAGCGACACAGGCCATAACGTCAGCCGCACGTTCTTTCTCCCTGTTGGTGAAGTGACACACACATACACACACACACACACACACACTCGCGCCTCCACTCACTCACACACGCCTCCACTCACTCACACACGCCTCCACTCACTCGTCTCCACTCATACACATACTCACACACACACGCCTCCACTCACTCACTCACTCACACACACACACACACACTCGTCTCCACTCACACACACGCCTCCACTCGCTCACTCACTCACACACACACACACACTCGTCTCCACTCACGCCTCCACACACACACACTCCTCCACTCACACACACGCCTCCACTCACTCACACACACACACTCGTCTCCACTCATACACATACTCACACACACGCCTCCACTCATACACACACGCCTCCACTCACTCACTCACACGCCTCCACTCGCTCACTCACTCACACACACACACTCGTCTCCACTCACGCCTCCACATGCTCACACGTCTCCACTCACTCACACACACGCCTCCACTCACTCACTCACACACACACGCCTCCACTCGCTCACACGTCTCCACTCACTCACACACACACGCCTCCACTCACACACACACGCGCCTCCTCTCACTCACTTGTCTCATTCGCTCCGGTTCAATAGTGCTTGTACTGCGCATGATTTGACTAATTCCCGCAGGTTTCGCGCTCACAACAAAAGCACACACACACACCACTGATCTACACTGCCAGTCAAAAGTGTTTGATCGGTAAGATTGTTAATGTTTTTAGAAGTCTCTTCTGCTCACCAAGGCTGCATTTATTTTATTAAGAATACAAAAAAAAAAAACAGTAATTGTGAAATATTATTACAATGTAAAATAACTGTTTTCTATGTGAATATATAGTAAAGTGTAATTTATTCCTGTGATCAAAGCTGAATTTATCATCATTACTCCAGTCTTCAGTGTCACATGATCCTTCACAAATCATTCTCATATGATGATTTGATGCTCAACAAACATTTATGATTATTATCAATGTTGAAAACAGTGTAAAACATTTTTTCAGGATTCCTTGTTGAATAGAAAGTTTAAAGTATTTGAAATAGAATCTTTTGTAACATTATAAATGTCTTTTTTTGATCAATTTAATGCATCCTTGCTGAATAAATGTATTGATTTCTTTAAGTTCTTAAAAAAAAAAAAATTCTTACAGACCCAAAACTTTTGAACGGTACAATGTTGCAAAAGCTTTCTATTTCAGTAAAAATGCTGTTCTTTTGAACTTTCTATTCATCAAAGAATCCTAAAAAAATGTTTTACATTGATAATAATCATAAATGTTTCTTGAGCATCAAATCCTCATATGAGAATGATTTCTGAAGGATCATGTGACACTGAAGACTGGAGTAATGATGATAAATTCAGCTTTGATCACAGGAATAAATTACACTTTATAATATATTCACATAGAGAACAGCTGCTTTACACTGGAATAATATTTCACAATATTACGTTTTTTTTGTTGTATTTTTAATAAAATAAATGCAGCCTTGGTGAGCATAAGAGACTTCTAAAAACATTAAAAAATCTTACAGATCAAAAACTTTGAATGGCAGTGTGTATAATTCTATCCGCTGATCTATATAAGTGGAAAACACGGACGGAATCCAGTCATAAAAAAAAACGGAATTTACTGTATAACGCGGAATGTCACGGAATTTGTCAAATTTTGGATGAATAAATCAAGAGCAGGTCAGTCACTTAAATCACATCACGATATAGACTAGTGTCTGTGAATATTAAACCACAAGAAGACTATATGAATATGAATCCTGCATGTTCTGCGTGTCTCTGTGTGAATGAATGGCGCAGACGCGCGGATACATTTATAACACACACACTGAAGCACGCATGACGCTCACAGTGTTACTATGACGACATGAACTTCATCTCCAGAGTCACTTTATGAGCATTTTGCCGTTTCATTTGAGAAAAACTATTGTCGCATGGCAACCCGTCAAAATATAAGTTTGGTTTAACTTGTGACAGAAATATATTACTATTGTATAGTATTATGTACTATTGTATTATTATTATACAGTATATTGTATGTCTTAATGTAATACTACTACTTATAATAACAACAATACAGTAAGCAACAGTAAACCTCAATATAACACAATCTCAATACAACAGTAAACCTCTGTTGTGCAGCACTTTGTTTGCCAAAAAATGGAAGGGTTTATTTAAATTTCATTTGATTAAAAATGTATGTTTTATGCCTTCATTTAATTACCAGAAAAACTAAAATACACAGCACAGAATTTCTGTTTAAAAAAATAAGTAAAAATACGGTAATAAACAACAGCACAAAAATGCAAAGGAATAAAGAGATATGAAATAAACATTTGTTTACAATAATAGGGCCCTATGAAATTTTTTTTTTATGAAAATTAAATTTTGCATTGCAGAAAAGTACATTTTTGTATACGCAGCCAATTATAGTTCTTTGAAATAAAATCGGTATCGGCAGGTCACGCTTACAAAAAAAATCAAAACGGAATCGGCCAAGAAAATTCAGATCAGTGCATCTCTAAAAAATTCCTTTGAATGCCATTCAGCGTGTGTTAAAATAAACACGAATGCCAACAGTGCTTCTCAACCTTTCTGACTCCCAACATCGTCCACAACAGTATTGAAAATTGTGAATCAGCTGTATTTACTCAGTGTGTTCGTGGCCTTTGAGAGCGGACTGAATACTGTATGTCAAGTGTTGCGGTTAAAGCTTCTCAAGCATTCCTGGAAACAAAGTAGTCCATGTATGTATGGATACCTTTCAAATATGATTCTGCCTTGTTGCTGAAGTTTTGTCTTACATTGCCTTTTTTAACCCAAGTTGCTTCTAGTTTGTAAGTGTTTGTCTCCAGCTCATTCCATTGGTCGTCTCATTGTGCCAATCCACCATTGAACCACTTCCATTGGATTTTACACATTGTGACCAGAGATTAAACTGGACATGAAAAAAAAAAAAAAAAAAAAAAAAAAGATTTGTTTATACATTTCAGTGCTGTTATTGTGTATTTATAATTATAGTTAACCATTGAAGGAGTGGGTGGTAGTTTCAAAGAGAATATCAGTTTTGTTTAACTCTGTTAAGACCCAGTGCTCTGAAATAAACCATGATAATTACATTCTTTAACTCTTTCTAGTTTCTAATGGCACTCAGTCTGGCTGATGGGAAAAAATATTTATGAAAATGTCACAAACTAACAACTAAAGTTCTAAAAATAGGCTATATGAAGTAAGAAAATTATAAGATTAAGCCTATTTTTAAAACTATTAATTGTTTGAATTTGTGACATATGGGCCATTCTACAGAATCGGCGCAAAATGCTGTCCCACAACCAAAAAGCATGTTTAAAAAGCATTTAACCCTCAGGTGCTCGAAAAATTATTTATTATATAAAATATAAATTTTTTTTTACGAAACTTGGTAAAGGTTTTGGCACTTGCTGTGTGAACACAAAAAAATCATGGACATGATTTGAAAAGGTTCAATGGTCCTGAAAAACAGTCACATTTGTATTCCTCGCAGTCAAAAATGAGCGCATTGGAAATTAATGGGAGACAAATTTCACCTAGTGGAAACATTCGGTATTGCGCACAAACAAAATCTGACTGAAAGCTCATTTTTGGAGATATCAACCTCAAATTTGGAACACAACTTTAGATTTATGGCTTTGAAAATTGTATTTTTGTGCGTTTTTCATAACAATAAACGTAACTTTTTACACCAGTCTGTGCTCTAAAGCATTCAAGATTTACGACAGCTGAAGCTGGAAATTTCATTTTCAGGTCTATGCTCAAAAAGTGAATAAATGGATAATTAATACAGCGTAAATATAATTTATTACCATAAAATCCCCTAAAAATACAAAATATTAAATAAAAAAACATTATCGAACTAAAATATAGTACGTTTATTAAATTGAAAAAAAAAAAAAAATCTGACATATCTGACATCAAATCTGACATCAATAATATTTAAAATATCAGTAAGCTTAATATATATATAAAATCATCATTAATTGGGTACTTTCAACAGGTGGCTGTCCCGAACCCTAACCCTTAAATTTCAACTGCACAATTACTAGAAATGTGTACCTTGGATATTAAACAATTTGCATACATACAAAATTTGTGGGAAACTGACTTTGAACCAATTCTGTAAAATGGCCCATATATGTGACATACACACACACATATATATGTACAGTGGGGAGAACAAGTATTTGATACACTGCCGATTTTGCAGGTTTGCCCACTTACAAAGCATGTAGAGCTCTGTAATTTTTATCATAGGTACTCTTCAACTGTGAGTGACAATCTAAAACAAAAATCCAGAAAATCACATTGTATGATTTTTAAGTAATTAATTTGCATTTTATTGCATGACATAAGTATTTGATACATCAGAAAAGCAGACCTTAATATTTGGTACAGAAACCTTTGTTTGCAATTACAGAGATCATACGTTTCCTGTAGTTCTTGACCAGGTTTGCACACACTGCAGCAGGGATTTTGGCCCACTCCTCCATACAGAACTTCTCCAGATCCTTCAGGTTTCGGGGCTGTCGCTGGGCAATACGGACTTTCAGCTCCCGCCAAAGATTTTCTATTGGGTTCAGGTCTGGAGACTGGCTAGGCCACTCCAGGACCTTGAGATGCTTCTTACGGAGCCACTCCTTAGTTGCCCTGGCTGTGTGTTTCGGGTCGTTGTCATGCTGGAAGACCCAGCCACGACCCATCTTCAATGCTCTTACCGAGGGAAGGAGGTTGTTGGCCAAGATCTCGCGATACATGGCCCCATCCATTTTCTCTCCTCAATACGGTGCAGTCGTCCTGTCCCCTTTGCAGAAAAGCATCCCCAAAGAATGATGTTTCCACCTCCATGCTTCACGGTTGGGATGGTGTTCTTGGGGTTGTACTCATCCTTCCTCCTCCAAACACGGCGAGTGGAGTTTAGACCAAAAAGCTCTATTTTTGTCTCATCAGACCACATGACCTTCTCCCATTCCTCCTCTGGATCATCCAGATGGTCATTGGCAAACTTCAGACGGGCCTGGACATGCGCTGGCTTGAGCAGGGGGACCTTGCGTGTGCTGCAGGATTTTAATTCATGACGGCGTAGTGTGTTACTAATGGTTTTCTTTGAGACTGTGGTCCCAGCTCTCTTCAGGTCATTGACCAGGTCCTGCCGTGTAGTTCTGGGCTGATCCCTAACCTTCCTCATGATCATTGATGCCCCACGAGGTGAGATCTTGCATGGTGCCCCAGACCGAGGGAGACTGACCGTCATCTTGAACTTCTTCCATTTTCTAATAATTGCGCCAACAGTTGTTGCCTTCTCACCAAGCTGCTTGCCTATTGTCCTGTAGCCCATCCCAGCCTTGTGCAGGTCTACAATTTTATCCCTGATGTCCTTACACAGCTCTCTGGTCTTGGCCACTGTGGAGAGGTTGGAGTCTGTTTGATTGAGTGTGTGGACAGGTGTCTTTTATACAGGTAACGAGTTCAAACAGGTGCAGTTAATACAGGTAATGAGTGGAGAACAGGAGGGCTTCTTTAAGAAAAACTAACAGGTCTGTGAGAGCCGGAATTCTTAGTGGTTGGTAGGTGATAAAATACTTATGTCATGCAATAAAATGCAAATTAATTATTTAAAAATCATACAATGTGATTTTCTGGATTTTTGTTTTAGATTGTCACTCACAGTTGAAGAGTACCTATGATAAAAAATTACAGACCTCTACATGCTTTGTAAGTAGGAAAACCTGCAAAATCGGCAGTGTATCAAATACTTGTTCTCCCCACTGTATATACACACACATATACACACACAACTCAAAAGTTTGGGGACTTTAAGATTTTTTTAACGTTTTTGAATGAACTCTCATGCTCACCAAGGCTGCATTTGTTTAATAATAATAAAAAAAATAGTAAAAACAGGAATATTTTGAACTATTATTACAATTTAAATCAGCTGTTTTCTATGTGAATATATTATAAAATGTAATTTATTCCTGTGATCAAAGCTGAATTTTCAGCATCATTACTGCAGTCTTAAGTGTCACATGATCCTTCAATATTGATTTGCTGCTCGAGAAACATTTCTGATTATTATTATCATAATGTTTAAAGCAGTTGTGCTGCTTCATATGTTTTTAGAAAAATCTTTTTATAACAATGTAAAAGTCTACTATTTTAAAAGAATCTTACTGACATCAAACTTTTGATTGGTAGCATATATACAGTATTTGCTGAAAGGTTTTATGAGATTCCAGTTACATTGGATTTACAGTTATTCTATTAAACTGAATCTAGTTATCTAGACTTCATTAGATGAAGCGTTGTCCTTTCGGCATAAGAATGTGTCCAGGTAAGACGGACAAAGAGTCACTGAAAGGAGCGTCTGTCGTGTATGTGAAAGATCATTAAATCATGGGTCTCTGGCGCTCTCTGGACTCTAAAGTACACAGTAACGACACCCGAAAGAGATGATATACACGCTCTACCTCTGTTTACCTTCCAGCCATTAGATGAATCACACTTGGCTCGTGCTCATGAGCTTGCGTAACAGCAATCGTAATAATGATTGCGACAAGAGTCTCTAGTGTTATTACCCAATAGATCTCTCTCAGACGGGTGCGTTTGAACACGGCCCATCCCGCGAGATCTATAGCAACCCTGGAGAGCCAGTACAGATTTTTCACTCAGTGACATAACACTCTAGGACTGAAGGCATCACTATTGATTACATTACAATTTGTGGAAAGCGATGGAAAAACCCCAGGGACATCCAGGACTGTTGTCGGGACACCTGGGAAGGTTTGAATTCATTTGTTTGTGGCACTAAGAGAAAACCCTTCATCAAAACCCATCGATTGTTCAAGATCTAGAAAAATCTAAAAGATGTGATACTGATACTACCCAATAAACTTGAGCTTACCAATATAAATGCTTCGATTTAATACAATGTTTTTATTGCAAATTATATCATCAGCATAACAAAAACTTTCTTTCAATGTTGCTCATTTATGCAGAAAAGTTAGTTAATGCGTTCGTGACCTCAAGGCTAGATTATTGTAATGTTCTACTAGGTGGTTGCCCTGCACGCTTAATAAACAAACTCCAAAAGACTTCAACAAACGGCTGGTAGGGACTACGACGAGCTTCTTCACGGGTTAGTGACATCACAAACCCTAAAATTGACATAAACCCCGCCCCCGGGAACACGCAACAAAGGCCATGTTGAGAAGAGGAAGAGTTGTTGTAGTCGAGCAGATTTGGGAGTCGCTCAAGCTGTCATCCGTCTTTCACATTTATTGCCATACAGTACGAACACAAATGCAATAGCATGTCATAAAGCAAGATGACAATATAAGTTATAACCGTAATTAAACTAAACTATTCCTGTTCTCTCTTCATGCAGCAGATATTCTCTGGCTTATCTTACAACAGTTCCCACACGAGTGATTTATAGATTATCATGACAGAACATGCTAATCGATGACTTGAAGATAGTTAACTCATAAATTCATCCTCTATCCATTCAGAAACGTCCTGTCTCATTCTACATGTTGTCACTTCTTCTTGAGTCTCTCCATCATTGTCCGACTCCGGTTTGAACACAAAACAGTTTCTGACATTTTCAGTGTGTGTCTGTGTGAGGTAATCGGAGCTGCTAACACAAGCTCTTGAAGCTCCGCCCTCTTCCTGGAAGGGGGCGGGGAGCAGCAGCTCATTTGCATTTAAAGGGACACACAAAAACAGCGTGTTTTTGCTCACCCTCAAAAAGTGACAATTTGGACATGCTATAAAAAAATGATCTGTGGGGTATTTTGAGTTAAAACTTCACATACACACTCTGGGGACATCACAGACTTATTTTACATCTTGTAAAAAGGGGCATTATAGGACCCCTTTAAATCTAGACTAAAAACACTTCTCTTTAACCTGGCATACACGTAACATCACAATTCTATAATTCAAATCCGTTAAAGGGGTGGACTGGAGCGTTTCTTTGATCGCTTTCTGTATATAATTTAACAGTTTACTTTCATGCTACAAAGAGAAACAATGTGAAGTTGATCGTTTAGTCACTGGCTTGATTTACTGATGCTTAAACAGTACTGAACGATTTTAAGACAAAGAAAATCTGTCTGAACTTGAATAATTACACATCACTGATCACAGATCAGGCATTAGAATAAACATGGTTAATTACAAGTTTATGGCATTGCTGATGCATCCATAAGTCTGTTTGCGCTGAAATTGCGACTGAATTAACAAATAATCCACAGTGAAATGTACCGAATACAAACAAATAATGCACTGCTGAGACTTTCATATAGTTGAAAAAAAAAAAACTTTCCTAGCATTATGTTATAGATCCTGTGTTGATCTTTTCTCGTTCTCATGTCACTATTCACTAACGCGCCATGTAGACGTAGGCGTTGATTTTCTGCAAAGGCGGTCTTTCGCAGTATTATGACGTCAAATTTCCACACTTTTCAGATCCTGTCGTTTTCTGGCCTTGGTTTCAATAAAAGCTGTTTTTGGAATAACGAAAGTTTTGAGTTTTGAAACCTACAGGATATTTTTACAGTACAACGACCTCTTAACTGTCAAAAGATCAAGGAAAATTTGAATTCTCAGTTCACAACCCCTTTAAAGGATTTTTAGGCTGCGTAAATTAGGTCAACCACAACCGGGAACACTTCCCAATCCATAAATGTCATGGAAACATCTGCTGAATGTCACACTAATATATGCTATTTGTAACATAGCATATGTATGCTACATTTCGAATAATTTTCTTAAATCAGTATATTGGACTTGTTTTCCAGTTAAAAGACAAAAAGAAACAATACATTTTCTCTCTTTGGCTGAACGAGGATGGACAATGGTTCCTAACGATGGAAAAAGGAAAAAAAAAAAATGGGGAAAATAAATTAATTTGAATGCGTCTGAGTTTGGTTGAGTTCACTCAATTCAGTTTAGTTCATCCTACACGTCTCCATCATGTGGAACCCCTGTCCGTGATTGAATCCAGTTCAGCCAAAGAGCTAAATATAGTTGTTCTTTACACATTCTTTACATCCATGACATTCCCATAGTAATTGCGTTTTTATTAAAGCAACTTGTATTCTTTGTTAGCAGGTCCTCAACCCAAGCGCTCAACTTTTCACCACAATGGAAACGCTTCCAAAACACCAACAGAAACTCTTTACAAGTCTCCCCATTTTCTCATCTTGCTAAAAAAATACATAAAATTACACTTTATTAGGGCTGCAACAACTAGTTGATAAAATCGATAATAATCGATAGTGAAAATCATCGACAATGATTCTCATTATCGATTAGTCGGGTCTGCCACCGACTTCCACCAGTTGCGCTAAATTACAGCACTAAATAACGCATTTCTATGGACAAAATACATCTAGAAATAGTGGAGGAAACAGAGCAAGCTGATGTGGGAAAGGTACATGATCCAAGTGCCCAAAACATGAGAAGTCTTTATTTTAAGCTTCAAATGAATGCATTAGTGTTTAACATACCCTGTCGTGCACTTGACATATGTGTGCGTCCTCAGCGCAAAACGTTCATTTTACAGGTTATATCCACTGATCTATATAGAGAACAGTAGTTATATCCTCATCTGTAAATGTTACTAATTCACGCGAGTATTTACATTTTGCATGAAAGCGTGTCCTGACAGTCTGTGTTAAGCTTCAAACTTCATTGAACGAGCGCCGGCACGCACGCGTCGAGAGGGAGACAATTAATATTCAGCGCAAAAACACTCATTTAGCTGAAATATCTGCTGTTGGATGCTAAATTTAGGTTTAAAAGACAACATGTAATGCAAGTATTTTATGAGAAGTAGTAACTGTAAAGGGATAACAGTGTGTAATTGAATATAAGACGTTTCTTATAGCCTATTTACAGGATAAAGAAATAACAACGGGTTACTGTGTCCATAGTGAATGTGTGTGTGTTCCTGCTCTTATCTGCTAACACTGAGCTTTTTGTTTTTCTTTAACATCATTTTAAACTGGATTTTAACTTACTATAGTAAGACCATGTTTTTTGGTGTATTGATTACCATTTGTATAACCACACAAATACCATATAAGCAAAACCATGGTTAATTTGTGGTTACCATGGAATAACTAAAATAACCCTGTTATTTTTTTTTTTTTTAGTTTGCTTGTTTTTTCCGTTGTAAAACCATGGTTAATTTATGTAATGGTAGATATATTCACTATGTGTGTTTTCATAGCACAGCTGACAAGTTTGTTTGAAGGACAGCATTGGACAGGAAGAGGAATAGTGTGTTTTATCAATAAAAATGGAAAAAAAAAGGGCTTGTATCCGATTAATCGAAAAAATAATCGGCCAACTAATCGATTATCAAAATAATCGTTAGTTGCAGCCCTACACTTTATTTCAACATTTACTCTTTCTATCCATCCCCATGCAAAGCGTACGATAGGAAATGGAAATCCTGTTGTTCTATATTTAAATCGAGATACTTGACTTAAACAGGTTCTTCCAACATGAAAACATCGAGTTAAGCCAAAGAGTAAGCGTTTCAAGTCAGTTTAACATGATGCAATCGTGTTTGAATGAGAAACCTGATACAAGGCCGTTAAATCAAAATGAATTGTTTAAATGTGAACAGCATTGATACATTGACAACAATTTCGTTTCTAAAGTAAATTTATCTTGTGTGAAGAACAAAACATTCAAAATCAGTCAATGAACATTGTCATACAGTCAAAGACTGAAGCTAGATTTTCAGTAAATTAATTTCTCTGTAAGTTCATACTTGTTCACTATATCAACAACACAAATAATGTGCAATTGCACAGTCAACATTGGCATCCAATGCCAAGTAAGAAAATCAAAGACAATCCAGAGTTTGCCAGTGGTGATTTATGACACTGTGTTGTTGATTTAAGTTCATGTGCGCTTAAATTTGATCATTCCTTGAAGGCAGCAGAAGCCACAACATGCACGCTGAGCGTAAATCACTGCTGTCATGCCTTCAAACTTCACAATCCTCTCACTTTTTCACACTCTCATGTTTGTAGTTTTAACAAAAAAGCTAAAAAAAAAAAAGTTTAAAATGTGTTAGACTAGCTTACATTGAAGTTCATTAGAGCTGATGCCTACCACAGGGTTCAAGATCTGCATTGGATCATGCCTCTGAGTGAACAGGACATGTAACAGAACTGGTCAACAATCACACAAGATATACAAACACAGCTGAGAACATCAGCCCACGTCCAAGCCAAAGTGTTTTGTTACAAAGAGTCAAGGTGTTGGCGGGAGAAGCACTTGTTTGATTCATATCGTCTTCAAAACCAAATTAAACAGTGGTCTTTGTTTTTATGTTGTTATATTGCTCTCTCTGGGCAGCTTCAGCAAAGCAAAAGAAACAAAGCACAAATGAGGACGTCAAATTAGATGCATGCACTCACATGGGCATTTTCTGCAAACCAATCAATCTATTCCCAGCAAACAGAGTTCACCGAGTTCTCCCGCACAACCGATCATTTTCACGGCAGGTTTCATTCTGAGTGAATGTGAAGCTGGTGTATTGACCTCTATTTCTGCTTTGATCTACATTTCAGAAGATGAGTTCTTCATTGTTTTACCTTTTTTCTCAGATGTTTCTCTTAAGATTCACTGGGAGAAATAAACACAGCCGACTCAATTATTCACATACAGTAAAACTATAGAGCTCAGGTCTTATTAGGCCAATTGCTGCTTGTCAGTATTCAGCGTCCTTACTGTGACACGGCAGAGTGCAAAGGTCGGGTTCCAGAAGTATAACTCCATTCGTTTTCTCCATATGGAAATTTTTAACAATAACTTATAAAGCGTTAAAGTCAGCACGACTGTGAGCGACGAGGTTGTTAATCGATGGTATTTGCTTCTGTTGAAGCCGTCAGCATGCATTATTTCAGTTTATTTTACAGTTTTTTTGTTTAACAGTGGAATTCCTGGTGAAAAACTACATTACCCATGATGCTGTACAGAAAATTCCACCAATTAGTCGAAACAAGAGCTTTTTAGCTCCGCCCACTCCCAGTGTTTTATATAGTATATGTCGGGCTGTCAATTGATTACATTTTTTCATCGCAATTAATCGCACACTTATCGTGAAATTAAGCATACGCCATTTATCTCATTAAACACATTCATTTTGTCATCATTTGCTATATCCAGCAAAGTAAACGATCAGAAAACTGTATTTTCTGCAAGCTTCAAGGATCATTGGAGACCAAATAACCAAATATAAGGAGTCCATATAATTATATTATATAATAAATTTATACACACCTAAGCACCCATGAAAAAAAACATTACAGAAAAAAACGTTACAGAATTCAGTGTGTGTACAGAGCAACAACAACGAGATTGTTTTCATTTTAGACGAGTCAAGCTGCGATACCGAACAGGACCACACGGAGACGCCAAAAAAACTCCTAAATCAACCGCTTTGACTGCATTAACCTACGATTACTAAACACAACAACGTACACGACAAATCAAACATTATCCTTCCCGAGTGTGAGTGTATGCCGCGTGCGATCAGTGATCGAGAGCGCGCACACACGGTTTGTTCTTTGTGCATCAATTTGGAGAAAAGACTCTCACGCGCTTACTGTACGACACCAAAATTGCGCTCTTCAGAAACAATTGCAGAATACGACAGAGCTCATGTTTTAAAGCAAAGCTGGAATGAATAATTCACTAAAAACGCAATGCGAGTCTCTATTCTCTCTGATATCTGATGTGATCAGCCTGGCCTTCTTTACATTAGCACTGTTTTGGACTGTTTGAATGAATTGGATTACTGGATCACTGAAAACTTTCCCAGAGTTTTACGGCTTAAAATGGCCTGAACACAAACAGAGAAGCAGAATCGGGTTAAAGAGTTAGAATGGATATTTCCTTCTCCCAGGGTTACAGGTGCTGTAGATGCTCAGTGTGAGTGTGATAAACTACAGAGATCAAAAATTACGTTAATGACGCAGCTTCACGTACTTCAGTAATTTATTTGCGTTAAATTATTTTAACGCGTTAAGGACTTTAAATTAATCGCATGTGTTAACGGTGACAGCACTAGTTTTTATGCATATAATAAAATTTTTGTAAATTAGTAGTTTTATATTTCTCCATTGTTTTTAATTTGATTATGCTGTTCGCAATGATACATGGGATTGTAGTTCTTTCCCTCACTAAAGCTGTTAAGTTCTTAGTCTTTTTTTTTCTTCTCGATTTTGCTTCATATCAAAGTTTGTGGTGTTGTGATTCTCCTCATAGCTGGTTGGTTTGGTTCATGGCTTAAAATGCTTTAACCAAGACTTTAAATCCCTATGCACCTCGGCTAACTTCAAATTCAAGGACCTTTCAAGGACTTTACAGGTCCAATACCCCTCAAATTCAAGGACTTAATGTGGGGACACATTTCAAGTGAGAGCAAGGTTACATTGTGTTTCCTTGTAAGAGACATTGGTACAGTTCTCATGTGTCAAACACAACTATGCAAAAAAGCATTTTTTTTTGCATTTATTTTGGCCACATGACAAGAGATCTGATATTTGTCGTATTTCGGTACATCCTATACTGTATTCTAAAATGATCTGATATTAACTTAAAATTGCATGGATTTTATTGAAAAGAGCTTAGGCTCATGTAACCACAAGTTTTAAGATATATAAATATGCTTTTAAGTTTTTCTTGCCTCATGGGTTTGCATTATCTTAACAAGCAAAGCAATTCAACATTACATTAAATAAAATATTTGGGCAACAGATTATCACAAATGTTTTATGTTTATTGAACACAATATACAGTCATTGACTTGGGTTCGGTGTAAGCACTGAAAGTCGTTTCGTGCGCGTGAACGTCATGGCAACATACAACACAAAGTACCTCACGCGGGAAACACTTAACGTAACGTGTAAATGTGTGTAACTAGCGTAAATCAAGCAAGCTAGTATGCATAGGCCACGAAGTGTTGGCGAAATAACACATTAGCGGACCGGAGGGAATAATATGGAATTTTTTCCAGAAAACTTCTTGCACAAAATGAATTCAAGCACTTTCAAGGACCTGTATCTATGTATGTTTATTTATTTTTTTTCACATTCACAAACTTAAGGATTTCAAGGAACTCTGCCTATGGGAAAAATGAATGAAAAAAATATTTCTGGAACCAGCGCCGCTAAAAAAAAAGGTCACTCAATTGCCGAATATACTTACGAAATATACTCTAGAGCATCAATATTTTTAGGATCATATAATTTGACTACAAATTTAATTTGTGCATTTTATCTGCCGTTCCTGTAGCCTATGTGGGAAAAGACACACACTACCAGTCAAAAGTTTGGACACACTTTCAAGAGAATGGGAAAGTGTGTCCAAACTTTTGACTAGTAGTGTATATGACCCTGGAGCACAAATCCAGTCATGCGTCTCACGGGTATATTTGTGGCAATAGCCAACAATACATTGTATGGGTCAAAATTATCCATTTTTCTTTTATGCCAAAAATCATTAGGACATTAAGATCATGTTCCATGAAGATATTTAGTAAATTTCCTACCGTAAATATATATAAAAAATATTATTATTAGCAATATGCATTGCTAAGGACTTCATTTGGACAACTTTTTCATTTGGCGATTTTCTCAATATTTAGATTTTTTTTGCACCCTCAGATTCCAGATTTTCAAATATTGTCCTATCATAACAAACCACACATCAATGGAAAGCTTATTCATTTATCTACTTATTCACTTGACCCTTATGACTGGTTTTGTGGTCCAGGGTCACATATGTTAGCTTTGTGTGAAGAACAGCGTCAAACTTGCCGCTCAGTGAATGCCATCTCACCTCGTTTAAAACAAATCCAAACATTGACACACAGCAAACGGTCACGAGACACGTGAAAGCTAATGAGATTTCACAGCAAAGATGACGCAACGGCAAACAATATTTGAATGTTTAAATTTGAGCCTTACGGTGGATTGGGTGTCTGTTTCTCACACAAAGCAAATGTCTGGCCTCGAAAAACCTTAATTTTAAATATATTTTTATGACTTGCATACTTTGGTTATTTGTTTTATATTAAAAAATTATTAGACTAAAATTAATAATAACTAAATGTAACTAAAATTGTGCTCGAATTAAAATCACACTCCAACATATCATGCATATTATACCCAGCTTATGGCTAATTTTATGACAATTAAATTAATTCATGCAGTCTGATGACTAAATGCAATTGGATCTGTTGCGTTGGTAAACAAGCTTTTGGCACAATAAAGCTCTTAACTTGGACATAAATCAATTATCTTGGGAGTGAAAACAGTTTGAGCTCTCTGATATGCAGAAGCTTGGCAAATCTAAGCAAAGTTTGAGTTGTTGAAACTTGCTTTTTAAACTCTACAGGATACATTTGAAATCTTTTTCACAGGAGAAAAAACAACAGTGTTGACGGCGACATGTCATTTAAAAGCCAGGCTTCGGCATGTTTTCTTTCTCTTTTCATGGGTCGAGCACTTCATGCTCGGCTTGCTTCTTAACTAACCCCTCCGAGTCACTCTATAACGGGTTGTTTTGTTGTGGCACCTTCTGCACTTCAGACGCAGATTGTGTCCCTGCTGGGATCATGACCGGGACATGGACCTCGAGGCTGGACAAAAACAGCCAGCAAAGAGCGTATATGAGCTCTTGCATGGCTAATGGTGGCCTATTTCTGCGCTGTTAAATCCTCTCTTCTCACATAAAGGCCACTGAGAATACAGCTGCTTTCTCCTGAGAAGATCGAGATAAAGTTAAAGACTCTGTAAAGTGACAGTTTATCACAAACAGCTTGCCTTCTCACAGTCTAACAGAGACATTGTTTATTCTAGTGTCTTATTAAAGGAATAGTTCACCCCGAAAGGAAAAATCTGTCATTGTTTACTCACCCTCATGCCATTCTGTTCATGCTGGGGTTTTTTTTTTACCATGCAACACAAATGAAGAATTTGTGAAGCGATTTCGGTAACACTTTACAATAAGGTTTCATTTGTTAACATTAGTTAATGTATTAACTAACCATGAGAAATGCATTTGTTACTATTTGTTAATCTCTGTTAACGTTAGTTAATAAAAATACAGCTGTTCATAGTTTGTTCATGTTAGTTCACAGTGCATTAACTAATGATAACAAATACAACATTTGATTTTAATAATGTATTAGTAAACAAAGATTAATAAATGCTGTAAAAGTGCAGTTCATTATTAGTTAACTAATGAAACCTTATTGTAAAGAGCTACCGAGAGTTCATAAATCAAAAAAAAAAAAAAAAAAAAAAAAACTCACGCATCCAAATACAGAAACGCACTGCAAATACTGACAACGCAAGCAAATACAGAAACGCACTGCAAAAACTGACAACGCAAGCAAATACAGAAACGCACTGCAAAAACCGACAACGCAAGCAAATACAGAAACGCACTGCAAAAACCGACAACGCAAGCAAATACAGAAACGCACTGCAAAAACCGACAACGCAAGCAAATACAGAAACGCACTGCAAAAACTGACAACGCAAGCAAATACAGAAACGCACTGCAAAAACCGACAACGCAAGCAAATACAGAAACGCACTGCAAAAACCGACAACGCAAGCAAATACAGAAACGCACTGCAAAAACCGACAACGCAAGCAAATACAGAAACGCACTGCAAAAACCGACAACGCAAGCAAATACAGAAACGCACTGCAAATACTCACAACGCAACCAAATACAGAAACACACTGCAAATACTCACAACACAACCAAATACAGAAACACACTGCAAATACTCACAACGCAAACAAATACAGAAACACACTGCAAATACTCACAACGCAAGCAAATACAGAAACACACTGCAAATACTCACAACGCAAGCAAATACAGAAACGTGCAGCAAATACTCACAACGCAACCAAATACAGAAACACTGCAAATACTCACAACGCAACCAAATACAGAAACACACTGCAAATACTCACAACGCAACCAAATACAGAAACACACTGCAAATACTCACAACGCAAGCAAATACAGAAACACACTGCAAATACTCACAACGCAACCAAATACAGAAACACACTGCAAATACTCACAACGCAAGCAAATACAGAAACGCACTGCAAATACCGACAACGCAAGCAAATACAGAAACGCACTGCAAAAACCGACAACGCAAGCAAATACAGAAACGCACTGCAAATACTGACAACGCAAGCAAATACAGAAACGCACTGCAAATACTGACAACGCAAGCAAATACAGAAACGCACTGCAAATACTCACAACGCAAGCAAATACAGAAACGCGCTGCAAAAACTGACAACGCAAGCAAATACAGAAACGCGCTGCAAAAACTGACAACGCAAGCAAATACAGAAACGCACTGCAAAAACTGACAACGCAAGCAAATACAGAAACGCACTGCAAATACTCACAACGCAACCAAATACAGAAACGCACTGCAAATACTCACAACGCAACCAAATACAGAAACGCACTGCAAATACTCACAACGCAAACAAATACAGAAACGCACTGCAAATACTCACAACGCAAGCAAATACAGAAACGTGCAGCAAATACTCACAACGCAACCAAATACAGAAACACTGCAAATACTCACAACGCAACCAAATACAGAAACGCACTGCAAATACTGACAACGCAAGCAAATACAGAAACGCACTGCAAATACTCACAACGCAAGCAAATACAGAAACGCACTGCAAATACTGACAACGCAAGCAAATACAGAAACGCGCTGCAAATACTGACAACGCAAGCAAATACAGAAACGCGCTGCAAATACTCACAACGCAAGCAAATACAGAAACGTGCAGCAAATACTCACAACGCAACCAAATACAGAAACACTGCAAATACTCACAACACAACCAAATACAGAAACACACTGCAAATACTCACAACGCAAGCAAATACAGAAACACACTGCAAATACCGACAACGCAAGCAAATACAGAAACGCACTGCAAATACCGACAACGCAAGCAAATACAGAAACGCACTGCAAATACCGACAACGCAAGCAAATACAGAAACGCACTGCAAATACCGACAACGCAAGCAAATACAGAAACGCACTGCAAAAACCGACAACGCAAGCAAATACAGAAACGCACTGCAAAAACCGACAACGCAAGCAAATACAGAAACGCACTGCAAAAACCGACAACGCAAGCAAATACAGAAACGCACTGCAAATACTCACAACGCAAGCAAATACAGAAACGTGCAGCAAATACTCACAATACAACCAAATACAGAAACACTGCAAATACTCACAACACAACTAAATACAGAAACACACTGCAAATACTCACAACACAACCAAATACAGAAACACACTGCAAATACCCACAACGCAAGCAAATACAGAAACGCACTGCAAATACCGACAACGCAAGCAAATACAGAAACGCACTGCAAAAACTGACAACGCAAGCAAATACAGAAACATGCAGCAAATACTCACAACGCAAGCAAATACAGAAACACACTGCATATACTCACAACGCAAGCAAATACAGAAACACACTGCATATACTCACAACGCAAGCAAATACAGAAACGTGCAGCAAATACTCACAACACAACCAAATACAGAAACACACTGCAAATACTCACAACACAACCAAATACAGAAACACACTGCAAATACTCACAACGCAAGCAAATACAGAAACGTGCAGCAAATACTCACAACGCAACCAAATACAGAAACACTGCAAATACTCACAACGCAACCAAATACAGAAACACACTGCAAATACTCACAACGCAACCAAATACAGAAACACACTGCAAATACTCACAACGCAAGCAAATACAGAAACACACTGCAAATACTCACAACGCAACCAAATACAGAAACACACTGCAAATACTCACAACGCAAGCAAATACAGAAACGCACTGCAAATACCGACAACGCAAGCAAATACAGAAACGCACTGCAAATACCGACAACGCAAGCAAATACAGAAACGCACTGCAAAAACCGACAACGCAAGCAAATACAGAAACGCACTGCAAAAACCGACAACGCAAGCAAATACAGAAACGCACTGCAAAAACCGACAACGCAAGCAAATACAGAAACGCACTGCAAAAACTGACAACGCAAGCAAATACAGAAACGCGCTGCAAATACTGACAACGCAAGCAAATACAGAAACACACTGCAAATACTCACAACGCAAGCAAATACAGAAACGTGCAGCAAATACTCACAATACAACCAAATACAGAAACACTGCAAATACTCACAACACAACTAAATACAGAAACACACTGCAAATACTCACAACACAACCAAATACAGAAACACACTGCAAATACCCACAACGCAAGCAAATACAGAAACGCACTGCAAATACCGACAACGCAAGCAAATACAGAAACGCACTGCAAAAACTGACAACGCAAGCAAATACAGAAACATGCAGCAAATACTCACAACGCAAGCAAATACAGAAACGCACTGCAAAAACTGACAACGCAAGCAAATACAGAAACATGCAGCAAATACTCACAACGCAAGCAAATACAGAAACACACTGCATATACTCACAACGCAAGCAAATACAGAAACACACTGCATATACTCACAACGCAAGCAAATACAGAAACGTGCAGCAAATACTCACAACGCAAGCAAATACAGAAACACACTGCATATACTCACAACGCAAGCAAATACAGAAACACACTGCATATACTCACAACGCAAGCAAATACAGAAACACACTGCATATACTCACAACGCAAGCAAATACAGAAACGTGCAGCAAATACTCACAACACAACCAAATACAGAAACACACTGCAAATACTCACAACGCAAGCAAATACAGAAACGTGCAGCAAATACTGACAACGCAAGCAAATACAGAAACACGCAGCAAATACTGACAACGCAAGCAAATACAGAAACACGCAGCAAATACTCACAACGCAAGCAAATACAGAAACACACTGCAAATACTCACAACGCAAGCAAATACAGAAACAAGCAGCAAATACTCACAACGCAAGCAAATACAGAAACACACTGCAAACTCACAACGCAAGCAAATACAGAAACAAGCAGCAAATACTGACAACGCAAGCAAATACAGAAACATGCAGCAAATACTCACAACACAACCAAATACAGAAACACGCAGCAAATACTCACAACACAACCAAATACAGAAACGCACTGCAAATACCGACAACGCAAGCAAATACAGAAACGCACTGCAAATACCGACAACGCAAGCAAATACAGAAACGCACTGCAAAAACTGACAACGCAAGCAAATACAGAAACACACTGCAAATACTCACAACACAACCAAATACAGAAACGCACTGCAAATACCGACAACGCAAGCAAATACAGAAACGCACTGCAAATACCGACAACGCAAGCAAATACAGAAACGCACTGCAAATACCGACAACGCAAGCAAATACAGAAACGCACTGCAAAAACTGACAACGCAAGCAAATACAGAAACATGCAGCAAATACTCACAACGCAAGCAAATACAGAAACACACTGCATATACTCACAACGCAAGCAAATACAGAAACACACTGCATATACTCACAACGCAAGCAAATACAGAAACGTGCAGCAAATACTCACAACGCAACCAAATACAGAAACACACTGCAAATACTCACAACGCAAGCAAATACAGAAACGTGCAGCAAATACTGACAACGCAAGCAAATACAGAAACACGCAGCAAATACTCACAACGCAAGCAAATACAGAAACACGCAGCAAATACTCACAACGCAAGCAAATACAGAAACACGCAGCAAATACTCACAACGCAAGCAAATACAGAAACACACTGCAAATACTCACAACGCAAGCAAATACAGAAACACACTGCAAATACTCACAATGCAAGCAAATACAGAAACACGCAGCAAATACTCACAACGCAAGCAAATACAGAAACACACTGCAAATACTCACAACGCAAGCAAATACAGAAACACACTGCAAATACTCACAACTCAAGCAAATACAGAAACGTGCAGCAAATAGCACAGACCACAACAGAAATGTTTCAAGGGGACCCCACAAAGTGATGAACCTGGCTGGCACATGCTTATTGTTCAATGTCTACTCATCAGTTGTGTTATCGATGACCTGATGAGTTTTTCTGTTTATTTTAACATCCTGATTGCATGTGTGTTGTGAGTATTTGCAGCGAGTTTCTGTATTTGGTTGCGTTGTGATATTTGCAGCACATGTGTTGTCAAGCTAATGAAGATGTTTTCTTAATTTGGTTTTAACAATGGATTGAAAAACTGGAACATGCAGGCTCTTTATTCTGGGTTTGTTTGAAGGGTGTCGTGGGATGTGGACGGAACCCTGCTGGCTTGCAGTTTCTGAATTAAACGTACTGTAAACCCAGATGCTGTGATTTATTTCCCCCTTAATCATGAGGAAGTGTTTATGTAAAACCATACCCTCAAGATTAAAACATCACCTGACACCAAATTCACTGTGCCACGCTGAGATGAGCCAAACTAAATACACGGGTCAGCAGGAGTGCTCTGAGTTTAAACTGTGCCTTACACAATTACCTTCATTAAAGAACTCAAAGTTAAACAAATGTGAAAGAACAACTTTATCTGATACTTCTTTATCTGATGTAAGAAAAAACACATCTCAACTGTTCCTCCTAGACAAAAATGAGATTCAAATAAGAGCAAAATGAGACTTTCGCTTCCCCAGAAATAAAAAGATCACCAGAAGTTTCAGTCTTTGTTTCGCTTCGTCAAGATTTCAGTTTGTAATCGCGTCAAAATAAGATCTCTAGAGTTTCAGAAAAGATCTCAACAACAGTCTACAATCAAAAGTGTCAATATCATAAAAATATTCTCCTGAGGGAAGCTATGCCACATTCATTTTATAGATGGAAATTCTTTCTGCATGTCAATAATTGTGTCGTGTCTATTTTAGCAGATTTAAATGAGAGCTCCATTATTGCTACTGAATTATGAAAGAGCAAGATCTCTCAACCAAGAACAGGTTATATTTTTCTGCTGGTTCAATTATTCCTCTTTTGAGTGATTTGGCTCTGCTGTTTCCACGATAAGCGAGTTTTCACGAAGGTTGTGTGGAGTGCTGAGGTTTCTTAAGGTCACCCATTAACAAAGTCACAAGACCTTAAGAAAACTAACAGCACTTCTCATTCACTAACACAATGACTGCTTGTTCTGGTCAACCAACAGTGTGGCCCTTTCTTCCACGAGGAACTTTGGTCCGAGTTTGTGCCGCTCACCGGTAATGATGTGTTCTTCAATCTGCAAAAGTGAAACAACAATAGAAACGCTTCACTCGACAGAGCACAGTGTTTTGTGCATTTACGGAGCAGGACTACATAATTACTCATTTAATTTGCCTCTCAAGATGCTCAGCTATTGTGCCTGCTGAATGCTAAATCACGCTGGAGGGGCTTGTGTCTGAGAAAGTCTGTTTAACACAGGCCATGCATGAATTTTGCACATCTCCCACTCTATTGGAATATCCATTGAACATCGGCAGTAACTGTCCAAGCTAGTGTTTCATTAGTGGTGTTGACTAAGGCTATAGGCCTAGATGCATTATTGAATGTAATGAAAATGAGGTTGTGTGGGATAGACTTATAGGCACTCATGCACTGTATAAAAGTCCTAAATCATGTAGTAACTCGCTTTTCCGTCTCAAACAACACAATCTTCATAATCCCTTGCAATTAGTTGCAGCTTTTATTAAAAATGCTTGGGGGGTTTTAATAGTCCTTGGTGGTTCTCTTCAGCACAATTATAGATATTATAGATTAGCCGATTTGTTTCGGATCATCTATTAATAACTAAACAGGAAAAACTGTAATGTTAACCCTTTCCTGCTGGAATCCATGAATCATCATATGCCAGTTCAGAAGAGAAACGTTTGGCTGATTGCAGTGTTGCCCTTGTTAACTAAAACTATAAAAAAAAAAAAAAAAAAAAAAAAAAATTATATATATATATATATATATTTAAATTTTTCATCTAATGTAAAAAATAAATAAATAAATAAATAAATAAACCCAATGAAAAAGACAAAAGCACATAAATTTACTAAAACTTAAAATTTCTTATAGTTTTTTGCTTTTGTTCTTTTCCTGAAACACCAGATCACTTTTAATTTTTGGCTTGATATACAGTAGCTGGTTATCAGTAAAAATGGAGACGATTCCTCCGGTTGTTCTACAAGATTTAAATTCCCTCATCTCTGATGTCGTAAACATGGTTTAGGTAAATATCATATTCACACATGTAAACGGGAAAAAAAATGTGAGCCCTTCTTTAACCCATTTATTCAGAGCTCTAATGTTCGAAAAACAAAATATGTATTATTTTAGTGTATTCATGTTTGATGTCTTTATCTGCTAATCTTTTGTTTGTTTTGCCAAATCATTTTGTCTGATAAATACCTCGGCTTAGTGCTTGCCTTTAGTGTTTCTTCCTTCATATTATACAGTACCGGTCAAAAGATTAGAAACATTAAGGATTTTTAATGTTTTTGAAAGTAGTCTCTCCAAGTCTGCATTTATTTGATCAAACATACAGTAAAAATTGTGAAATATTATTCCAGTGTAAATCAGCTGTTTTCTATGTGAATATATAGTAAAATATAATTTATATCTGTGATCAAAGCTGAATTTATCATCATTACTCCAGTCTTCAGTGTCACATGATCCTTCAGAAATCATTCTAATATGATTTGCAGCTCAAGAAACATTTATGATTATTATCAATGTTAAACAATTGTGAGACTTTTTTGTGCGAAACTGTGATTTTTTTCCAGGATTCTTTGATGAATAGAAAGTTCAAAAGAACAGTATTTATTATAAATAGAACTTTTTTATAATATTTATTAACTTTGCTGTCTTTTTTGATCAATTTAATGTGCCTTTGCTAAATAAATGTATTAATTTTTGTAAAAAAAAAAAAAAAAAAGAAATTAATAAAAAAAGAAAGAAATTTAATCTTTCTTACCACAAACTTTTGAATGGCAGTGTATCATGATTTCCATCAATTAAAAAAAAATTAAATAAAAAAAAAATTAAATAATAAAAAAATTAAATTAAAAAAAATAAGCCGCTAAAACTGTTTTCAACATTGATAAGAAATTACATTAGAGTGATTTGTGAAGGATCATGTGACACTGAAGACTGGAGTAATGATGATAAATTCAGCTTTGATCACAGAAATAACTTTACTATATATTCACATAGAAAACACTAATTTTACATTAGAATAATGTCACTATTTTTACAGTATTTTTGATTCAAAATTCTAAATATTAATAAATATTATATAGTAGACAAATAATACTAAAATAACACTGTGCGACTGGTATTTCTTCAGCATAAATGAGATATGACTGAGATGAGATAGGACAGGAAGTAATATACAGGCCCTTTCATTTGCTTCATAAAACACACCTGCCTTTATCATCTGGACAGGTCAGTGATCAACTGTTTTCCTTATCTCATAAACTGTAGCTTTAGGCATTTTATTAGTCATTAAAGCACATGTTTGCTTAAAAGTCAAGTGTGTAATTAAAGTGCCTAGTGTATAGGATGCATAGGCAAATTGAAGCTCAGCCTTAGGCTTTGTTTCCCAGATTGCTTCCCTCTGAATAATGCTCAATATATTAGACATTATGCAATAATAGTATTTTAGAGTGCTGTCACATTATCCCATTACATTGCATGTTTAATTCAGTGAGTGACATCCAGTTGTCATTTCTAAATTAAAAATTAAGTTTTCCATTTTAATCAAACTGTGAGTAAAAATGTCTTCATGTTTGTCAGTCTGATTAAATAATCAAAATATGCACGTTAAAATGCAAAATCATGTTGTCGTATTTGCATTGTGGGATACATAATGTGTATGTTGTGCAGAGTATACATGCTATATACTGCAGAGGGAATAAGAGTAGTGTTAGTATACTATAGTGAACACAGCCTTACTGTGTGACGCGCTGCTCCGCTTCACACTGATCTTATACTGCCCTCTGGTGGCCCTTGAGGGTCCTGCAACACTGAAAGAGGAGCGGTATAAAATACACATATCAAAGGGCAATAGAAATAAAATGGCTTTCAGATGGTTATCAGCAGCTCTGTTTTATATATATATATATATATATATATATATATATTATAAAAACTCTAACATTTTTGCCATACTAGAGTTATTTTAGTATCACTGAGATACTATATAGTTTTTGTTAATATTTTGAATTCAATTTAATTCTGCTTTCATTTTAATTTTAGTTAAGTTTTAGTAATTTTGTTTTGTCTTTAGTAAACATGTCTGTATAGTTTCTATTCATTTATATTTTAGTTTGTTACATCAGGTTAATGAAAATAAATAGGTTAATTTCAACAAAAATAAGAAAAGTTTAAGTTTTTTTATATTTTATTTTATGTCAGTTAACATTTATTTATTTCAAGAGATTTTTTGTTAACTATAATAACACTAATACTAGTCAAATCTATACATTTAATAATATGCGTCAAATAATGTTCTTCCTGTGACGGGGTATCCCAGACAGAAGCTATAATAGTTCACTTTAAATTAAATGGAAATTAAATTACATACCAAATAATAACCGGGGTGGAAATTGGACACACGGCATGACTTTTATTTAGTAAACAAGCCCGAAATACACCGGGACTCTTATTTTGAAATGTCTATGCTTTATCATTGCAGGATGCTCATTCATATTCAGATGAGGGAGATAAAATATGCGTTTACACCCGTATGCAACATATTACAATATAAACACCTTACAGTAAACATTGATCAGCATTAGTTCATAATCATCGCTGGCATAAATGTGTGCTATTCATTGATTCAACTGATCTCAAGCTGTCTGAAGAGCACTAACGTTAAGGACTGATGTTTGTAAAAAAGTCTTGCTCCATCCTTCATCTTTACTCAAAGTAGTAAGAACGACAGACAATCTGCATTAATAGACTCAGTTTTAGGTAACAGTGGCCCACAGATGATTTACAGTAGTATTTCAGTGAGACAATAATAACGCGAGTTAGCCGGAAACGTACACAATATAAAACACAAAAATACGTATTTTGATCAGTAGACTCAAAATATATACATCATAGAACATATATACATCAATAATTAATCATACTTACAGGTAGTGATTCTGAGGGGCAAGCTGGTCCAAATAAACTGAGTACTGACCCAGAGCAAGCATTTTGCGAATCCCGCCTTGAACTCCGAGATTTGAGAAGCAGTCGTCAGTAAAATGGCGTCTGTGGGCGTGTCAACTTGTTCGCGGGCGGACGACAACATAGGCGGATATTACGCGAATGTATTTTCTAATGACATTGAACCGTCACGCAAAAGGATTCGAAATACAAACGACTCGTTTAGGCGGTTCAGAGTCGATTCTTTCTTTTGGGAGACAATAACTTTATTTATCGTGCACTTTCGACTTTGCAGAACGTTTACATACACAAACAGCTTTATTACACACTGCATGAACGGGAATATTCAAAAAACCAATAGGGGCACTAATATATTATATTTGAATCAGAAAAGAGTGGTGCAGGTATGACCTCACTTCCCTCGATAAAAACCCGAAGGGATTTTCCCATAGGCTTCCCATGGATTATAGCAAAAAACAAGCCGTGATCAACAAAAGTTTATGATACTTACACGTTTTGTTCATCAAGATGATTATCACAGATGAACACAACTTTTATGAATTTTGAAGCCTAAATGCAGTCGCCAGATGTTAAAAAGCTAAAGGTAGGCTATAGGTGACTTCAACGTCACCAAGTTTCCGACAACTGTTTCAGTCTTTATCTCAACATTTTCCCAGGACGTTTGAGTTAGACTAGTTTATAAGAGTGCTAAAATGCTAACTCGCTTCCACGTTTTGGCCTACAAAGTGATGTCATACCTGCAGCACTCTATAGCATAGCAGAATAATCTCACAGCCACATCTCTTCTCTGATGACGAGGGCGGGGCAACCTGTCACTCACATAAGATCCACCAATAGCAAACCACAACCATCCAATCAATTTCCCACAGACAAAATCAAGCAACATTTGTTCTTGTTTGAGAAGCATTTCACTCACATATATACATCACAATAGAGAAGAAGACTAACATAACTGGTAATATTTCAATATTCCACTTTAGACATTCTACTAACTATAACTCCATGTCAACTAGCAGTCATTAGAGTATTAGTAACTGTCTGCTTAAAGGCACAATATGTAATTTTTCACTGCTAGAGGTCGCTTATTCAAAACAAAGGCGTAGTTTGATGACATCTTGATTTGGCGGCGCTTTTATTCTGCCGCAGACGAGCGCTTCCGCTTCTTCCGCTCATGCGTATGTGTGGTAACAGCGCTGTTTTATCATATTACACACACTTGAGTGTGTGTAAAGTTACGTTATAATGCTACTCTGTGCGTTCGCTCGGTGGCTACTATGAGACACTTGTTCACACTGCAGTGGATCGATATTAGGCATGGTAAAACATGGTACTCGCGGTAAATCAAGAAAACCAGATTTAAACAATAAGACTGTGTTGAGTTGTATGACAATTATTAGTTTCTGTCCATGAATGATCCAAACAGTTGCTCACCGGTCTAATAAAACACATCATATATTAAAGCGTCTTTGGTGTTTCCATGGTTTCTACAAAATAAAATAAATCGAGGGTAACGCGGTTTGTGTCCTGGTTAAAATTACTTATTTCTCTGGATTCGTGGGAACATTTGGGATTTTGTAAGTACACAAGTCAACAAAATATATAACATTGTTCTAGTGGTTTTTGGATATTTCAAACCAAAAATCTTACATATTGTGCCTTTAAATAAACTTTATTTTGATGCTCCTCAACAGACATTCTTACTATAAGTAACTTTACAAGTGCATGTCAACTTATTCTATTAACCCGATCCCTAGAGTCTACTAATACTCTAATGAGAGCTAGTAGTATGTCTAAAGTGGACTATTTAAATAAAGTGTAACTCAGTTTTCCTCTGGGATCAATTATTAATCTTATCAATATCAGAATAAAACCTAAACAATTAAATTACTAACTTGACAATTCACTGTGTGAACTATATATAAGAACACAGACAGTTTGTGCTCCACTAGAGGGCAGGTGAAGCTCAGGAAACCATGTGTGTTTGCATGTGTGTGTGCATCTGAAGGCCTTTCTGAGTGTGTGTGTGAGATTATGGCTCTGGTCCCCAGGGCCAGCAGAGGGAGCTTGAGAGGACGCTGACACCTGTCTTCTTCTCGATTCATTCCCTGCCCGGATGTCTGCTCACCAGCACCCTAACATGCCACGTCTGCAAAAAAACCAACACCATCCCTCATAGAGTAACCTTTCCCATAATTCCCTCAGGATGTATGTGTGCCGCTCGATGGAGCGTTTAACAGCCCTGTGGCATCTCCTGAGGACAAACATCTCGCTTTAAATGCTGACCTTTGACCTGTTGATTCTGGGCCTGGGTTTGGATGAGCTGCATGATTCTGTGTGGAAAAGAGAAGATTCCCGCTTTTATACTTGAATTTATCTAGGCCTAAACAGGAGTTTAGACCAGAGCGGATCTGATGCTTGTTTAGTTGCTGATGCAACCGCTCGGCTGTTTACTCGGAGCAGACGTGATATAAAAAACAGCCCACGAAGTACATTAAAATGGAAGGCAGCGTCGAGGTGACTTTAGCGGCTAATTAAAAACAGATGTGTCCATTTAATATTCTTAATACTTGGAGGGAGGGAGACAATCACTGCAGAAATATCTATTTGCCTCATTAAATTGAGAAGCTTGATCATGATGAGGGATGAAATAATGAATGAAGACAGGCATGTTTACCAGGTTGTTTAAATAGAGTTTGCCAGAAGAGACGACGAGAACAAAACCTGCTGGCTGTGGGAGCGCTTGCCTCTGCGGAGAGACGCGCTGACGCTTATTATGACTGACGCGAGCAAAACCGAGCATGGTGGTGCAAACAGAAAGGACGAGTTTAGATAAATCATACGGCTGTCAACACACCGTCAAACGCCTACCTCTTATTTTACCCACAGTGACCATTAATAGACACGGAGGAGTGCGGCAACACACAGATTCTGCCTTGCAACGTTTACATCACAAAAACAGTCACGTTGCATCAATATTTGAGGAGCTGTGTAAAACATTCAGATCTCACACACACGTCTGTCTATCAGTCTGTCTATCCGTTTATCAGTCTATTCGTCTATCTATCAGTCTGTCTATCCATCTATCTGTCTATCTATCAGTATGTTAGTCTGTCTATCCATCTATTAGTCTGTCTATCCGTCCAACCGTCTGTCTCTCCATCCATCCATCCATCCTCTATCTGTTTGTCCATCCATCCGTCTGTCCATCTATACATCCATCTATCCATCCATCCGTCTATCTGTTTGTCTATCGATCGATCGATCATCCATCCATCCATCCATCCTCTATCTATCCATCCATTTATCCATCCATCCGTCTATCTATCCATCCATCCGTCTATCCATCCATCCACCCATCTATCATCCATCATCCATCCGTCTATTTATCCATCCATCCATCCATCTGTCTATCCATCCATCCATCTATTTATCCATCCATCCATCCATCCGTCTATCTATCCATCCATCCATCCGTCCATCCATCCATCTGTCTATCCATCCATCCATCCATCCATCATCCATCCGTCCGTCTATCCATCCATCCATCCATCATCCATCCATCCGTCTATTTATCCATCCATCCATCCGTCTATCTATCCATCCATCCGTCCGTCCATCTATCCATCCATCCAATTCAAAGTATGCATTGATGAATGTTTTTAGTTTCACTCCTCTTGTCTTCTCATCCTTTACATGACACCTCTGTCTCTGTTTGACAAAGGCCTGAGTGTGAAATCTCAGAATTAATGAGACTAATCGGTAATCTATTACGAGTGGTAATTAGTCCATTGGATAATAGTGACATGTATTCATTTTCCTGACTCTCCAGGTGGTCTCTCTCTCTGTCAAACACAAAAGAGCACAGGATTGTTGTGCTTTGAGTCTAAATGAGTGACTTACAGATGCTGAAACGACGTTCTGTCACATCTGATTTGACACATTCACCAGGAAAAGGCCTGTTTAAGCCACAAACTCTGAGGACTGAACGGGTCACTTTAAATTTCAAAAACCCGCTCCTGGTGTCAGGATGAGCGATCCCAACACCACTACAGTGATAAAGCATCAAACTCACATGCATTGCTTCCAAATCCATCCATCCATCCTGGTGTCTGTCAGTAATCCTAAAACACAATGAGCAGAATCATCTGGGAATGTGTTTGAATAACTGAAATAAAGGGCTTAGTGTCTGTTATACTAGTTCCTATGACAACGATATATCCATTAACAATTAGTTTTGCATTTCTGTAGTAAAAGGAAACCATCTATCCATCCATCCATCATTCTATTCATCCATCTATTGTTCCATCCATCAATCCATCATTCTATCCATCCATCGTTCTATCCATCCATCCATCCATCCATCGTTCTATCCATCCATCATTCTATCATCCATCCATCCATCATTCTATTCATCCATCTATTGTTCCATCCATCGTTCTATCCATCCATCATTCTCATCCATCCATCCATACATCATTCTATCCATCCATCATTCTATCATCCATCCATCATTCTATTCATCCATCTATTGTTCCATCCATCCATCGTTCTATCCATTCATCATTCTATCATCCATCCATCCATCCATCGTTCTATCCATCCATCATTCTATCATCCATCTATTGTTCCATCCATCAATCCATCGTTCTATCCATCCATCATTCTATCATCCATCCATCCATCCATCGTTCTATCCATCCATCTATTGTTCCATCCATCGTTCTATCCATCCATCATTCTATCATCCATCCATCAATCCATCGTTCTATCCATCCATCATTCTATCATCCATCCATCCATCATCATTCTATTCATCCATCTATTGTTCCATCCATCCATCCATCGTTCTATCCATCCATCATTCTATCATCCATCCATCCATCCATCATTCTATTCATCCATCTATCATCCATCCATCAATCCATCGTTCTATCCATCCATCATTCTATCATCCATCCATCATTCTATCCATCCAACTATTGTTCCATCCATCCATCCATCATTCTATCATCCATCCATCAATCCATCCATCCATCATTCTATCCATCCAACTATTGTTCCATCCATCCATCCATCAATCCATCGTTCTATCCATCCATCATTCTATCATCCACCCATCCATCCTCATTCTATTCATCCATCTATTGTTCCATCCATCCATCCATCGTTCTATCCATCCATCATTCTATCATCCATCCATCATTCTATCCATCCAACTATTGTTCCATCCATCCATCCATCATTCTATCATCCATCCATCAATCCATCGTTCTATCCTTCCATCCATCATTCTATCCATCCAACTATTGTTCCATCCATCCATCATTCTATCATCCATCCATCAATCCATCGTTCTATCCATCCATCTTTCTATCATCCATCCATCCATCATTCTATTCATCCATCTATTGTTCCATCCATCCATCGTTCTATCCATCCATCATTCTATCATCCATCCATCATTCTATCCATCCATCATTCTATCATCCATCCATCGTTCTATCCATCCATCATTCTATCATCCATCCATCCATCCATCTTTCTATCCATCATCCATCCATCATTCGATCCATCCATCTATTGTTCAATCCATCCATTCATCTATCTATCGTTCTATCCATCCATCCATATATTGTTTTATCCAACCATCCATCCATCTATCGTTCTATCCATCCATTGTTCTATCCATCCATCCATCCATCCGCTTTACAAATAGTTTTGACGCATTTTAAAATGCATTGTAAATAAAAAACATTTTTTCTGTACTATTGCTCCTTTATGATAAATTTGCTAAGGTTTTCCTCATTCGTAAGTTTACAAATGAATAAGGCTAATGTATGTACACATACAGATTACAGATTAACAATAAAAGCAATAACATTGATGATAATAATACTAACAATACATGTCTGTTTCTTGCCTCCTGACTGGAAACAAAACCCAAAAGATGGCGATGTTCCTCCCAAAGGAGAGTTTCAAACTCTCACTCAGAGGACGGTGTGCGTCCCTGGAGCTGAATCTGCCAGCACACGGTCCCACGGCGGGACAGCTTCATTAGCGAGCCAGCGGCAGGGGAGTTATTACCAGCGGACCCTCGGCTAATATACAGAGAGACATTTGACGCCAGGTGGGCTAGCCTATTAATACTGGTGTTAATGTTCAGCAGCGAGATGAGATAATGTCCACAGAGAGAGAGGCTGAGACAGGATATCAGAGAGCAGGACTGCAGGGTCGAGGTGGTCTGGGGAGACTCTGAACTGCAGCGCCGCAGGCTGTAATTAGTAGCCGGTGACAACACGGCTCACCAGAGAGAGATTTCCAGCAAGGTAAACAGGGACATCAGCACTTGAGACACAACAATAATTATCAATCATGAAAACAATCATCACTGCATTTACTTTTCTATTACGGAGGAAACTGAGTGACCAGAGAACCTCAGGCTTTAGGGCCTGTTCATGCCAAGCTCGAATTTAGTGCAAAAACATACAAACTTTGCATCTCATTTCAGGTGTCTAAACCTTTTCAGATTCACTTTACAGATATTTACTTTACAGATATTTAATAATTGCGATTTTTTTTCCTTCAGAATTGCGAGTTTATATATTGCAATTCTTACCTTTTTTCTCAAAATATATCCCAAGTACAAATTGTGAGATAAAACTTGCATTTTTTTATTTTTTTATTCCATGGCTTCTGTAGGATGAGCAGAAAATAAAAATAATATTTCATCATGCATGTAATTGGTTTTCAGGGCCTAGTACACCAATTTCCAATTTTTAGCTTTAAAAAAAATGACAAAATATTATTATTAGGCTAGGTCATTTTTTTTTAATCATACAGATGATGAATAAATAAGTCACAACATTTTACGAGAATATCATAACTCCAGCATTGTATTTGATGTAAATAGTTTGTGCAAAACTGGAATTTTTTTTATTAATATTTATTAATAATATTAATATTTCAAAGGGAAACAAAGTGAGCAGGGAGTGTCAGTGGTTTTAAAACCTGAATTTTGTCATGCAAACGTAATTAAAATTGGCAATTTTAAGAAAAAAAAAAGTCAGAATTGTGAGATAAAAAGTTGCAATAACATTTTTAATTTTTTTAGTTTTTTTTTTTTTCTGGAAACAAGCTTCTGTAGGAAACTAAATGAGCAGAAAATAAAAATAATATTTTATCATGCATGCAATAGGTTTTCAGGGCCTTGTCACACCAATTTCCAGTTTTTAGCTTTAAAAAAAAAAAATGACAAAATATTATTATTAAATATTATTTCTTGGAAATTTTTGTAATCATACAGATGATGAATAATTAAGACACAACATTTTAAGAGAATAGCATCAATCCAGCAAGGCACTTGATGCAAATCATTTATGCAAAACGTAAATGTAAAATTTATTAATAATATTAATATTTCAAAGGGAAACAAAGTGAGTGGTTTTAAAACCTGCAAACCATAAACAACACATTTTAAATGTGCTACACAGTACAAAATAAGTTATTTTATTCTGAGATTTGATGAAAATTCAGCATTGGTGTGAATATGCTCTAGTTTTTGCATCGGACATGGTTTGAACAGGCCTTTAGACTCGAATATCACAGCACTTTTTTGTTTTCACTTTCCTGAACAAGCCGTTTTCAAATAATAAAAATGAAAAAATATCTAAAGATTAGAATTTTAATCACTGTTGCCATACACAATGCGTACTGAAACACTACAAATGCATGACATTTGACCCGGCGTAAATGATGGAACAAAAGCTCCCTATTAATCAGTGTTTTTCAGACCTTTGGGGAAGCACATTTCATCCACAAAGGCCTGATATTAGATCCTCCACTCACCCCATCTGAGATAAACACTCTCCTGCAGAACGACTTCTCCATATAACCCGAGAGCAGGAGGCAGAGATAGACAGCGAATCCCGTTCCGCTGGGACTTTCAGAGTGACTGCAACACAGTATCAAACGCTGAACCCTCGGTGCGTTGTGCCAAGGGGCTGATGGGATATCTCCGGGGAGCCATTAGTGCTTCGATCTGCGGTAAAGCGCTGGGGAACCAGCACAAGTCATGAGAGAGCAGAAAAACTCACAACACACTAACAACACCTGTCACCCCTGCGCCTAATGAGAGACACAATTAGCAATTAACAGTGCGATCTGTCAGCACTGATACCTGCCTCCCCGCGCTCACCTCGGCCCAGCTGGGACAGGAACATCCCGAGCTCTTAATCAGCACACAAACACACCCTAAGAATCACTGAAGACTAAAGGTGCTTACAAATCACGGCTACCGGACGGATATACCACGAGCTACTTTCATATTTAATGAAAGTAAATAATTTCCTTATAAGACTACACAAAAAATTAAAAAAAGAGTTAATCATTAAAAAAAAAAAATTATTTGTAGAGTTTAAAATTGTTTGGGATAAATAGTTAAGAAAAAGCAGCCAACAACTTGAATATTTAATCATATTTAATTAGTATTTTAATGTAATATATTAAGACTAAATAAAAAAGTTAATCATTCAAAAAAATATTATTTCTATAATTTAACTAATTTGTTTGGGAGAAAAATCAGCCAACAACTTGAATATTTTAATATTATTTAATTAACATTTTTTATTTAATATTATAGCATTTTACATTATAAGACTTTTACATTATAAGACTAAAACATAAAAAAAAAAAAAAATCTACAGGGTTTTTTTTTTTGTATCTCTTTGGGGAAGTGAATGGTTAAGAAAAAAGTAGCCAACAAGTGCCCAGCAAGGTAACATTTATAATATATATATATATATATATATGTATGTGTATACACCGATCAGGCATAACATTATGACAGGTGAAGTGAATAACACTGATTATCTCTTCATCACGGCACCTGTTAGTGGGTGGGATATATTAGGCAGCAAGTGAACATTTTGTCCTCAAAGTTGATGTGTTAGAAGCAGGAAAAATGGGCAAGCGTAAGGATTTGAGCGAGTTTGACAAGGGCCAAATTGTGATGGCTAGACGACTGGGTCAGAGCATCTCCAAAACTGCAGCTCTTGTGGGGTGTTCCCGGTCTGCAGTGGTCAGTGTCTATCAAAAGTGCTCCAAGGAAGGAACAGTGGTGAACCGGTGACAGGGTCATGGGCGGCCAAGGCTCATTGATGCACGTCGAGAGCGAAGGCTGGCCCGTGTGGTCTGATCAAACAGACGAGCTACTGTAGCTCAAATTGCTCAAGAAGTTAATGCTGGTTCTGATAGAAAGGTGTCAGAATACACAGTGTGTCGCAGTTTGTTGCGTATGGGGCTGCATAGCCGCAGACCAGTCAGGGTGCCCATGCTGACCCCTGTCCACCGCTGAAAGCGCCAGCAGTGGCACGTGAGCATCAGAACTGGACCACGGAGCAATGGAAGAAGGTGGCCTGGTCTGATGAATCATGTTTTCTTTTACGTGGATGGCCGGGTGTGTGTGCGTAACTTACACATGGCACCAGGATGCACTATGGGAAGAAGGCAAGCCGGCGGAGGCAGTGTGGGGACCAATACAATATTAGGAAATAATGTTATGCCTGTTATTTATATACACTCACCTAAAGAATTATTAGGAACACCTGTTCAATTTCTCATTAATGCAATTATCTAATCAACCAATCACATGGCAGTTGCTTCAATGCATTTAGGGGTGTGGTCCTGGTCAAGACAATCTCCTGAACTCCAAACTGAATGTCAGAATGGGAAAGAAAGGTGATTTAAGCAATTTTGAGCGTGGCATGGTTGTTGGTGCCAGACGGGCCGGTCTGAGTATTTCACAATCTGCTCAGTTACTGGGATTTTCACGCACAACCATTTCTAGAGTTTACAAAGAATGGTGTGAAAAGGGAAAAACATCCAGTATGCGGCAGTCCTGTGGGCAAAAATGCCTTGTTGATGCTAGAGGTCAGAGGAGAATGGGCCGACTGATTCAAGCTGATAGAAGAGCAACTTTGACTGAAATAACCACTCGTTACAACCGAGGAATGCAGCAAAGCATTTGTGAAGCCACAACACGCACAACCTTGAGGCGGATGGGCTACAACAGCAGAAGACCCCACTGGGTACCACTCATCTCCACTACAAATAGGAAAAAGAGGCTACAATTTGCACGAGCTCACCAAAATTGGACAGTTGAAGACTGGAAAAATGTTGCCTGGTCTGATGAGTCTCGATTTCTGTTGAGACATTCAGATGGTAGAGTCAGAATTTGGCGTAAACAGAATGAGAACATGGATCCATCATGCCTTGTTACCACTGTGCAGGCTGGTGGTGGTGGTGTAATGGTGTGGGGGATGTTTTCTTGGCACACTTTAGGCCCCTTAGTGCCAATTGGGCATCGTTTAAATGCCACGGCCTACCTGAGCATTGTTTCTGACCATGTCCATCCCTTTATGACCACCATGTACCCATCCTCTGATGGCTACTTCCAGCAGGATAATGCACCATGTCACAAAGCTCGAATCATTTCAAATTGGTTTCTTGAACATGACAATGAGTTCACTGTACTAAAATGGCCCCCACAGTCACCAGATCTCAACCCAATAGAGCATCTTTGGGATGTGGTGGAACAGGAGCTTCGTGCCCTGGATGTGCAACCCACAAATCTCCATCAACTGCAAGATGCTATCCTATCAATATGGGCCAACATTTCTAAAGAATGCTTTCAGCACCTTGTTGAATCAATGCCACGTAGAATTAAGGCAGTTCTGAAGGCGAAAGGGGGTCAAACACAGTATTAGTATGGTGTTCCTAATAATCCTTTAGGTGAGTGTATATAAAACAGAAGGTAGTTTTGATTTTTTTTTTTTTTTTTTTTGTCAGTGCATCATTTCCATACTTCCATTTGTGTTATTTTATAGTTTTAAAGACTTACTATTATTCTAAAATATGTAAAGATAATCAAAATAAAGAGTGTCAAGTTTCACAATATACATTGTTTCAGAGCAACTTTACAGAAAATCATGATGTTACTGTTTATAATATCTTAATATCTTCATGCCTTATACTCACATTTAGCAGATTAGAGTAGGATGATAATATAGTTACATTCTGCTAAGATACAAGCAATCAAGCAGTTGAGATATATAGTATGTGTGTGGATAAAGTAGGACATACTACATACCCAAATATTGCTACATTTTGCAATGAGAAAAAAATCAGGCATTTGACATTTACTATACAGTATACATTGCTTTATGTGAGTGTACTTATGTATGCAGGTGCAGACTTGCATTGTGTTATGATTTATGTTCTGACATCTCAAGCGTTTGCATTCGCTGCAGGGATTATGCAATATTCTAGGCCCTGGTTCGCATTGGGATTTTTCCATTGGCTTTTGGATTGTTTTATCAAGATAATCTTCACAAATGAACACAATTTTTATGAATTTTGAGGCCTAAATAAAGTAAAAAGTTAGGTTATAAATAAACTACACCACACTCTTAGAAAGAAGAACCCTTTATTCCAAAAAGGTCCAAATAAGGAGCACAAATAGTGTCGGCTCAAATCCGGCCCACATCTGGTACGTGTGGATTCCATGTGTACCAGATGTGGGCCGGATCTGGGCCGACACTATGTTGCTGTCTGGGAGAGATTTCTTAAATGATTGCATAACACTTTCATGTTTCACGTTTCAAGTGTTTAAATTCATAAAGTGATGGGAACCCTAAAAGGTTCTATAAATGTAGCGCCTAACGGAACCTTTTAGGATTCTATTTGGAACCTTTTTTTCCGAGTGCGTGGTCACATGACTTCAACGTCAAGCTTCTGGTGACGTTTGCAATATTTATTTAAAATCTACGAGTTGGAAAGTCTGAGTATAAACACAACTGGGCTATAAAAGCGGTCTAATGAGAAGATAAAACGTGAAATATCCTGAGCTGTTCACCACAGATCCTATTTCAGGCATTTAAACAAAAACCCATGGGCCCTATTTTAACAATCTGAGCACACGGTCTGAACCGCACGGCGCAGGTGCACTTAGGGCGTATCCGAATCCACTTTGGTCGGAAAAATGGTCGGCACGCCAGGTGCATGGTCCAAAAGTGTTGTACTAGTCTCTTAATGAGTCATGGGTGTGTTTTGGGCGTAACGTGCAATAAACCAATCAGAGTCTCATCTCCCTTTCCCTTTAAAAGCCAGTTGCGCTCGCACCATGGAGGATTCGCTATTTACATGGAGGAAAGACTGAACGCTTCTCCAGAGAGGAATCTTTTTATTTTTAATATTTAAATGTGTGTGTGTGCTGCTGCGTGTCCCTGTGTGTGTAATAATCAGAGTGTACGCGTGTTGTGCACCGTCTATAGGCTCATATCACTAACACACCCTTTAAATAACACAAAAATACTGGGCTATTGACTTTAGAGCAGGTTTGTGTTGGTCAATGGCGCAGTCGTTTTCAGTTCCTCAAAATAGCAACACACCAACAATGCTCCTGAACACACCTGGTTTAGACCTGACTCCCATGGGTGAACAGATGCGCCAGTGCATTTGATATTTAAACAACGTGACGCTGGACGTGAAAATGAGAACTGCGGAGAGCTGAAACTAGCAAAAAACACTAGCATTGCACCGGGTGTATGATAGGGCCCATTGACTTCAGGACGATGAAACCGGATGAAAACTCGTTTCGGGGTTTTAGAACTCATTCCTTCATGTTTTACACCATGTCCTAACTACACGCGACTCGCGATAAACGCTATCTTTTCCATGTTAATTAGAGTGTTTGTCCTAACCAGCCGCGACGGCGACACGCGATGATTCTATTTTAGAAACGGTTTCTATTTCTGCGACATCGCGGCTGGAACAACAACACATAACATGGCAATCTCAGGTAATGTTTATGTGCTTTATTTAATGTTAAAAGCGTGTAATGTGACTTTGAATATCATTTAGTTCTCCCAGCTTTGTAACGTAATCGTACTAAAAGCAACAATGGATAATTCACCTCAGATCTTGAAATTAAACAAATGGAAACAAGAACGTCAAACTGTGAACAAAGATTGTATTTTTAGTAATGTTTAAATGGTGTAATATTTGTGAATTTGATTATGTATCCATTTCCTTGCGAGTGCCGTCAAGATTAATCTCTGGTGCCATAGCCTACACTTGCCGTGAGAGCCCGCCCACACGCTGTTCTGATTGGCTGTGGTTTTTGATTGATTTTGTGGCATCTCGTATCGCGTCTGGTGTGGACAGACAAATTGCTTGATGCTGGAATCGCGTCTAGTTAGGACACGGTGTTAGGCCCAGAACGACGTTCCCAGACAGTAACACAGTGTCGGCCAAGATCCGGTACTCAACGCGTACCAGATGTGGCCCGGATCTGGGCCGACACTGTGTTACTGTCTGGGTTCCCAGTTGTCCCATCAGCAATCCTGCATTTCTATACACACAGATCACATGCTGACCCATAAAACACTGACAAACTATCGCTGTCACCTAACAAACCAGGTTGATATTCAAAGAAGGTTTGAACATATGCAAAGACACCAAACAACAGCAACTGTTCTTGTAAAACGCTTCAGCATTGGGGGAAAAGCTGCTATTTCTTCAGGCTGCAAAAAGTCCAGGCTGGGACAGATCTGCGTCACGTGTGGATCGCAGCTATTGTAATAAGATTAGGCCTGCCTGATACACCTCCAGGATAGTAATTGTGTCAGCCCATGAGGTCAATGGGGAATTGGAGTGTTAAATCCAATTTTGAACTTGTCTCTCTCGTTCTGCGGGGTGTACAGGAGTACCAACCATATGCTACACTCCCCGATTTCACCAGATGAATATGGATGAGAGCCGAGCTGCTCTCACATCTCCGAACGGAAGCCAAATCTACCTGTAGGACTGGGAATAACTCTTTGCACTGTTTTACAGTCAAGTTGAGTATGGAAACATGGTTTTAATTCCATTGTGTACAATGGCTCACTCTGTCTATGAAGGGCATCTCTCTATTGTCGAAATTAATAAACGACACTGGCTGACAGGCAGATTAGAGTCATTCTTAATAGACATTGTTAGGAGACCGCCATTGTTGAAGCTAAATAACTTTTTGTTTAACTCTGAAATCAATGGTGTATGACGGAGGGGAATAGCGTGAAATAGTAAATATTAGTAGATAAATAACTATTAACAATAAGGGATTTTGACCAAGAGGTGCATTTGACCCGTCATGCACGCAACCAAATTACCACATATTTTTAAAAAGAATAAAAAGTTTTTTTAAATAATTGTAATAAAAAAATAAATAATAAATACAAATATGGTATACCTATTAATGGTTTACCTATTAATTAACCTATGGTATTACCTATTAGGTATATCTATTAATTTCCATGAATTTTACAGGTATTTGTGATGGTAGGATAATGTTTTTTATGTATGCTTGTTCTTTATGTATAAAGATCACACCAACAAATAGGTATTTCTAATGGAAGAAATACGTTAGAACTAGGCAAAAATCATATTGACTATATATATTTCCATGATTTTTCCCATTACGGTCGTTTTCCCACTCTTAAGTTAGTTTTAAAGGGGCTAGATGTAAGAATATTCATGTATTAAATCGCCTTTTTATTGCTAATGTGTCAACAGCTCCTCAGACAGCAACATAGTGTCGGACTAGATCCGGCCAGATGTGGGCAGACACAATGTTGCTGTCTGGGTAGTAACAAAACTTAAAAAACGAGACCTTTCCGACTACATAGGTTGTCTATGAAAGCCTGTAGACTGATTTTTATGTGAAGGACTCGAGAGGTTTTCCAGAGAGCCTCGCTTAAATTCAATGACACATGAAACGAATGCTTATACAATGTTCAGGATAAGTCATGCAAAGAAAAGGGATTCATTCAAACTATAGTCTCACATATACTTTATAATAAACATGTCGACATGATGCCGGTGAATCTCAGAGCTGCTGCAATCATATCCACATCACTATGATCAGATGCTTTCTGAACGGCTGTTTTCTCACCGCTCTCATTTTTGTTGTGTTTATTTTGTTATTGAGAGGAAAGTGCGCAGCACATATTCACATATTCATCTAAACGTCGCTCTCAGCAGAGGATGTACACTAAGAGTATATTGCTGTAAAGATATCTCCAACTTCTTTTAACTTCTAAAAGAAGAACAAAAAAGAACTTCGCTGTGAGTATATCGAGGCATTGAATCACGTTCAGTCTCTTGTGCATCACGTGTGCACGAGCAATACGTTTCTGGCTGCGGTTCACTTAACGGCCACCGGTGTTGCTAATAACAAGGGTTTCTGAATTCTACATATAGCTCCTTTAAATGCTGGGCTGCCAAACAGGGTTTCTGTCATTTGTTTAAATAACTCAGGGCCGTAACCACCATAGGAATTGAGGAGGACAAGTCCCCCCCCCCCAATAATTGGAAACGGACAAATTGTCCCCCCAAATATATGATATTTTTTAATGCTGCTCTCCATTACGCACCACTCTGTTTGTTGTTAGGATGACAGACAGTTTAAAAAGTTAGGCTGGTCCACCTCAGCGGTCTAACAGCGCTCGTCAATGTCAAAATGATGGCCAATCAGATCAAAGAAGGCGGGGCTTACTGTTCACTAAAGACGAGTGTGAATTCCAACGCAACGCTTTTAGTTTTTACAGTGAAAGATTGCGTGCGTGATAAGATATAAGTAGCTAAACATTTAATATTTGACAACTGTTTTACGATGGATATGTTTAATGACCCACAGTAACATACAGCGATGCAACTCTTTTTTTTAATGCAATTAAAAAATCATTTAATGCAATCATTTAAATGATGTTGTTCATAACTGAATTTGACGAGACAAACTTTTTATTAATTTTTTTTTTTTTACATTTTTGACATATTAGACATACAAACAATAGTGAATGTGTGCATATCTTTAAATAAAATATCATTTGCAAAGAGTTTAAATTGATTACTCACAAATAATTAGGATAATATAATTTAAATGATTTAATTTCTTTAAATAAAAAGACCACCCCCCCCCTCAAAAAAAAAAAAAAGATTGGTTGTTTTTCAGTTATTTCAAAAGATTCACCACAAAATAATTCAGCAGTAAACAGTAAATAATATTAATAATCAGCAAAACAGTTCAATAGTTCCGTTTCAAATAATCAACGACATGAATCAACATGCAAAACCACAAAATGAAATAGTCAGTCTGAAGATTATTTATTAAGGTTCACACTAAGAGCGATAACTATATTAGCATCCACACTGATATCGCTACGTTTATTCTTGCACGCACTGCAGTTTTGTCGTCTGTCGCTTTAAATGCTCGAGCTCTTTAGAGCAAGTTGGATTCTGATTGGCTGTCAGTGTTTTTATCGTTCATCAGCTGAAGAAAGTGATTCCATCAGATTGTTTCTCTGTGCTGTTATTATTATAGTTGTGATGTGGACTCTGATATTCTGTTATATTTAAATCTATATCGTTATAGCTTTATTCAGGCCTGGAAATCACATTTTTAAATGATTTTTCCAGGTTCCCAGAGTTCAATCTGCTTTAACTGACCAGTTTAAATTCTTTCTGCAGATTGTCCATCAAAAAAGAATGCTTAAAAATAAATGCTTAAGAAAAACTTAAAAATAACTTGTGTGGGTGTGAACTATGTATGAATATCATCAAAGCGCTGCAGCTCGTCTCGTGCTGTGGTCAGTGAATCATTCATCTTCGCTACAGTAATATAATGACATCTCACGCGATGCTCAGGACAAATCCTCGTCTCATGGAGAGGGAAGTTTGCCGTCGAATCACTCACACAAAAGATGTTTAACAGCAGTAAACAGAGGTGCAGTTTTGTTTGTATATCAGATTGTTTCTCTGAGGTAGAGTGGAAATAGTGCATTATTGCATCATTGGAAATATTGTACACTGAAATATAGCCTGCAGGACAAGCTAAAAAGTTACTTCACTGTTATTGAAAATATACACATAATGGTTTTAGATGGCTATACCTTGGTATTGATGAATGCCTTTATTTGACCACATCCTATGGCAGGTATCTGTGTCGAAAAGCAATAGAAATGTTCAATATGAATATAATTTATTCAGTATCAATAAAAAAGGACAGTCTAATTAACATGGATGATTTATTCAGCCAACATTTATGAGTGCTGTTTATTTGAATCAGTATTGTTACTGTTAAATAAAACTGAAACTATTAAAAATTGCTTTTGGTAATTGAAATAAAGCTGAAATAAAATAAAATACAAATATTATATGAAAAACCTAGACATAAAAACTTAACTTAATGAGAAATGTTACCAGAAATAGAATTACTGAAATTACTAAAACTAAAACATAATATATGTTACGATATGTATGATATATATATATTGATTAATCACACCCAACATAAACGTTTGTATAATATATATATATATATATATACAAAAAAATGATGTCTGGAGGGGATGTTAATATAATATAATGTAATGTATATAATATAATTTAACATAATATAATAATGTATATGTATGCATGTTAAATTGATTAATCGCACCCAACATAAATGTTTGTGTGTGTATATATATATATATATATATATATACACACACACACACACACACATACATATATATATATATATATATATACACACATATACATATATATATACACACACACACATATATATATACACATATACATATATATACACACACACACACACACATATATATATATATACACACACACACACACATTTTAAATATGAGGGAAGAACAAAACACTAAACTTGGTTAAGGTATTTATATGATAAAAATGACTAAAAACTAAAATTAAAACTAATAAAATATAAAAATACAAGCTAATTCAAATAAAAATATTAATGAATACTAACATAAAATAACCCTGGATATACATTATACCAGTCAAAATCTGGACACATTTGAACACTTAAATCTAATGATCCTTTGACCAACATTTTTTTTTGCAGTCAAAATCGTGCCTGGTATGAATTTCATTAGAAAAGAGTGAAGGAAAAGCTCATCATACTCGTTGCTCCTTTAATAATGTTTAAAAAGCATCCCAGGATTCTCAATAAGTTGGTTGATGAATATCCAGAGCTCAAATGTAAGAGCATTTTCATTTAACATTTCTGATCACATGCTTCCTTATTTTACTATTTCCTGAAATGTGGAAAATAGTCAATCAAGAATGAGTAGATTCGTCCAAACTTTTGTTCATTTATACACGGCTTAAGAGAAGATATCAAGTGTTATCTCTGAAGCATTTGATATGTATCGATATCACACACACTAAGGACAGGATGGCATATTTTTGGTCAGCATCGCTCTCTCTGTCAGATCACGCGTGAGATGGATGACTTTGCCCTGAGGTTGGCTCGGCCTACCAGGCGGCGTGGCGTGCGCTGTTGAAGAGCAGTGATTCACTCGACACAGAGCATCGGTGATAAATCTCTTTGTCGCTAATGAACTGCATTTAACAATAAAATGCAGCGGGAAATGGAACGTTTCATTTATAAGAAGATCAATGACACTGACAGGCCCTTCTTTGCTCGCTTTCGGAGAAGCGCTGGCGGGCCTGTGCTGTGCCACGGCTGCCATCAATCACACACGCTGCAACAACCAGATCAATCAAACGTGATGCATGGGCGAAAAATACGAAGTAGCACAAGAAAGAGGGCAACGGGCCCCTAATCATGTGTCTGGGAGCAGGTTTAACCCGTTCACTCAAGCGTGATTGTGTTGGTATTGCGGTACACGCATGACGGCGGAACACACGCGAGCATCAGAAGTGAGTGATCATGAGTGGGGTCGGGAAGTGCTTCATCACCGACGTCCTCCATCTGCGAAGCGACACTTCATAATTCCAGGCATCTGCTTTCATTTATAAAGTGATCACTTAGTCCTCCACGTCTCTCTCCGGCTTCACAGGGTCCCGTTCACCTCTGTCTCTGTCGGAGTTACTGCGGCCTTCTCTTCTGGGTTGTGTAACAAAACTAGCCCAATGGCCAATCAAAAATAGCCCAAAAATATGCCATTCCCATACCTAAAATACATATTTTACAGTCATTGTTATCAAAGCCAGCCTTTGCAATTCAGAGGCCCATTTCAAAGAAACAGTTGGAGGCCCCCAATGAGAAAAAGACTGCAATTACTTTATCTCTGTTATGTTAAACAATATTATGTCATATTTCACACTTATTATTTATAAACACATTCAATCTCTTTAACCAGAATCGTGACCGAAAACAAAAACAGCATTCAAAGACATTGAAATCTAAAAGAAATAAAAGTTAGAGAACAGGGCATGGCATGTTTATCCTGCAATCTCATAGCGTCGTGTTCGAAGGACAGCAAGTGTGGACTTATGTATTATTTTATCAGCCACAGGTGCAAGATATAAATATAGAAAAATTAAATAATGAAAAAAAAAAATGATACTTTAAATATGACACTAAAACTGCCAGTAGGTGGCGGCAAATCATTGTCTTAACCTGTGAGTCATTGAATCATTCAGTCAAACGATTCGTTAAAACGGCTGATTCATTTAGGGACAAAACAAGTGCGGTGCGTCCCAATTCGCATACTATCTGTCCTAAATAGTATTCGAAAATAGAATTGGTACGTCCCAAATCGTAGTATGTTGAAAAGAGTATTCAAAAGATACCCGGATGGTCTACTATTTCCGGTCAGAATTTGAAGTGCAGATCCGTGCGCACTCTAACAGCTGATATTGCCCACAACCCATTGCGAGTTGGACGAGGATTCGATTAGAACTACAAACGCGGATAAAAAGTGTTAAAAAACTACAAACATGACGGAATGTGCGAGTCCGCCGGTTAAATAGAGAGGTTTAGGTAAAGGAGTTTGAGTGATCAATTATCAGTATCTAACCTGATGAAAAGATATTTATTCAATGTTATCCACATTATATTTCACCTGCAGCAGCATTGTGAACTTTTGTAATGATACGTTTGGCCATTACCTTTTAAATGCATCATTATATTTAAACTGTAAACACATGAGGAGAGTCTCTGCATTAAAAACCCACAAATGGCAGATCAACGTGCTACTACATTTCTCTCCGATACGGTAGGAAATGAAAATGAATGTAGAGGATTTTAATTGTGATGAGAAGATTGACAGGGCAGTTTAAACGGTGACGGGATGCACGTAACTAAGCAACAGAGTCCGTTAAAGATGACGCAGTACTATGTCCCAAAGCTTGCATACTCTTCTGCTACACACTCAAAAGTATGTACTTTTTCTTCACAAAAAGAGTACATACTTTTATGTCGTAGTATAAGTAGGCGAATTCGTTAAAACGGCAGATTCGTTCAGGGACAAGCAAGTGACTTTCTTTATGAGTGAGTCATTGAATCAATCACTAGACTGATTCGTTCAAAATGGCTGATTCGTTCAGGGACAAAACAAGTGATTTTCTTTATGAGTGAGTCGTTGAATCAATCATTAGACCAATTCGTTCAAAACGGCAGATTCGTTCAGGGACAAAGCAAGTGATTTTCTTTATGAGTGAGTCGTTGAATCAATCACTAGACTGATTCGTTCAAAATGGCTGATTCGTTCAGGGACAAAACAAGTGATTTTCTTTATGAGTGAGTCGTTGAATCAATCATTAGACCAATTCGTTCAAAACGGCAGATTCGTTCAGGGACAAAGCAAGTGATTTTCTTTATGAGTGAGTCGTTGAATCAATCACTAGACTGATTCGTTCAAAATGGCTGATTCGTTCAGGGACAAAGCAAGTGACTTTCTTTATGAGTGAGTTGTTGAATCAATCATTAGACCAATTCGTTCAGGAACAAGCAAGTGATTTTCTTTATGAATGAGTCGTTGAATCAATCACTAGACTGATTCGTTTAAAATGGCTGATTCGTTCAGGGACAAGCAAGTGATTTTCTTTATGAGTGAGTCGTTGAATCAATCACTAGACTGATTCGTTCAAAATGGCTGATTCGTTCAGGGACAAAGCAAGTGACTTTCTTTATGAGTGAGTTGTTGAATCAATCATTAGACCAATTAGTTAAAAACGGCAGATTCGTTCAGGAACAAGCAAGTGATTTTCTTTATGAGTGAGTTGTTGAATCAATCATTAGACCAATTCGTTCAGGAACAAGCAAGTGATTTTCTTTATGAGTGAGTCGTTGAATCGATCACTAGACTGATTCGTTCAAAATGGCTGATTCATTCAGGGACAAAGCAAGTGACTTTCTTTATGAGTGAGTCGTTGAATCAATCATTAGACCAATTCGTTCAAAATGGCTGATTCGTTCAGGGACAAAGCAAGTGACTTTTTTAAAACAGCACTCTTGCTCATGTGGTATTGCCCAAATATTAAAAACAAACTCATTCAGGGACATTTTTTGCCCTATAGGTTATATCTTGAATTTTGGGGGCATTTTTATTAATTTTGGTAGCATTTTTGCCCTGAGCTCCATGAAGTTCAATATTCTATATCACTATATAGTGATCATAAGCATTTCAGTCAAATATAATTTATGCATGAAGTCAGTTTTTTATTTTTTTAAATATTGCTAGGTTTCATTTATTTTTATTTATCTCCAGTTTAATAATTTTAGTGCTTCAACTTAAACATTTCAGTTTATTGCCAAGGCAACATTTCTAATTTTCATTTAGTTTAAGTTTTTCAAGTAATAATTATACTTTATTTTATTCCAGCATTTTTTCAATTAACAGAAATGTTTTTAATAGTTTTAGTTAACGATAATAACCCTGATTAAAATGTGCAAAAGCTAAGAGATGTCACTTAATTATAGCATTGTCTGTTTTATTTGCGTTTTTATAGGATGAATCATGGCTGTAACTAAAATGACAATAAACAACATTATTAATAGAACTTATTTGAAAAACCATCAAAAATAAATGCTGTTATTCATTAAATTATAATGTTAAAAAAGATCAAATGCTGAAAAAAAATCCATCAGTTTGCACAAAAATATGAAGCAGCACACCTGTTTAACACTGATAATAAAAATACAGTAAATAATTAAAATCATCATATTAGAATGCTTGCTGAAGACTGATGATGCTGAAAATTCAGCTTTGATCACAGGAATAAATTACATTTTATAATATATACACATAGAAAACAGCTATTTAAAATTGTAAAAATATTTCACAGTTTTTACTGTATTTTTAACATTTAAAAAAGAAGCTTGGGGAGCATAAGATAAGATTCTTTCAAAAGCATTAAAAATCTTACCAACCCCAAAGTGGCTTAAGAACATTTTTGAGCATTTCACGACTTGCCGGTCGGTGTGGCCGAGATGCCTAAACTTCCTGATTTCAAAAGTAAACATCCCATTGTCCTGTTTAAGAGTCAGAGGAAACAAGAGGGGCTGTATTGTTACACTCGGCTCGTATCTCAAAATAGTCAAATTCACCCCAATTCACACACTTCCAGAGCCGGCATGCACTTGTGTGCTTTTTTGTCGAGATAAAACAATTTAGAATGAATAAAGAAGCTGATCATGACTTATTAGTCTATCATAAAATTGCATCTTGATACCACAGACTACCTTGTCATGTTTGCATAGATAAATACATATACATAAATTAACAATTGTTAAATTGCGTATTACTTCACTTTATGGTTTTAACATCCCTCACCATTTTGAAAGGAGTCCAACAACCTCCTCTTCTCTAGTGCAAGGAATTATTAGGAAAATATTAGCCCAAAACAAACGAGCACGATTTTCAGCATACGATTTGCAACATACTACAATTTGGGATGCACTAATTCTAATCTCACATACTATTTAGGAAGGACTGTATGCAAACATTTCTTTTGAATGCATACATGTAAAGACTGTAATGTCCAAAGCAGAGCCAGTTTGATTTAAGGTGATCTGCATTAAATAAATAACTTTAGATTTTCTCATTCTATAGATCAAGGTGCACAGCAGCAAGAAAATGCATTAAGTCACAACCGGTTTAATATTCCGTGCATTATAATTAAATCTCTTTGCTCAATCAAAACACCACAGGTTATGGAGAAATGACATAATTCCATTAGTCTGCTCCTCGCAAAGATGATTTCATCTTATTTGTGTACTGTACTAATGTTGACACACTACAGTGCAACCTAATGATGGTGTTGAAAAGCAATTTGTGACCAGTAGGTGGTACACTTCTCACATTATACTGCCGGCAAAGGCCTCATTTAAAAACTTGCTATTTGATGATAATGAAAATCTTAAACTCTTGTTCCATCATTAAAAATAAAAACCAACATCTGTTGCAAATATATTTGGATACATTAGTGTCACCTTTGGGATTTGTACCAAATCGAAATGCTTGACGATTAACGACAGCATCAGACCAGTGAAATGCAGTCCTGGAGCCATTACAGAGATAATACATATCAGTCTGCTTATTTACCGCTCTTGACAACTTCCATATTACGCCTGCAGACCTGCTCGGTGACGCTCATGAGCCGAGAGAGAGAAGGAGAGGAGTTATTTTACCTCTAATGTGCTCGGCTGGGATCCACAGGGAGAGATGACTCCAGACGAGAAAGGAAAGGTAACACTGCAGAAGAACTTTAGCGCAAATGCCCTAAAATTAACGGAGCGCAAATTATTTCAGTCCTATGAATTATTGCGGCTGAAATGTCTGTATTAAAGATTTGCCGTTAAGAGCAGTTGTCTTTTTCTTCACCCTCCCAGTTTAAATCTCTCTGGCCAAATGGATTCATGACATAAAGGTCCTGCTGATTCCTTGACCTCTAATATCTGTTTGAGATATGCAAAATATCAGAATATATTAAGAAACGTTTAAGAATGTCATAATGGATGAACAGAGAGATAGACAGATGGACAAATGGACAGATATAATAGATAATAGATATATCATAGTAGATACATAGATAGATAGATGGATGGGTGGACGGACGGACAGATAGATAGATGGACGCACGGATAGATAGACGGATGGATAGATGGATAGATAGATAGATAGATAGATAGATAGATAGATAGATAGATAGATAGATAGATAGATAGATAGATAGATAGATAGATGATGATGGATGGATGGATAGACGGACAGATGGATGGATGGAGACGACGGATGGATAGACGGATGGACGGATAGATAGATGGATGAATGGATGGATAGACAGATGGATGGATGGATGGATGGATAGATAGACAGATGGATGGACGGACGGATGGACGGACGGATAGATAGATGGATGGATGGATAGACAGATGGATGGATAGATGGACGGATGGATGGATGGATAGATGGACGGATGAATGGATAGATAGACAGATGGATGGATGAATGGATGGATGGATGAATGGATGGATAGACAGATGGATGAAAAGTTGGACGGATGGATGGATAGATAGACAGATGGATGGATGGATAGACGGACGATGGATGGATGATAGATAGATGGATGGGTGGACGGACGGACGGACAGATAGATAGATAGATGGACGCACGGATAGACGGATGGATGGATAGATGGATAGATGATGATGGATGGATGGATAGACGGACAGATGGATGGATGGAGACGACGGATGGATAGACGGACGGACGGATAGATAGATGGATGAATGGATGGATAGACAGATGGATGGATAGATGGACGGATAGATAGACAGATGGATGGACGGACGGACGGATAGATAGATGGATGGATGGATGATGGATGGATAGACAGATGGGTGGATAGATGGACGGATGGATGGATGGATAGATGGACGGATAAATGGATAGATAGATAGACAGATGGATGGATAGACGGATGGATGGATGAATGGATGGATAGACAGATGATGGATAGACAGACGGACGGATGGATAGACAGATAGATGGATGGACAGATGGATAGACGGATGGATAGATAGACGGATGATGGATAGACAGATGGATGGATGGATAGACAGATGGACGGATGAATGGATAGATAGACGGATGGATGGATAGACAGACGGACGGATGGATAGACAGACGGACAAATGGATGGATGGATGAATGGATGGATGGATGAATGGATGGATAGACAGATGGATGAAAAGTTGGACGGATGGATGGATGGATAGATAGATGGATGGATAGATAGATGGATGGATAGACAGACAGACAGACAGACGGACGGATGGATAGATGGATGGATGGATGGATGGATAGATAGATAGACAGACGGATGGATGGATGGATGGATAGATAGATAGATGGATAGAAAGAACTGTTAAAACTGCTACATTAGCCCAAACACACGCACTGGTTCCTCCTGCAGACCCTGTGAGTCCTCCACCCACCCTATAAAACCTCCACACAGCTGAAGTGGAGTAATTTATTAGTCTTAAGCATCTCATTGACAGTCTAAATGGTGAAAACGTCCATGTCACCCAGCTGGCAGTCTCCACGGTAATGGCTGCCCAACAGGAGAAGCCAGGTCACTTGTGTCTTTACAGTCATCATTAAGCACCATTGATTTAATGAATACATCATTTATGAGTGCTTGGACCTTCATGGCCCACTGCCTCATTAAGTGCAAAGCAAACTAATATGAAGAGCCACCTCACCGTCACCTCCAGAGAACGCGCCAATCACGCGCCTCTCAAGAGCTGATACATTTTGTCATTATTGCTCATTTTCCCTGACCACCCACCGAGACCCCAGTGAGGGAGAGCGTGTTTTCTTTCCAGAATATTGGCTGCAATCTGAAAAGTGGAGAAATGATTTAGATACATATATACATAATGTGCATGTGATAATGGTTTTAAATAAAGGACACCTAATAAGAGGCATGAAACTCTCTTAACTGGGATAAAATTGCTGTAATACACACCGTCTCAAGTGATACGGATAGGATGAATCTCACAAGAACATGTCTGGGTCATATTTTGGGGTTATCTTGTTTTATGTTTTATGGTATGTATGCATGTGTTGATTTTGCAGCCTGTTGGTTTGCATGTGCAGATGTAAAGTGCTTTATAAATAAAATGAATGAAATGAACGAATGAATATTTCATCTCAAAATCAAAGGGAATAAATAAGGAATTATAAAAAAAAATTTGGATTTTTTGCAATAGGCTTCATTTTCTTTATGCAAAATATAATTATTTTTTCTTGTAGTTCTGATGATATTTGTACAATAAAAGACACTAGTATTCTATAATTAGTTACATTTAGAGCTGTACGATTCTGGATAAATTGATAATCGCGAAGTTTTTGTTTCAGACTGAGATCACTGTTCTCCCATGATTCTTAGACAAATAAACAAAATAACACGCAATTTACTAGAGGTTCTGACAAAATTTCTGCAGTCTATTTAAAATGTTTAATAAATCTGAATGAACTTTTTAAAAACTCAATTGAATGAATGATTAAATGACTCATAAATACTTCACTTGTTTCATTACTGGATGAATCAGCGTTTTTGAATGAATCTCTTGAATGAATGATTCAATGATTCACTCATAAATACTTCACTTGTTTCATTACTGGATGAATCAGCGTTTTTGAATTAATCTCTTGAATGAACGATTCAATGATTTACTCATAAATACTTCACTTGTTTCATTACTGGATGAATCAGCATTTTTGAACAAATATCTTGAATGAACGATTCAACGACTCACTCATAAAGACTTCACTTGTTTCATTACTGGATGAATCAGCATTTTTGAACAAATCACTTGAATGAATGATTCAATGATTCACTCATAAATACTTCATGTGTTTCATTACTGGATGAATCAGCGTTTTTGAATGAATCTCTTGAATGAACGATTCAATGACTCACTCATAAAGACTTCACTTGTTTCATTACTGGATGAATCAGCGTTTTTGAACAAATCTCTTGAATGAATGATTCAATGACTCTCATAAATACTTCACTTGTTTCATTACTGGATGAATCAGCATTTTTGAACAAATCACTTGAATGATTCAATGACTCACTCATAAAGACTTCAGTTGTTTTATTACTGGATGAATCAGCATTTTTGAACAAATCACTTGAATGAATGATTCAATGATTCACTCATAAATGCTTCATGTGTTTCATTACTGGATGAATCAGCGTTTTTGAACAAATCTCTTGAAAGAATGATTCAATGACTCACTCAAAGACTTCACTTGTTTCATTACTGGATGAATCAGCATTTTTGAACAAATCACTTGAATGAATGATTCAATGATTCACTCATAAATACTTCATGTGTTTCATTACTGGATGAATCAGCGTTTTTGAATTAATCTCTTGAATGAACGATTCAATGACTCACTCATAAAGACTTCACTTGTTTCATTACTGGATGAATCAGCATTTTTGAACAAATCACTTGAATGATTCAATGACTCACTCATAAAGACTTCACTTGTTTCATTACTGGATGAATAAGCATTTTTGAACAAATCACTTGAATGATTCAATGACTCTCATAAAGACTTCACTTGTTTCATTACTGGATGAATCAGCGTTTTTGAACAAATCTCTTGAATGAATGACTCAATGACTCTCATAAAGACTTCACTTGTTTCATTACTGGATGAATCAGCATTTTGAACAAATCACTTGAATGATTCAATGACTCTCATAAAGACTTCACTTGTTTCATTACTGGATGAATCAGCGTTTTTGAACAAATCTCTTGAATGAATGATTCAATGACTCTCATAAATACTTCACTTGTTTCATTACTGGATGAATCAGCATTTTTGAACAAATCTCTTGAATGAATGATTCAATGATTCACTCATAAATACTTCATGTGTTTCATTACTGGATGAATCAGGATTTTTGAACAAATTACTTGAATGAATGATTAAATGATTCACTCATAAATGCTTCATGTGTTTCATTACTGGATGAATCAGCGTTTTTGAACAAATCTCTTGAAAGAATGATTCAATGACTCACTCAAAGACTTCACTTGTTTCATTACTGAATGAATCAGCATTTTTGAACAAATCACTTGAATGATTCAATGATTCACTCATAAATACTTCACTTGTTTCATTACTGGATGAATCAGCGTTTTTGAATGAATCTCTTGAATGAACAATTCAATGACTCACTCATAAAGACTTCACTTGTTCCATTACTAGATGAATCAGCATTTTTGAACAAATCACTTGAATGATTCAATGACTCACTCATAAAGACTTCACTTGTTTCATTACTGGATGAATCAGCATTTTTGAACAAATCACTTGAATGAATGATTCAATGATTCACTCATAAATACTTCATGTGTTTCATTACTGGATGAATCAGCGTTTTTGAACAAATCTCTTGAATGAATGATTCAATGACTCTCATAAATACTTCACTTGTTTCATTACTGGATGAATCAGCATTTTTGAACAAATCTCTTGAATGAATGATTCAATGATTCACTCATAAATACTTCATGTGTTTCATTACTGGATGAATCAGCATTTTTGAACAAATCACTTGAATGATTCAATGACTCACTCATAAAGACTTCACTTGTTTCATTACTGGATGAATCAGCATTTTTGAACAAATCACTTGAATGATTCAATGACACTCATAAAGACTTCACTTGTTTCATTACTAGATGAATCAGCGTTTTTGAATGAATCTCTAGAATAAATGATTCAATGACATTTTTAACAGTCACCTGTCGCCACCTACTGGTGTAACGATGTAATGGATATAATCGTTATTTTAAGTGCAATGTTACTTTCAAAAAGTGATTTACTCTATTTTGATCGCTAGCGTAGACATCAGTGTTTATATCTAAACTATAAACTCCCAGTACTTTCTGTGATAATCTGAATCATTGTAACAGAAATAATGATACTGTGTAGTTGAAAAGACTGTTTGTGAAGCCGAACTGCTCTCTTTGGATCAGCGGCAGCGTCAACACAGATCTGATTGTTTTGGTGTGATTTTGTCACAGGTTTAATAGACACAGGCGAATCGTTTAGGCATGAGATCGCGTGGGTGTTTGAATAGAGATCGCCATGTTTTAGCGATTAACGTGCAGCTCTAGTTACATTTATTAATAATAATGATCTCAGTAAACAATTACTCCAAGTAATGTAGTTAATGAGCAACGCCAAAAGAATCAAAACACTGAAATTCAACATCAGCTGTGTGGATCATCCAATCAGGTTTGAGTGCTGGAACTATGTTTTATAATAAACATTATAAGAGTTATTATAGGTGGAATCCGCATGACTTCTTCATCTTTGTCTTGGTTGGTTATTTATCTTTCTTGCTTTCTGTCTTGCACTTTTGTTGTTGGAGTAACCTGAGCTTGGATTGGGCATGTGTGTGGACATCCTGGAACGAAATCTCCACGCCTTCCCCACACGGCCTAATCGAGTTTTCGGCTGGGTCTGCCCCCACTCTCCTCTCCGGCTCTGCCAAAACGGCCCACCACCCATCTCGCTTCTCCCTGGAGTTTGAGCTGGTGGTTGGCCTGAACTAATTCTTTCTCAGTGGGGAAACAATTAACGCCCCTGCTCCCGGCTTTATGGTCAGACAAGCAGCTGCTTTTCTCAGTTTTCCGGGCACATTACTGTCGGAGGAAGAGGAAAGGCCGTGCGCGCGCCGCCAGCTGTTAAAGACGCACTGCTTTCTGCTTATGCCGCACAAGTGCCCACTTACTCAGCTCTAAACGTAACCTGTCAGAGCAAACCGCCATCGGTGAAAACACGAGGCCTGACTGGATTGTGTGAGATGCGGTAAATAAGGTCTATGGAAAGATGATAACAGGCATAAAAAAAAAATCTGATGAGGTTTATGCCATCAGTGCAAAGTACATAAATCAAGTAGGAAACGAACTGCGTCTGCTGACTGTAGAAATGTGTCCGCCTGTAGAGTTTTTTTCACTGTTACTGTGATTTGGTCATACCAGGCGTCTGACTTCGTCCTTCATGGGTCTCGCTGTCAGCCGGGTTCCCTGAGGAAGAACTCACATTAGTGAAAGTATTGCACACTAAAGATGAAATCTTCTGTTTGCAGAACAAAAGATCACGGTCGCCTGCAGGAAGAGTACAACATCTGGAAAAGAACACCAGCTAAGAATATTAGAATGCAGTAACATTAAGTTGTTGACACTTCGCTAAGCTCCGCCCCCTTCCTTTTCCCCCCTCCCCCTTATTTTGCAATGCATAAGTAAGCTATTTTTTTTTAATGTGCGAGACTTCTGATTCATTGGTCGCTGTAGGTAAATAACTAGAAGAATAAGAGTAAAGCTATTTGCGCTGCAAACCAGTGTGCCTATAATTACGACATTAAAATATAATATGATAAAAAATACTAGTTTGCAATATCAAGGAGCATAATGAGCTGTTTTGTACAGCTAAAAATAACTGAATTGAATGATACTGGAGGCCGCACACATTCAAGTTAGGTTAAAATAAGGTGGGGAAGAAAAAAATCATAGAGGAATCAATTGGAGATTTCTGTAAACTGTAATTTTCAATAGAATTGAGTGGTAAAAATTGAATAGATATTATTCTTACATGGGCTCAAATGAAGTGTGCTACAGGTATTGCAAACATTTTAATATTATATAAAATATATATTTATATATGGGATTATAATTTAAAGAAATTGATAAAATATGCATTAACTATGCACACAAATGCATTAACATAAAAAAATAAAAAAATAAATGAAAATAAAATAAAAAATTAGTGAAAGATTTTCGGTGAATATCAACCAAAATAAGTCTGAATAAGTAATGAGAAGTAAATAAGTCAAAATAAGTAATTCTTTTTCTTTTCTTTTTATATTTGGTATTTTTCTTTAAAGAAATTGTTAAATTATGCAGTAACTTAAGAGGCTTAAAGTAAAATAATACAAAAATAATATAAAAATACAAATATAAGATATAAAATATATAAAAAAAATAATATAAAAATCAGAAAATCAAAAATAAATATACATTTAAAAAAAAAATCTAAATTAATATAAAAATCAGAAAGGAAATGTAATTGTTCAGTGATAATCTTCCCCTCTGCTGAAGCTCTAAAAATTTCAAATCACATTAAAAAATGAGATTTGCTGCGGAGGGGAAGATTTTCAGTAAATATCAACCAAAAAAAAGTTTGTTCCTCGTGCAAAGTTCCAATATACACTAATATGCTGATTTTTATCTCCAGTTTGGAGTTTAAAGGGGTCCTATTATGCTTTTTTCCCTTTTTCATCTTTCTTTAGTGTGTAATGTTGCTGTTCTTCCAGTTCTTCTCTATATCAGTGTCAGTGTTTCTGAACTCCTGAAACGCCTCCATTGTAGTCTTGAGTTTTCTTCCGGGAACAAACACGTCACAATATTCCTCATTTAAACAATTAATACGCAGAATAAAAGGGCGGGGCCGGGTTGAGTTAGTTAGTAGTGTGTTGATACCAAGCCTGCCACACTCGTGTTGAAAACTGAAGCCAAAACGTCTCGATCGCCCCCAGGTGGTTGGTCCCAGTATAGCTCATAACCCCCGCCCCTCCATGTATTCTAATGGACGCGAGACAAACTAAACAATCAAATTACACTTAAAATAATTTTCCCCCAAAGATGGTTTCTGTCATTTTAGGCAGTTTTAATCACCATGGTTTAATTTCAAGTGTTCTTTTTTTAAATAAGTTTGGCTTTAGTTAGTTATTTGATGCTATAAAAACAGTGTGACGTCATGATTGACAGCTGAGATTGACGGCTTCTCTGAGTGAAGTAGTCACTGAGGTACTAACGGACTTTTTCGGGATTTTCGGGAGGAGATTGGAGCTTTAGCTTTAATTTCTACATTTCCATAACTGTTTATTTCACACCAACATAATTCATTGTTCTGCATCTGCGAGAGTGTGGGCGGGCTTTTGATATCGCGGCTCTACTTCCTGCTCTCTACTGCGCAGACTCAGTCCCAAATCTGCGCAAGATGTCAGCGCCATATTCAGACGTTGGCGGCTTCACTTTTCTTCAGTGGAAGGCAGTGAAGACGCGTCGTCCATATTTTTTACGGTCTATGGTTGAAACTGGCGGTTATGGTAAGGGGCGGGACATTTCCCAAACACCAATCACAACACACTGCTCCAGCCGACCAATCCAGGGTTCCCACTCTTTTTCAGCATTCATTTTTTTCAGGACTTTTCCAGGACATTTTAAATTTTACTACAACGAGAATAAAAGACAAGGATCATGCCAAATATTGCTCTTTAAGTCTTTAAAAGGCGTACAGTTTATTGCCATGACTTAACTATAAAAACAGTTTTTAATATGAGCTCTTAATCATACATTATGACTATGGAAGTGCTTGTTTCTGCCACAGAATAAAAAGAAAAGGTAATGCAACTTTTTATCCTGCTATTCTGACTTTTTCTCGCAATTGCGAGTTTACATAATTGAGATATAAACTCGCAAATGTGTGTTATAAAGTCAGAATTGTGCGATATAAACTCGCAATTCTGAAAAAAAGTCTTTTTCCCTCAGAATTGGACTTTATAACTTGCAATTGTGAGTTTATATCTCACAATTCTGAGAAAAGAAGTCAGAATTGCAAGATATAAACTCGCAATTGCGTGAAAAAAGTCAGTTGCGAGCAAAAAGTCAGAATTGTGAGTTTATATCACGCAATTCTGACTATATAACACAATTGTTAGTTTATATCACGCAATTCTGACTATATAACACAATTGTTAGTTTATATCACGCAATTCTGACACTATAATTCGCAATTGTGAGTTTATATCACGCAATTCTGTCTTTATAACACGCAATTGCAAGTTTATAACTCGCAATTGCAAGTTTATATCAAAATGATGTGATTAGGTAGCTGCTTACCAGTTAGGGCTGGACGATTAATCGAAAAGTAATCGAAACCGAAATTCAGAACCTCTAACCGACGTAATTTTCCCATGTTGGCTATTTCGGCTTTTAATCCTGTTAATACTTTCCCCTTAAAAACACACTACCGCGCGTGTAGTCATGTGACTCCGCCCCTTGCAGTCAGAAGCATGGAAGCAACACGAAGGCGAACTCAAACACGGAGTCAACACACGCAGACAGCGTCCTCACGAAAGTTTGTCAATTGTATGTGTTTAAAGGCTTGTCAGTTCGAATATTCAAATGATTTTACACCATTCATTAACATCAATATGGAAAACATGGCACTTCAGTGCTCGCGAGCTGTTTTCTGTGACGTCTTCAGTAAACTTTGTCAATTGTATGTGTTTTAAGGCTTGCCAGTTTGGTCATTAAAGCGATTTTAGAGCATCGGATGTGTATCATTATATTGAGCTACTGCGCTGATGCATTGTGACACACGACAGTAGCTCGCACATCACGTGAAGATCGCGCACGCACAGAGGAGCGCAGAAACTCATTGTCGACACTGTCCTGTGATTTATCACTAAAGTAGCTTAGAAACTCAAAAGTTAAAACATTTTTCTACTTTAAGTAACTACATACAATGCACAGCTTCACGATTAATAAAGAGACGGTATGACTAATTCACACACGCAATCTCTCTTTCATTAATGCATTCAAATAACTGTACTATCACGGTGCTATGAGGGCAAAAAAAAACCAAAAAACAAAGCAAAAAAAACAAAAAACAAAACAAAATTAAAGCTGCAAGCAGCGATGAAAGGGCCCTCGCACCCGGGAGCACCGCCACCCGGTGGCCTCGGGAAAACAGTGAATAGTGGACGACATGCATTTAAACGGGTAAATATAGGAGAAATACGGCAGTCACTTCAATGTGCCACACTTCCTGTTGCCAGCAGGTGGTGCTTTGACTACAACCAAATATTGGCATGTAGATGTCTTCAGGCCAGGACTGTTATCAAACATATGAAGTTTGGGGCAGATCGGACATTGTATGCCTGAGTTACAACAACTTCCTGTTTCGTGGCGTAAATCGCATACATTAGCACTTAGCCACGTGTTGCTTGATTTAATGTGTTTCTAGCATGTTTGGGACTTGATGGCATATTTTAATGTGTTTCTGGGAGTTAATCACAGTGTAAAGCATGCCATTTCCTGTTGCCTGCAGGTGGCGCTTTGACTGTAACTGAATATTGGCGTGTAGATGTCTTCAGGACAGGACTCTAATAAAACATGTGAAGTTTGGGGCAGATTGGACATTGTATGTCCGAGTTACAACAACTTCCTGTTTAATGGCGAAACATCGAACTTTGTCAGGCCGCCACGGACACGCCCTTCAGGGAAAACTCAAGATCTTCGCAATTTAACGTCGCAAAGGCCTTTAGATTAGACTGTGCAAATATGATGATGATCTGATTAAATCTCTAGGAGGAGTTCGTTAAAGTACAACATCTGGAAATGGCAAAATTTGCAACAATTTTGCAAAGAAAATTCAAAATATCTCACTTCCTGTTGGTTTTCAGATTTCGTACCAGGAGACTTTTTTGTAGGTATTGGGCTGTTACATGTGTCTCCCGAATTTCATACCTGTACGTGAAACGTAGCGGGAGGGGCACTTCGTTGAAATGTTGTAGGTGGCGCTATCGAGCCATTTTGTCACGCCTAATTCTGAAACCCATATCAGACGTAAATTTTCACCACTTTTGACGCGTGTGCAAAGTTTCATGAGTTTTCGAGCATGTTTAGGACATCAAAAATGCGATTCATTTGGGAGAAGAAGAATAATAGGCTGAGCAATTCCAATAGGGTCCTCACACCATCGGTGCATTAATCGTAATCGAGGTAAAGTGTTCAGTTAATCGAGGTTTTGATTTTAGGTCATATCTTCTGGCCCTATTACCAGTTAACATTCACTGCACACATCTGAGCAGTTAATAACATTAGCAAACTTCTGCAAGTGGCAACACAAGACTAAACATCATCACTGAAAACACTACTCTCACGTGTCAAAACTCAGCATTCCTGAACATCGCGCTTTCTGCAACTAGCAGAAATTGTTTCTATTAATTCTCTAATTTTCCATACGTTTTCCAGGACTGGAAAATTTATCATCAATTTTCCAGGTTTTCCACAATGAGTGGGAACCCTGCAATCAGAGCACAGTGTGCTTTTCAGAAGGAGGGGCTTCATAGAGACAGGAACTAAACAGAGCGTTACTGACAGAATGGGAAGAGAGGAGCCGCAACAATGGAGAATATGGGGAAAATTATCTTCTAGAACAGCTCAAAACAAAACCAAGAGTTGAGAAAAGAGCATTGTAGATCGCCTATAACATGAGGGCGTTTAAATAACTCCAGAATTTTCATTTCTAGGTGAACTATTCTTTACATTTCCCTAAAAGGACGAGTTAAGCATCTCTTTGCCATTGGTAATCAGCAGCGGGGCGTACGATGCCCTCATTTAGCTACATATGAGCCCGACCCCACCCTGAGCGCACGACAAGCGGCGTACATTAATTATACTCAACGCTTTCCAGAGGACAACTGTACACAACGCCAGGAGATGAGCGAATCATTGGAGATGAGGAGGCGACAGGAAAAAAAGTGTTTCAATAGAACCAGAGGAAAAGATAACATATGGACGTAGGAGAAAATCCATAAAGAAAGTATAAATAAAGGTGGGGGAGGTGGAAAAGCTCTCTCCTCGCCTGGTCTCAGTGAGATGTTAAAAGAGAGAGCAAGGCCTGTGTCTGCTCGCGCTCTAATTATTCCAATTATCATGGCACACTATGAAAACGTGATTAATAACACTGAAGATATTGTTGTGGCAATTAGCCATATGGTGGTGGGACTCTGCTCTGTCACGAATTCGCCATTAGCATCTACTTATGTTTGTCAGGAGCGTGCATCCATGACAAGTGTGAGTTCTGCTCACCTTGCTCTCCCTGAAGTGAAAGTCGCGGGAGAGATGTCAATTTCTTCGAGCTCCTCCTCGTCTGAGTGAATTTTTCATGCCGCATTCGGTCGGACTGGGGACAAATGTCAGCTACGGTCTGGAGCGACCCATCAACCCGCCGTGTTTAGCTGTAGGCTTGAATGTACGCCACAGTTTTTTCTCCACATTGCTACGAGAACATTGGCCCTACTGCAGTGACAACCTCACGCTCTGACCCGCTGGAGTCTTCAAGACGAATACGGAAATACACCAGCTTTCCTGTAACGACTGCAGAGAACAACAACAAAAACATTAGGTTAGCACGGCAGGACTACACAATAAAGACATGCCACCCAATTCAACCTACATTTTTCAGTATAATCAAATTCAAGTCATTTCAACTCATTTTTTAAATCTTGTTTTGTTAAACCTCTTATAACTTAAATAGTGAAAATTGGGGGGGAATAAATGGAAATATAGAATAAAATATAAATAAATAAAATGAAAAAAGTAAATATATATATATTAGTGGTAACGGTACACAAAACTGACGGTTCGGTACAGCAGGGGAGAGAACTAAATATAAAATTGCTTTTTTTTATTAAACACTGGTTTACTGAACAAATTGTGTCTGTCCTTAAATGAATTAAATTATAACAAAGTTTCTTCAAGATAAATAAATTATCTCTGCTAATGCTGTAAAGTGTAAACTATATAGAGAGCCCTTACATTACTATAATATAACAACAGAGCCCAAATTAGCCTAAATTCAGTATTTTTAGATATAATAATCAACACTCAAATAACATTGTATGCAAACATGTAAACTTCACATTAGGCAGTTTTTGCTTCTAAACTTCTAAATCTAATGACAAAATTATGTTTTTACTCCAATTTGTTGTTGAGATATAATTATTTATACACAGTGGCTGTCAGATTTATTTAAACACATTAAATAATCAAGACATCACAGGTTAAGTAGAATATAATGAATATATAGGCTAATATAGTGCATATATTTAGTGAAAGAGTTGATTTCTCTAGTGAACTCACAGCTGTGGACACTGAATGACTTCTGAGGTAAATGTGATGCTACGTGACATTGTTCTCAAGCTGTTTTATTGACGTCTTTCCGCCGTTGAAACACTGATTGAGCGATTACACCACATATGATGCGTTTCAGTAAGTTGTAATGTATCCTCAACATACCTTCAGATGTTCATTCATGTTTATTCTTTGACTATGACGATCGCGTTCACTCGCGCGCCTATACAGTGATCAGTCCCGCCACATTAAAGAGCGTCAAAACAGCATTTATCATTTGAATTTCGTGATTAAATGGACAGAATACTTCATATGTTCATGTGGGAACTCGGATTGAAGTGTGTTCTGCGCGTAAAACAAGCCGACTGTTAACTGTTAAAGACTGCATTCGTACCGTTCGGTACACACGTGCATCGTACCGGAAGCCCTGTACCGAAACAGTTCGGTACGAATACGTGTACCGTTACACCCCTTATATCTATGGAAAAACATAATGGAAATGGAAAAACAAATGTTGCCATGATTAACTGAAAATAATCATAAATAAAAATAAAATATAAATAAATAGCATGGAAAAGTAATATATATATATATATACATATATATATATATGGAAATGGAAAAACAAATGTTGACAATTAACTAATAAAATAAAATATAAATAAAATAAATTTAAAATAAATAAAATGAAATATAAAATAAAATATAAATAAATAAATAAAGTAAACAAATAAAGAAAATAAAATGGAAATAAATAGCATGAAAAAGTAAATAAATATTATATATATATATTTATTTATTTTATTTTTTTAATGGAAATTGGAAAAAAAACTATAGAAATGGAAAAACAAATGTTGAAATGATTAATTGATAAAATAAATATAAAATAAATAAATAAAATTAAATATAAAATTTAAATATAAATAAATAAAAAGAAATAACGTAAACTTAAAAAAAAATAAAAAATAAAATAGAAATTATATTTATGGAAATTGGAAAAAAAACAATGAAAATGGAAAAACAAATGTTGCCATGATTAACTGATAAAATAAAATATAAATAAAATAAAGTAATATATATACACACACTCACCTAAAGGATTATTAGGAACACCTGTTCAATTTCTCATTAATGCAATTATCTAATCAACCAATCACATGGCAGTTGCTTCAATGCATTTAGGGGTGTGGTCCTGGTCAAGACAATCTCCTGAACTCCAAACTGAATGTCAGAATGGGAAAGAAAGGTGATTTAAGCAATTTTGAGCGTGGCATGGTTGTTGGTGCCAGACGGGCCGGTCTGAGTATTTCACAATCTGCTCAGTTACTGGGATTTTCACGCACAACCATTTCTAGAGTTTACAAAGAATGGTGTGAAAAGGGAAAAACATCCAGTATGCGGCAGTCCTGTGGGCGAAAATGCCTTGTTGATGCTAGAGGTCAGAGGAGAATGGGCCGACTGATTCAAGCTGATAGAAGAGCAACTTTGACTGAAATAACCACTCGTTACAACCGAGGTATGCAGCAAAGCATTTGTGAAGCCACAACACGCACAACCTTGAGGCGGATGTGCTACAACAGCAGAAGACCCCACCGGGTACCACTCATCTCCACTACAAATAGGAAAAAGAGGCTACAATTTGCACGAGCTCACCAAAATTGGACAGTTGAAGACTGGAAAAATGTTGCCTGGTCTGATGAGTCTCGATTTCTGTTGAGACATTCAGATGGTAGAGTCAGAATTTGGCGTAAACAGAATGAGAACATGGATCCATCATGCCTTGTTACCACTGTGCAGGCTGGTGGTGGTGGTGTAATGGTGTGGGGGATGTTTTCTTGGCACACTTTAGGCCCCTTAGTGCCAATTGGGCATCGTTTAAATGCCACGGCCTACCTGAGCATTGTTTCTGACCATGTCCATCCCTTTATGACCACCATGTACCCATCCTCTGATGGCTACTTCCAGCAGGATAATGCACCATGTCACAAAGCTCCAATCATTTCAAATTGGTTTCTTGAACATGACAATGAGTTCACTGTACTAAAATGGCCCCCACAGTCACCAGATCTCAACCCAATAGAGCATCTTTGGGATGTGGTGGAACGGGAGCTTCGTGCCCTGGATGTGCATCCCACAAATCTCCATCAACTGCAAGATGCTATCCTATCAATATGGGCCAACATTTCTAAAGAATGCTTTCAGCACCTTGTTGAATCAATGCCACGTAGAATTAAGGCAGTTCTGAAGGCGAAAGGGGGTCAAACACAGTATTAGTATGGTGTTCCTAATAATCCTTTAGGTGAGTGTATGTGTGTGTGATTCATATTTTAAATCTAATCTAATTAATCACAAATTAAAATTAATCGCACATCAAATTACCCCCAAAAGATAATTTAAAGTCATTATTGTGTTAAATGAGAGAAGCATCAAATAGTCAAACATTACAAAAAAGTAGCTTTAGAAATAAATATTGGAAGATTTTATCCCTAAGAGGTAGCTGTTATTGTGATGATATCTAATAATAAACACTAAGAGTGAACTGAATAAAAAGTAGGTTTCAAACATAGTGAAATATAATAACCACTTATACTTTCTGTACTCAATATTATATGTACTATATAAATACAAAAGACATTAATTGCCATGTTTACATGGTGTACATCATAATGCAATTTTGCAAGATTTCTAAACATGCACTGAATCGTTTTTAAGTCCGAGGGGAAATGTTTGGATGAGGATAAAAAGTCCTGGTGACAATGAAAGTTATTAATAGCAAATAATGTGAGGACCAGGAGCGTGCATTACGAAAGTAAATATGGGCAATTTTGATTTCATGTTGACTTTTAAGTAAAACATAACATGATGGATTTGCTTTCGGTTCAGTTGAGCATCATCCAAGAAGCGGCGACAAAGCGCTTCCATCAAACCCCTTGATAAACCCGAGGTGCCAACACAAACAATGCACAATACTATGGGAGAGAAGACGCAAAGATGGAGATGGCACATTGAAATAGTTCCAGACCATACAGGGGGACTTAATATGAGCTTAAAAAGAGGAGTGGGAGAGGAAGATGGGCTTTTCATAGGATAATTAAAACAGCAAGATGGATTCTGTAATTGAGTGGAAAAAAACAAGGATCTGAACAACATCTGTGCGATCCACATAAATTATTTCAACGAGAAGCCGACGCTACATAAAAAACCCTCAGCCTTGGATTCAGACGCGCTGTCAAATACGTGAATAGTTCCTGAGAAAACAATCCACCTGTAACATGTAATGATGGAGGGCCTGAGAGAAAGATCACCCATCAAACCCACCCATGTGCTAACAGTCCAGCAAATTAACCTCTAGCAGATATTTAATCAGTCATTCAAAGGACAAGACCACAAATCAATCAATCAATCAATCAATCGATCGTTCTATCTATCAACATGCAGAAACATGCTAGCAATATGCTTATTCATGCTAGAAATTAGGGCTGGGTTTTGACACAAATTTCACAATTCGATTCGATTTCGATTCACAAACTTGCAATTCGATTCGATATCGATTATTATTATACAATACATGGCAAATTTTCTCAAGGAAAACAAATCTCTTAACTAGTAAACTACGGGAGTCAGCCTACTAGGCTACATTAGCCTACTATAATATTGAAGGTAAAAATTAACTGATTTGTATACGAACACTTAAATTACACTCAATTATGTTTTTTATATATATATATATATATATATATATATATATATATATATATATATATAATAAGGTTATAATATTAACTTTACAATTACATAATCATATTTCTACTCCAATTCGTTTTTTGAAATATAAACATTTATTCATACATGCATTGAATATTGAAGTACATTAAAAATTACAATGAATATGTAATATGGCGCATATATTTAGCAAAATGCTCCTCTCTAGAGTTAATTTTTCTAGCTGACTAACGAGTTTATGGACACTGGATATGTTTTTTCTGAGGTAAATGTGACGTTACGTGACATTGTTTACAAGCTGTTTTACTGACGTCTTTCCACCGTTGAAACACTGATTGAGCGATTTCATGTGACATGATACGGATTTCATGCTCATTCATGTTTATTTCGCGCTGTAACTGATATTAAAGCGGAAGAGAAGATCAGTTCATGTGCCACTTCTCTTGAGGTGAGCTGCGGCAAAACAGTATTTATGTTTTTGAATTTCGTAATAAAATAGGGCTGGGCGGTATATCGAGTTTGTACAATATATCGATATATTTTTTAGAGACGATATGGAATGAGGCAATACCGTTTATATCGATATACAGTAGATTGATACGGAGTACACAGAGTGAGCTGATGCAGGGAAAGTGCATAATACAACTTGTCCTAAACATGACACATGCTTTATATTAAGGGCTTCAAAATAACTGGTGAGATATAGTTAACATGTATAGTTTAAAGCAGCTTGCCCTGTCAGATGCTCTGAGAGATAGACTCGTGCTGACAGACAGATAAATACCTGCGGTGTTTAATGCGTTTGAAATGTGGTGCTTTCCTCAGTGCATAACTTACATTTCACAGGTATATTCTCCATCTGTAAATGTTAGAAAGTCATGCAAATATGTCCATTTTGTTGTCCGGAGAGGACGATCCTTCTGCAAGTGAATCTCCGCTAAAATTCAGGCTTCCGTGAACGAGCGCCGCCACGCGCATGCGCGACAAACAGACAGAGCGCAATAGGAACGCAATAATTCTGACTGAAGTATACATATTTATAAAATATTTGTTGTTGGACAATAAATGTGCCTACAAGTAAGTGTATTTTTATGAAAGTGACCGTTATAATGGGGTAATCAAATATAGGCTATATGCTTTTGTTTTTATTTTAATTTTTAGTTAAGTGAATTTAAAAACAAAATTATTAATTTTGTTTTTAGATTGTAAACCCCCTTTTTGCACATAATATATTGCAGAGCCTACATTACATTCACTGTATTTGTTTATAGCCTTCAATATCAACACTGTTTTTCGGACATCACTGGGCAGGATGTGAAATAAAATTATTATTAAAATAAATACAGATTTTTTTTTATTTTATCCAAATAGAAAAAGGTAGAAAATACCGGGATATATACCGTGTATCGCCATTCAACCAAAAAATACCGAGATATGATTTTTTGGCCATATCGCCTAGCCCTATAATAAAATGGACGTAATTTGAAATCTGAGACTTTGTTTCATATCAATAGTAACAAAGCACAAAGATTATTGCGATTTATTGGATGGGAGGCGCGCTACAATGTCCCATTCATTCATCTGAAAACAGAATGACTAATCAATTCTTGGGATTTAAGAATCGATATCGGTTCGTAAAAATGAGAATCGATTAAAATCGAGAAATCCAAGCCCTACTAGAAATGTATTAAACATGGGCCGTTTCTCAATACCAAGTACGCGAACTTCGGACTTGCGTCCTTGGTAGTTCAGACTTGCCAAGTTCGACTCAGGAGAACGAACTCCCGAGGACGGGAGGACACAAGTCCGGTAATTCTGCTAATGTACAGCCGCGTTCTTGATAGCGTCACTCAGCTCGCTCTGCTACTCCGGTTATCTCTGTATGTATATTTTAGGCTACAATAAAACAAAATATGTCATAAAACAGCACTCTGCCTCTTTTCGTTTTCATTTAAAAAAAAATATTAAACATAATATGTGGTTCAGACAATAAGTGTGCATATATATGATTATCACTGTAATAAAATTAAATATGACATAAAACATAACTCTTTTTGTTAAATGTCAGTTTATGTATAATCATTAAAAGTATAAGGTATAAGAAGCTATACAAGAAATAAAGCAAACAATTCAGTCAAACGTACAAAGTCAGCGCTAGCAGGCTGGTACAGTTAAACAGCCTAAAAATATAAAGTTATGAAACTTCTCTTTTCCCCTTAGCCAAAACGATTTGCCAGGGAACAAATTATAGATTCATGAGACCAAAGATTGCCCGTTAGATGTACACAAGACGAATTATATCTCATGTTTAACCACTACAGAAACATCAGAGCCAGCGGCAAACGTCAGAAGGACTAGCCGAGGAAAGGCTGCTCTCGGCGGGGTTAACGAGCGCTGAGCTCCCGGTCATCGCCTGGATCTCACAACTCAAAAAACGCCAGACAAAATTTTCAAATAGGCGCTATCTTTATAAACAAACCACAGATTTGAGCTTTAAACAAGTACATTCTCGCCTGAAAAAGTCTTAAAACTACATTTTGTGACACATTAACAGAAGTATTTTTACATTTCTCATCCGCTATTGACGCTTGTTGGTTGGTGCGAGATGCATTCTGGGATACCTGTCTGACTCAAGTCCTCTCAAGTCACCTCTCGATGCATCCTCGATAAAAGGGGCGGATTCAAGGACACATCCAGGGATTTGAACTGTACTTGGCGAGATGTGAACTTTGAATTGGAACAGGACTTGGGCAGCGACTGATGACGTTTCACAAGTCCACGAGAACACAAGTACAGACAAGAACGCGTATTGAGAAACGGCCCTGGTTTTGAGCCTAGTTCTTGAAACGCTCGTTTTTTTATGGGCATGCTGCATTGAAGACTTGGAAGTAAACGGCCACTGCTACGATTGGATAACAGTTTTGCATATTATAATGAGCTTTGGCTAGGGATGGGTGATATGGACTTAATTTATCACGATATTTTCTGGTATTTATTGCGATAACGATATCAATGACGATATAAATGTAGTACCATTCCCCATGTTTTTGGCTACAAGTGAGAGCTGCACGCATTCTTGAGAGCCTCAGAAAAACAAACAATGATCTAAAGTAAAACGTACATGATTAAGAACGCAGTGGCGCGTCTTGTCTTCAACGAGCCCAAAAGGGCCCATGTCACATCTCTCTTACAGATCCACCACAAGCTCAGCACCCGCATACTTCGACTCGCTCCTACGAGTCTACATCCCCACCAGAAGCCTTCGCTTGGCAAAGGAGCGACGGCTTGTGGTACCATCACAGAGAGGCATGAAATCCCTTTCCATTTTTGTTCACTGTTCCTTGCTGGTGGAACGATCTCCCCACCTCCATCTGGAATGCAGAATCGCTGACAACATTCAAAAGACAGCTGAAAACTCATCTCTTCCGTGAGCACTTAACCTCATTAAAAAAATCAATTTTTCCTCTATTCCCTCCCTTTTCGATCTTATGCTACTCTAAGCAATGTCCAAAACTTAGTATTTCAGGCACTTTTTGTGATTTTTCGCCTCTTCATGACAGATCGCTTCCTGTATTCCTCAGTTGTAAGTCGCTTTGGATAAAAGCGTCTGCTAAATTAATAAATGTAAAATGTACCCATCATACAACAGGCTCCTATAATAAACAAATTTCATAAAAGAATATAAAAAAAAAAATGAAAAAAAAAAAACAGTAAAAATCCAAACACCAGCCTTTTCAGAAATGGAAAAATTGCGGATATACTTTTCTTCTGTAAAAGTGCAGGTAATGTTTAAATAGTGCAACTGTGCTGAAAAACATCACACAATACAAACAATAATAATTCAAATCAATGACAAGTTTGAATTCTGTATTTATTCATATTCTCATGGTGCAAACAGCAAAAGTAATAATCCCAACCATGTCTTCAGATTACGAATAAAAAATTGCAAATAATGATTTAATGATAGAACTTAAGTAATTTGAACTAAAACTTGGTAATCATGTGCGAATGAAAAAGTATGAATGCATATTTGTCATTTTAAATGAATTTAGGGCTGGTGGTGGTGCTTAAGACACTGTTGGTCATTCAACGTTTCTGTGGAAAAAAAAACGAACAATAATACTGATAAGATGATAATACTACGAATTCTACTGCTAATAACAATATAAACCGCACTAAGGATTGATGAGCTGCTAGGTTCATGAATATTAATGATGTTGTCTGCGTTCGCTCGAACTGATTTGCCGAAATCAAAGCGGGTACAGTAATAGGTGAGCGTCAGCCAATGAGATGCCGTTTGAGCATTAGTTTCTTCTTGTTCATAAAGGCTGAATAATTCCAAACGAACAGCGTTATTTTACAGGAAAATACAAAAAAGAATATTGTTTACATGTAGCACGTCAATTCTGCGTGGTATAAGACTCTCTCGCTCTCTCTGAGTGTGTGAGAAACACTGAGCGCTCTCAGTCGTGCACTCACACTAGTGTTTACTGTGCGTCAAATACACTGCGCATTCATTGAGATGAACTGAAATAGTGTGCTTTACCGATCACTTAAAAAGCACGACTCTCTCAAGCGCTCAGCGAGTGAAAATATATCTGTGTGTACAGGTTCCAGATTGTAGAGGTAGCTCCTCGTTTAGCGATAAACTCCTCCGCAGCTTCCGCCATTGTTGTTTCCGCTCTGCACGTGAGCTGCGAATGAGTCGCGTCATCAACTAGGCTTTATCGTTATTATCGCGGGAAGACATTCTTATCGTGGGGAGAATTTTTTCCGGTATATCACAATCATTCCGGTTGCCGTTTCTCCACACGTTTTGAAAACAATTCCCACCGTCAGTACACGTGGCGAATTGTTTTCAAAATGTGTGGAGAAAAGGCAACCGGAATGATTCGCCCACAGGGCTCGACAAATGTCCTTATCAAACAAACAATGATTTATCTCTCATCCACCGGCAATTAATTGGAATGTTATTTTTTATTACTTGGCCGGCCTGATCGGTGGATATAAACCGCGAGCCGTGCATCACTAACACACACGCGCACCAAGTACGTGCATCTTCACTGCAGACAAATCAGCATGTTCAAAACTTCTGCGATTTTTCCTTCAAATATCAAGTCAAGAGAGTGAACAATGCACATCAAGAAAGGAATGTTATTTCCCTATTTAAGATAGCCCATTGGGAAGAACGCATATTGAGAAACGACCATGGTAACAGGCTTTCAACATGCTAATTCATGCTAACAATGTTAAAACATGCCAGCAAAATGCTAATTCATGCTAGCAACGTTAATTCATGCTAACAACATGCTTAACACATCTATCTATCTATCAACCAACATGCTAGCAATATGCTAAAACATGCTAGAAAATGTTAAAACGTGCTAGGATAATGCTAGCAACATATTAAAACATGTTCGGATAATGCTAACAATGTGTTAAAACATGCTATGATAATGATAGGAATGTGTTAAAACATGCTAGGATCATAGCAACATGATAAAACATGCTAGCAATGTGATAAAACATGCTAGCAACAAGTTAATTTATGTTAACAACATGTTAAAACATACAATTAACATGCCAATTCATATTAGCAATATTACACAACACTAACCAACAGCCACATTCTGCTTGTACAACGTCAACAGATGACAACAAGCAGCATAATAACAGAACAAAATCATTTAAAACAAGAGCCAGAGCAAATACTTTACATTGTATCGGCATTTTTATATAGAAACAATACAGAAACCAACTATCTGTGAAATGAGATACTAAACGAATAACACTTTTCTATAGCCTAATGCTAGCAACGTTGTAAAACATTAATTATACTTATTAGTAAGATTTTTTGAGTAAAACCTTCAAACTTCAGGCTTTTCAAAGTTATTTTAAACTTTTAGACCTGGCTTTACCACGACAACATTAAAGTTTCGTCATCAAACTTTCAAACTAAAATAACTAACTGGAACTGAATTAAAAATTAATTAAAAAAATATAGAAAAACTAATAAAAATTACAAAAACAACAAAATGACTAACATTTTATTTAAAATTAAAATAAAAAAATAAACAAATGAAAACTATAGCCTACATACATACATACACACACACATATATATACACAAAGTGTTCGATTTGGGGTTAACTGTGTAAAAACTGATCATAATTTTATGGCACATGTGCAATGTAAATCAATTTAGTGCTGCTTCTAAAAGATATTGAAGACATATTTGTGAAGATATAAAATATTTTGGCCTGTTTGTTCAGCGTTCCGACGACACATTGAAATTCAAGTGGCTCGAGTGGCAGATGCTTTCTTCTTCCAGGAACTCTAGTATGCACTCGTTAAGCTCAGTAAATATACACACGCAAAAGAAAAATCGAGAATTTCACCATCTGTGATGCAAAAGAAACCCATCAGCGTCTGCTCTCTCTAAAGGTCACTGTGTGTCCTGTTGACATCACGAGACTTCAACCACCACACCAGCTCTTCAGATGTTCAAAGGGTGTTACAGACCGACTTCCTGAGAACCATCAGAGCAACTGCTTTCCAGCCCCTCCGAATGAAAGCCTCAAACTGTCAATTTTGCAGTGATACATCTATGTGGTTTTGAGGGGTGCTGCACTTGACAAAAGCAGCCTGCAAATATATCTGTATTGAGAATGGCATGACTGACAAAGGCTCAACAGGGCGAAGTTCACATATTGAGGCTATGCTGAAAAAAAATATGGTTGCACTTATTTTGATGGTCCCCTTTAGACATTCTGTAACGTTGCACCTACTTGTCAACTAACTCTCATTAGAGTATTAGTAGGCTGTTTGGTTAGGGTTTGGGTTAGGAAAATAAGTTACTTATAGTCAGTATGTCTGTTGAGGAGCATCAAAATAAAGTGCATTTTCTACTAATACTCTAATGACTGCTAGTAGTTACTTATAGTCAACAGAATGTCTAAAGGAGATCATCAAAATAATAAATATTATAACACAGCTGAAATTACCTGTTTGTATTGCATTAGCAATGACTGGACAGCCGTCTCTTTGTGCGCTCTCAAAGCCTAGCGAGCATAAGAATAAATATTAGGTTAAACTGAAAATTTTATAATTTTGGTATTGAACAAATTCATTTAAAACTGCATAATTTAAAGCAAGACACTACAGGTGAATAGGTTAACATTTTAATGCATAGATATCACCATTAAGACAGTATTTTTTGTTTTCTGTTTAAATATGCAAATTAGGCATAATCTAATTAAATATGCACGATTTGCATACATTCCTAGAACAGGAATATTAAAATTAGATAAAGCCAGGTTCAAAATTCTTGCTGACACAGAGGGGATTTTGGATTTCTCTTTCAATCATTCCATAAAACAGGGGAAAAAAATCATATTTTTAGGAATAGAATAAATATATATAATATAAATCAAGCGAATTATGAACAAACCCTTCTGTGAATATTCTCTTCAGAATATTGATAGGAATAAAACTGTGTATGTAAAGCTGCTGAAGTTAAGGTTTCTGACTCATTTTGAGAAAACAACATTTAAAGGCACAATATGTAAGATTTTTGGATTAAAATATCCAAAAACCACTTTGATAGTGTCCTTACACTATCCCAAATGTTTCCAAGAATGTTTAAATCCAGAGAAATAAGCAATTTAGAACAGGTCACGGACCGTGAGTCGCCTATCAATGACATCATACCCGCGTTACCCTCGATTTCCGGTTTTATTTTGTAGAAACCATGGAAACACCAAAGACGCTTTAATATATGATGTGTTTTATTAGACAGGTGAGCAACTGTTTGGATCATTCATGGACAGAAACTAATAACTCAGCACAGTTAGTCTTATTGTTTAAATCTGGTTTTCTTGATTTACCGCGAGTACCATGTTTTACCATGCCTAATATGGAAGTGTCTCATAGTAGCGCCAAGCGAATGCACAGAGTAGCATTATAACATAACTTTAACACACTCAATTGTGTGTAATATGATAAAACAGCGCTGTGTTACCACACATACGCATGAGCGGAAGAAGCGAAAGCGCTCGTCGCGGCAGAATAAAAGCTCCACGAAATCTAGGCGTCATCAAGCTACGCCTTTGTTTTGAATAAGCGACCTCTAGCGGCGAAAAATTACATATTGTGCCTTTAATTGGAACTCAACTCAACAGATGCAATAAAATAAACACTGAAATGTGTGTTTGGGATGATTTCTTTCCACTAGTCCACTAAGTTATGGAAACAAAATAGGTCAAATTCTCAAAATTGACCAGTGCCTGAAAAAACAATGGTTTTGTCTAGTGTCTTGCATAGATATGTATACGCAGATCAGGGGTCGCGTTAGACGTCCGCATTTTTTGACGGAAAATGTCGTAAAAATTCCATCATTAACCATTATTACCCGTCATTTTAATTTTCATATTTTAATGATAATAAGCCATTTAACAGGCTCTGATTTTGTTCACATTTTATTCACAAATATACAGGACAAGCATGCATTTAGCCTATTAATTTATGAAGAGAAAGTTGAAGAGAGACTGTGGGTCACTTTTCAGGTTTCATCATGAATGTTTGTTCAATAAATCACAATAACCTTTATGCTTTGTTACTTTTGATATGAAACAAAGCTTTGGCTTTCAAATTCTGTCCATTTTATCACACAATTCAAACAATATATCCCGTTTGGCGCTCTTTAATGTGGCGCGAGAGATCGCTGTAGCGCATCGGTTCAAGCGATTACGTTACAGAACGAAATAAACATCAAGAAAATATGTTAAAAAATAAATTTCTTACCGAAATCCGTATCATGGCTCCCCTGTAATCGCTCAATCAGTGTTTCAAGAGCAGAAAGACGTCAATAAAACGGTTTGTAAACAAAGTCAGCATAAAAGCCATTCGTTGACTATTAACTTGATAGTCAGCAAGAGCGCACTCGCCACCAAGTGGACAGGAGTGAGAATTACAGTTACAAATTACAATCAGATCACCCTCAGTGTAATCTGTCAAAATGACGGACGACTTTCAGATTTTTCCGTCACTGCTAAAAAAACCGGAAATTTTTCGGTTAACGCGACCTGTGACGTAGATGCCACATTCAACCTCTCCAGACACATCAGCGAGCCCGCCATGTTGCAACGGTTAGAGTGTCGTCACTCACAGTAAGAATCAATTAAACGGCCGCTAATGAGGCATCTATGTATATCATATAGTCCCTTTAAAGGTGCAGTGTGTAGTATTTATGACTTCTTATGTATATAGTCTTTGATATATATATATATACACCTATGGTGTCTTACCTTAAAATAAGCCATCTTGTGGTTAAATGTATTCGCTGCGCTTGTTGCAGTGCATCATGGGATTGGCTTCTCCACAGAAGATGCATACAAATCTGCCTTAGAATTTGGATAAATCTTCAGCATAATCATGCTACCCTGCATTTTTGGCCAGACTTTTGAGAAAAAATAAAATTTTAGTCAGTAAATCAACTCCTTTGATGGAAGATTACATGTGGTAAACTGTATTGATAACATTTTCATATTCTTTAAAGATGACCTTTATGTTGTTTCTGGGCTCTACTAGAGCAGGTTTTCCTGCTTGAATGTTGATTATTTCCCCATATTCTCCATTGTTGCGGCTCCTCTCTTCCCAGTCTGTCAGTAACGCTCTGTTTAGTTCCTGTCTCTATGAAGCCCCTCCTTCTGAAAAGCACACTGTGCTCTGATTGGTCGGCTGGAGCAGTGTGTTGTGATTGGTGTTTGGGAAATGTCCCGCCCCTTACCATAACCGCCAGTTTCAACACACTACTAACTAACTAACTCAACCCGGCGTTGATTTCTGCGTATAAATTATTTAAATGCGGAATATTGTGACGCGTTCGTTCCCGGAAGAAAACTCAAGACTACAATGGAGGCGTTTCAGGAGTTCAGAAACACTGACACTGATATAGAGAAGAACTAGAAGAACAGCAACATTACACACTAAAGAAAGAAAAAAGCACCTTTAAAAACGGAGAATAGGAAGAACACGTTGTGTTTTGCACTATAGGCCACGCGGCGTCCAGCACTGAACAGATGGCTTGCGCTGCATATTTAATGCAAAAGCTGAATAATGTCTGAATTAAAAATCGTCTGCAGAGCACGCCTTGCTCTGATTGGTCAAATGTTTTCTTTAAAAGCTTAGACGCACATGACCGAGAGCCATCGTGTGTCTTCAGAAATGCCTGACGAGCATAAACTCTTCTACATGACAGGAAGAGGTTCAGTCTCTTACGGAGAAGCGTTTGGTCTAAGTTGAATTCAGGTGACAGACGGCACAATGTGTAAAGGCCATGTGGTCGAGTTGTTTTCATCGCTAGCTGTGTCAAATGTTTCCATTCAGTCTTGTTAATGCTAATCTGACCTGAAAAAAAAAAACACACTGTAGACTGTATATGGCCTACAAATAACTGTCTGAGTAAAATGCATTACCAATGACATCTCAAATATTTTCTCAGATTTGTCTCCTGAGAAAATGACTCATCTAGAGTTTGAGAAATGTCTAAAATTGTGCTCAAATTTGCCACGTCTGTCATCAAAAGTCAAACGTCTCTCATCAAATTCTTCAAAGATCAAACAATCTGAACTATACTATACAATCGTTCTCTTGTTTTAGAATTTCGTTATGTGCTTTTGTCATTTTTATTTGTTTTTGTTAATATTTATATTCATATTTGATATTTTATTAAATTTGTAAATTTTTAATAGCAGTGTAATTTTAGTATTTTGTGCATACTATAATACTATTATTAATATTCTGACTTTTAATCAAAGTTTAATATTTTAAACTTTTTAGTTTTAGTAATTTTGTTGTCTGTCATTTTTATTAGTTTTTTATATTTCTATTTAGCTTTTTTTTTTTTTTAGTAATTTTAGTACTTTGAAATAACTTTTATTGTCATATTTATTTTTATATTTTCAGTTTTCATTTTAATTTAGTTTTAGTAATTTTGTTATCTGCTTTTGTCATTTTTATTAGTTTTTCTTAATATTTGTATTAATATTAATTTTAAAATTAAATTAAATTGCATTTCCCAGCAGTTATTTTAGTATTATATACTATAATATTAATATTTATATTTTGAAATAACCTTTATTTTTATATTTATAATTTTAATTTATTTTTATATTTTCAGTTTTCATTTTAATTTGTTCTTAATATTTGTATTAATATTTTATTATAATTTTTAAAAAAAAATTAAATTGCATTTCCCAGCAGTTATTTTAGTATTATTTATATACTACAATACTATTATTAATATTTTGCATTAACTGTTTTTATATTTTGAGTTTTAATTTAATATTTTAGTACTTTGGTTATCTGCTTTTTTAATTTTTTTATTAGTTTTTCCTTACATTTCTATTTAGCTTTTATTTTTATTTATATTAAAATAATAATTTATATATATAATTTTATTACCCCACTTTAAACTTGTTTTATATAAGTTATACGCCAAGGCGAGGCTTCTCATTATTCTTTGTTTTTAAAGTTTACGTTTTTTAATCTAATATTGATATTTTATTTCAAATAATTGCATTTGTTTAAATATTTACAAAAAATACATATTTTTAATAGTTCTTGTTAACAATAACAACACTGAGATGAAATTGATATTTACATGATATGAACCGTACAGCAGAAAAATCTCCAGAAAAGCTGAAACCTGAATCTTAATTTGTGACATGCACTAAAAACATGCAACATGAGTCAAATTTCAAAGGTAAAAGGCTGTAGCCCGAGCAGATCCTTCTCTATATTTCGCATGCCGTAATGATATGCAGAATTTTGTGCTTGTATTCATCACCCTCTGGGTATTCAATAATCTAATATTACAATTGGTCATGGCGAATGCTAATGATATTGATAGCAGATGGCAGCTGGTGAAGCTAAACCCACACCACCCCACTGTGCATTCATATTACTCTTTTGATGAGCAGGTGCTCCCGTACACCCGACAACACGCGTCGCACACTGCTCGGCAGATTATTCATTTTTCGCCGCATGGACCGCAATATTCTTCGTTTCCTAAATAAATGGTGTTCAATTCTGAAATGCGTCTATAAACTGCAACTCTGAAGTAACAAGCACTCAAGGCTGTAGTAAAACGCATCAGAACTCTCCGGAAAGTGTTTCACATCAAACGATGAACTTGGAGAAGAAAAGCAAAGATAATGGAACACTTAATCATCTATGACAGCTTTGAGCTTAAAATGTTTATGATACATAAAGACAGACTATTAAGGCATGAGTGACTTCTCCTGATGACTAACAGATGGTATTAATGCTAATAGGAGCTGCGTATAGGCAAGAGCACTGTCATTTTCTGCTTTCCAGATGCAAGATGATCTGAATTTGGTCAAGCGTACACAGGAAAGACTGCATAATGGAGCGCTCTGAACAACATTTATGGATGGACATGCAACCATCATTGCGTTTTTGACATTTTATCGTTCTTCTCCGAGCTCAGAGAAGGTATATCAAGTCAAATGAGTTCAGCATTAAACGAGCATTGATTTCCCATGCTGGTTGAATATTAAATATTGCTGGGATAATAAAGGATTGTCCCAGCATGGATCATTAATGAGTTGTGCCGGATGAAGCACATGCTCTTGGTTTGGTGTGAATCATGGGGTGGAGAAGTCAATGACAGCATGTTTCCTCCGCTAACAGGATTACAGCACAATAATGCGACTTCATATCTTTGTGTTTCATGCTTTCAGTCTGTCTTTGTATATCTTTGCTGCTGCTGCTGTTTTTGTGTTGGATTAAAATAGTAGATATGGGCGAGCTGAATTGGCATCTGTTTGTGTCTAAATGCATGTTTTTAAAAAGGAGTTCCAAAATGGAATGTTCTGTCGTTATTTATTTATTAGCCGTTGGCTGAATGTCTGATGCATGGCACACTGATCTGGAAACACTTCAGGAGTTTCGAAGTCGTCATCTGATGGACCCTTTTCACAGACTGTGATGACGCGTTTTAACGGTCATCAATATCGTAAATCCTGCATCAAATTACAAAAAAACAAGTTACCGCTGCTGTTAGGGTGTTTCTAATACAGCGTCTATGGGAGTGACAGTAAAATTAACATCTTTCTCTCTTTTCACTGCCGTTATCAATCTCACTCTATTTTTTCCCTCTTTTTGAAAGTTGTAAAATCACTATTGTGTTTTTCTTTTGCTATTTGAGCAAATGGGGACACAAAAAGTATATTTAATGTATACTCTCATTTACCGCTATAAAAGTTAACCCAACTATGACGACTTCCGCTTCTGAGAAACCCGAAAATGTGAAAAGGGTCTATTGGTTGAATTCTACAGGATGTCCGCGAGACGAGTGTGTTGCGTTCTTTAACGGTCTCCTAGAAACAAATGCCGCGACTCCAAACTCCCTCGTTGAAGAAGAACGCTGTCGTGTTTACAACTGTGACAATGAGCACTTACCAGGATCAACTAAACGCTGGATTTTCAAAAGTATGTGAAGTTCGCGGCTCCAAGTCCTCCCAAAGGCCAGTGAAAAGTAGCCCAATGGCCAGTCAAAAGTATCCCAATGAGTAGCCCAATGGCCAGTCAAAATTAGCACAATGAGTAGCCCAATGGCCAGTCAAAAGTAGCACAATGAGTAGCACAATGGCCAGTTAAAAGTAGCACAATGGCCAGTCAAAAGTAGCACAATGAGTAGCCCAGTGGCCAGTCAAAATTAGCACAATGAGTAGCCCAATGGCCAGTCAAAAGTAGCCCAATGGCCAGTCAAAAGTAGCCCAATGAGTAGCCCAATGGCCAGTCAAAATTAGCCCAATGGCCAGTCAAAATTAGCACAATGAGTAGCCCAATGGCCAGTCAAAAGTAGCACAATGAGTAGCACAATGGCCAGTTAAAAGTAGCACAATGGCCAGTCAAAAGTAGCACAATGAGTAGCCCAGTGGCCAGTCAAAATTAGCACAATGAGTAGCCCAATGGCCAGTCAAAAGTAGCCCAATGGCCAGTCAAAAGTAGCCCAATGAGTAGCCCAATGGCCAGTCAAAATTAGCCCAATGGCCAGTCAAAAGTAGCACAATGAGTAGCCCAATGGCCAGTCAAAAGTATCCCAATGAGTAGCCCAATGGCCAGTCAAAATTAGCCCAATGGCCAGTCAAAAGTAGCACAATGAGTAGCACAATGGCCAGTCAAAAGTAGCACAATGAGTAGCCCAATGGCCAGTTAAAAGTAGCACAATGGCTAGTCAAAAGTAGCACAATGGCCAGTCAAAAGTAGCACAATGAGTAGCCCAATGGCCAGTCAAAAGTAGCCCAATGAGTAGCACAATGGCCAGTCAAAAGTAGCACAATGAGTAGCCCAATGGCCAGCCAAAAGTAGCCCAATGAGTAGCACAATGGCCAGTCAAAAGTAGCACAATGAGTAGCCCAATGGCCAGTCAAAAGTAGCCCAATGAGTAGCACAATGGCCAGTCAAAAGTAGCACAATGAGTAGCCCAATGGCCAGCCAAAAGTAGCACAATGAGTAGCCCAATGGCCAGTCAAAAGTAGCACAATGAGTAGCCCAGTGGCCAGTCAAAATTAGCACAATGAGTAGCCCAATGGCCAGTCAAAAGTAGCCCAATGGCCAGTCAAAAGTATCCCAATGAGTAGCCCAATGGCCAGTCAAAATTAGCCCAATGGCCAGTCAAAAGTAGCACAATGATTAGCACAATGGCCAGTCAAAAGTAGCCCAATGGCCTGTCAAAAGTAGCACAATGAGTAGCCCAATGGCCAGTTAAAAGTAGCACAATGGCCAGTCAAAAGTAGCACAATGGCCAGTCAAAAGTAGCACAATGAGTAGCCCAATGGCCAGTCAAAAGTATCCCAATGAGTAGCCCAATGGCCAGTCAAAAGTAGCCCAATGAGTAGCATAATGGCCAGTCAAAAGTAGCACAATGAGTAGCCCAATGGCCAGTTAAAAGTAGCACAATGGCCAGTCAAAAGTAGCCCAATGTCCAGTCAAAAGTAGCCCAATGAGTAGCCCAATGGCCAGTCAAAAGTAGCACAATGAGTAGCCCAATGGCCAGTCAAAAGTAGCACAATGAGTAGCCCAATGGCCAGTCAAAAGTAGCCCAATGGCCAGTTAAAAGTAGCACAATGGCCAGTCAAAAGTAGCAAAATGAGTAGCCCATAGACCAGTCAAAAGTAGCACAATGAGTAGCCCAATGGCCAGTTAAAAGTAGCCCAATGGCCAGTCAAAAGTAGCACAATGAGTAGCCCAATGACCAGTCAAAAGTAGCACAATGAGTAGCCCAATGGCCAGTCAAAAGTAGCCCAATGGCCAGTCAAAAGTAGCACAATGAGTAGCCCAATGACCAGTCAAAAGTAGCATAATGAGTAGCCCAATGGCCAGTTAAAAGTAGCACAATGGCCAGTCAAAAGTAGCCCAATGAGTAGCCCAATGGCCAGTCAAAAGTAGCACAATGAGTAGCCCAATGGCCAGTTAAAAGTAGCCCAATGGCCAGTCAAAAGTAGCCCAATGGGCAGTCAAAAGTAGCCCAATGGCCAGTTAAAAGTAGCCGAATGGCCAGTCAAAAGTAGCCCAATGAGTAGCCGAATGGCCAGTCAAAAGTAGCCCAATGAGTAGCCCAATGGTCAGTCAAAAGCAGCCTACAAACAAACATTTTGGAAGGAAAAGTCTAAATGTAAATGGAATCAGCACATACAGTGCCTAATATTAAAGATGAACGAGAAACAGCGAGTGCTCTTTGCCATCCTGGGTATTTATCTGCAGCAAAAGGGCAAATGCCGGTCTATCTGGGCTCACGAAACCATTCAGGCTCGGAGTCACTACTGCGAATACCACTGTATGTACACAGAGACATATCATCAATTATAGGACGTATGTTGACCGCTAAAATGAGCTACTCATTCATCTTGCATCGGCACTGAAGAGCGACGGATCACGTGCGCTCCACTGACTTCACTCCTACTGGTTGTCGCTCCCGTCGCTCCCGTCGCTCTTCATTTGCATAAAGTTGAACAAATCTCAACTTTGTCGCATCGCTGGACACGCCCCGTCTGGTCGCTAACGTTCACTGTCGCTTGTGTCGCCGGAAATCGGCAGCTCTCCATTAAAATGAATGGGATTGTGTCGCTTTGTCGCTGGTAGTGTGAATGCACTTTATATAATCTTGACTTATTTGCTCACTTTCATCACTTTAATTTTTATTCTCATGCACTGACCAATCAGAGTTCTCTCTCTCACCGACGGCCAGACGCCGATTTAACATGCTGAATCGTCCCAAAAAACCCAGACGCCGTCCGCCTAGAGCCAACGGTGTGGAACACACCGAAAAAACTAAGCCGACCGATGGTCAAAAACGGCTTTATGTGTCCCGGCATTTAGTAGTTAAACTAAAACTAAACATCTAGATTTTCTGGAATTGAAATAAAGCTGAAATAAATTAAATTATAAATATTAAATTTAATGTTGCCTTAGCAAATACTTCAAATAAGATGATGTTGAAGTACTACAATTAGTGAGTTCTGCAAGTACCTTGTTTTTGAAGACTTTTGTTTACTTGAACAATAGAAGATGAGGAGTGTTTGGATGAGGAAACCTGTCAGGAAACAATCATAAAATGTAATTTTGTGCCACAGAAATAATATGTTTCACCGTTAACTTACTCATTTGTCACCTTATGATTGCTGTTCAACTTTCTCATCATATGGCATCGTCAGCAAGAGATGGCCGCTCGACTGATAAACGTCAGACATAATAACAGCTTCCTGCCCATTACACAGCAATAATGGATTGCTTACTATCTATAGACCGCTGTAATTTTCTATGATCTTCATAATATCAGCCTTTAAATGAGCTTTTATGACTCCGTTCTGCTGCTTTTCATAGTTTTAACACTGTTTACTTTCTAGCAAAGTTTTGTTTGTTTATATTGTGTTTTCCTCAGATTTATTCGTGATTTATGGTGTTGTTGTAATTAGACTGTAGATTGCACTGGTGGTTTATGGAAGGAATCGCTTTATGTCCTATTATAAATCAGACACATTTATGAAGCGCTCTCAATTAACTACAGACCTCTGTATTAGTGAACAGCATGTTTTGATGTGCCGTAGTGAGATACAAGCCTCAATTTGAGCTCATTTCGTGAATAAAAGCTATAGCCGATAGACTGGATCTTAAAGAGTTCACACATTTCTACACAAATGCAATGAGAAATTGTCATTTCTGCCTATAGCACCAGTGATCAATGTGCTTTTAATACGCAAACACTAAACAGTTATGCGACAGTCAATACCGTATACGAGTTGCCAACAAAATCTCTATTACGTGCATTTTGATTATCTATTTTGACTTAGTGACAAAAGGATGCAAAAAAGCTACTTATGAGGTCTTGCTCTCTTTGAACATATGAATATTTATGTGGATGCTAACAGTATATTAAGACGTTCACAAAAATGTTGACTAATGTGAAGTCAGACCCTTTTAAACTTAAAAAGTGTGAATGCAAAATTGACTAGAACCCAATCAGTGTGTTGCGTTCTTTACCGGTCTCCTAGAAACAAATGCCGCGACTCCAAACTCCCTCGTTGAAGAAGAACGCTGTTGTGTTTACAACTGTGACAATGAGCACTTACCAGGATCAACTAAACGCTGGATTTTCAAAAGCATGTGAAGTTCGCGGCTATTTATGTGGATGCTAACAGTATATTAAGACGTTCACAAAAATGTTGACTAATGTGAAGTCAGACCCTTTTAAACTTAAAAAGTGTAAATGCAAAATTGACTAGAACCAATCACAAATAAAATGGACCAAAGATCTGAATCCACTTTTAGGTCCACTGTGTTTACTCTTTTTAGGAAGATCATCCTACAAATATATATTAAACTGGGATAGAAGAAAGTATTTTAAAGGGGTCCATTTTACAAGATGTAAAATAAGTCTCTGATGTCCCCAGAGTGTGTATGTGAAGTTTTAGCTCAAAATACCCCACAGATTAATTTTTTATAGCATGTTAAAATTGTCACTTTTTGAGGGTGAGCAAAAACACAGTTTTTGTGTGTGCCCCTTTAAATGCAAATGAGCTGCTGCTCCCCACCCCCTTTCTAGAAGAGAGCGGAGCTTCAAGAGCTCATGTTAGCAGCTCTGATTACCTCACGCAGACGTGAAGACGTGAAAATGTCCAAAACTGTTCAGCCTTTTATGTTCAAACTGGAGTCGGACAATGATGGAGAGACTCAAGAAGTGACAACATGTAGAATGAGACAGGACGTTTCTGAATGGTTAGAGGATGAATTTATAAGTTAACTATCTTCAAGTCATCGATTAGCATGTTCTGTTATGATAATCTATAAATCGCTCGTGTGGGAACTGTTGTAAAATAATCCAGAGAATATCTGCTGAATGAAGAACAAAGGCCCAGTGTTGGGCAAGCTACTCTGAAACTGTAGCTTTACAAGCTACAGGCTACTTGTAAGTTAAAGTAGTTAAGTTACATTCAAGCTACCCTTTTAAAAAAATAGTTAGCTCAATACAAGTTACTATCAAAAAGTAGCTAGCTACATTGAAACTACTTTTTTCCTTTTTACAATGACATTGTAACAAATAACTTGTTAATGAAGAATGTTATAATATTTGGGGTTTCAAGCAACATAATGTAATGTAATTATGATTTCAAAGAGTATAGGGTGAATTCAGGTTGATTGGGACACTTTTTTCCCAGTCATTTCAATGGAAAAACTGTCAGAATCATTTGATTTTGTAAACTATCCGATACAATACTCAAACATAGCCTACATCTCAAACTCGCTGTCAAAGTGCAATATGGCTACAAATTTAACAGCAATGCAAGAACAAAATGTATGCAACTTTAAATTAAATACTCAGGATAAACTCACAGCACATGCAGTGATGTAGTGCAGCATTTTGAACAGAAACGCTCTGAGACGCCAGTCATGAGCTGTGAAAAGTGCGCATTGCTTGACTATTTTGTTTCGAATTGTTTAGTTTAAAAGTGGACATTTCAAGCTTTCTATACACATATTTCTCATGTCTGTGAGGCAAGTAGCCTGCTGAGTTTTTGGTTTATTTATGAGACGCACTCCAGTTCATGTGCAATGCAAGTGATCGCTCCGGCGCCTCCATGTCACGATTATTGTCTGCTATAGTCTATTTGCTTCTTATTTATTAAATCCAGGCAATTGGCTGATGAAACATTGATTAAAATTAAGATACAATTTATACAAAACGAAATTCACTTTAAAGAAAGGCTTTCTACAAAACAAAACTTAATGAAGTGGTCAAAATCATTTCTGACCCTATGTCTTTGACATATATTACGCATCTTTGCACTTTTCATAATCAATATAGCCTAGATGAAATTTAAAAATAACATTATAATATTTTTTATAATATAAAAAAATATGAAACAAAATACATTGTTTAATGGCTACAACAAGTATAGTAGGCTACGGTACAGATAAATTTAATGTCTGAGCGGGATTTGAGTGAACGTTGTTTTACCGGTGTTTTAGCGGTTCATGAGTGGAGCGCGCCTGCATAGAGCGGATTATTGAGCTGAGCATCCGTCACACCGCTCCGCTTTGCTCATTACAGGCTCGTTCTCGTCAGAACCCAAAACGGAATGTAGCTTTTGGTCACGCTACACCGCTACTTGCTGGATAAAGTAGTTAGCTACTGGAAAAGCTACACTGTTTTAAAAGTAACTGAGCTACTGACAAGCTACTGAAAAATGTAGTTAAGCTAGTAGTGTCGCTACTTGTAGCTCACTACTGTCCAACACTGTGTGTTCCCGGGGGCGGGGTTTATGTAAATGTTAGGGTTCGTGATGTCACTAACTCGTGAAGAAGCTCGTTGTAGTCCCTACCAGCCATTTGTTGTAGTCCTTATAAAGTGATTTCTGTAAAAGAAAATATCTCCCTTTGCTTTGAACTTTGAGCATCGTAACTTTGCAGATGTTGTTTATGCTCAAACAGCAACATCACACACTAACTAAAGTTAAAAAAGTCAAATCATAATCAACCACCCCTTTTTATATGGGAAAAAAAAATGACACTTCAGCTCTAAAGCGCCCCTATTACGGTTCCTAATTTTGTTTTGGAGTCTCCTACAATACACTTACATGCATCTAATGTCAAAAAACACTACTTTCCTCGTAATATCCATTGCACATCATCTCATTTCTCAAAGTGTCTGAAACGGTTCGTTCAAAGATTCAGTCTCTCTAAACTCCGCCTTTCCGAGAGCCTGCTCTGCTCTGATTGGTCAGACGGCCCAGTCTGTTGTGATTGGACGACCCGCATGTCTGAAACCAAACGCCTATTACCATATATGGATTTCAGCTCTTCCTCAGCTCTTGACACACAGTGATACGAACAGTAACGATGGCGTGGGTTTTACCGTATCAATCTCATCAAAGTGGATTCCCACCGCAGAAAACAGCATCTTAATATGAACAACACGAACCAAACTCTTCCAGTCTCAGATACAACTACAGTGTTTGAGGGCGGGGCAAAGAGACGCTGTTCAGCCAATCAAGACCATAGGGCGGGCATTATGCAAATTAGTTAAATTGTTAATTAGGTTTGTAACAGGAAGTGAGAATGGAATTACGTACGACTCGTTTCAGGCACTTCAAAATCAATTTTTTCTTTAAAGAGACAATAACTTTATATGTCGAGCATAAGAGGGGCAGCTTTCAAAGATGTTTACAGGACATATTCAATGCTGAACGCAGTTTATAAGAACGTACGCCGAGAGTTAACTACCACCAAATCGTGTTCATTTAACCACCACAAAATAAACGCTGGTGGGTTAAATGACGAAAAGCAGAAATCCTGAAACACGTCCCAGACTGGATTTGAAAGACTAAATGGGTCTGGTTGGTTTATGATGGGCTTGGCGTGAGCCGATGACTTGTGCTGGTGGAAAAGAACAGAGAGACAGCCTGACATCAGAAATCTGCCGTTCCCTCATTTCCCGCGTGTGACGGAGAAGCGCGCGAGTCTCTCTCTCATCGTACCTTCCAGCACACATCTCTGGAACCTGATGCTCCACGCTCCTCCATTAATCCCCCTCTGTCGGATCCCGGCCAGGTAATTACTGTTTAAAAATATTTCAGCCCATTCTTTTGCCTGCAGAGGAAAAAGCGGAACAAAGACAACACAGTTATAAACAACGACAAAGGCCTGCTTTAAATTCTCTCGTTTTTCTTCCCCGGAATTGGTGGCTTTGTTTGCACAATGTACAAGGTGTCTGAAACCGAAATCTTTGGCTATTTCATATTCAAATGCGGCAGTCACGCTCTAGTTTTCTACGCACAGAAGTTAGGTCTGTTTCATTGTGATGAAGCACAAGTGCGCACGTACTGCCTTCCAAACAGGCTCGCTCTATTAGTGAGTTCAAACTCAGCCGGAAAAAGCTCACATATCCGTTTTTAACTCTGGAGATTCGTCTCTAACCCCCAAAAACATGCACGGCACCTTCCACGCTACAGTTTGGTGTCCTGTTACTTTCATGAAAGCTTATGATACATAAGCATGAAAAATTATTTTCAGCTTCTTGTCCCAGCTTAGAGGTCTTGACCTTCTGGACTGGATCCAACAATTAAAATCATACAGCAAATTTGATACTCTCTTGAAAAACATAATATTATTAAAAAAAAAATTTATCTCACGTCCCACATTGTGTTACAAATACTAAAGTTATTGAATAATAATAGTTATAAATAATATATATGAAATATAAAAAAATATATATTTATATACAGCAATGGCCTAGAAAATTGACACCTTCACCTTTTATTCAAATATTATTATTAATATTTTGTAAGCATATTGCGTAGCTATTTGTGATAATAACACATTAAAACATGACAAATTCTACCAACATCATTTTTGGCCAGGCTGTCATTCAAAGAAATTATGAACGAGAACCAATGAAAATATTAATAACTGATTATGTTGTAGTCAACGTAAGCTTTTTGTTTTTCTATGCATTTATTTTTTGCATAGTAAAATAAAACCTGTAGCTGTTTGCCTTTTTTTGTCAAATAACGGTGTTAGATTAATACCTTAACTAAGTTTAGTGTTTTAGTGCTTCTATCATAATTAAAATATTTAAAAAATCTAAAATATTTTCCTCATATTTTGATGGTTTAATTGAACTTGTAGGGTCATTAAAAGCAAATATCGCCTCCAGACATCATTTTTGGCCACTACCAATTAATACATATATAATAAAAATATAATAATAAATGTGTGTGTGTGTGTGTGTGAGAGTGTGTGTTTATTATATATATATATATATATATATATATATACACACATACATACACACACATAAATATACATACATACAACAGAATTATTAAAATTTTCAACTAAGATGAAAAATATAAAAATAACAATTTGTTCAAAATATTAATAAAACCTGTAACACTTTACAAAAAGGTTTCATTTGTTAACATTAGTTAACATAAACTAACAATGAACAATACTTCTTCAGCATTTATTATTATTAATCTTAGTTATATTAATCTCAGCATTTACTAATACATTTTTAAGATCAAAAGTTGCATCTGTTAACATAAGTTAATGCATGTGAACTAACATAAACATGAACATTTTTAATAACTAAAATTAAATGCAGTAATTATATATATAAATATATACACACGTGTGTATGTATGTATATATATATGTGTGTGTGTGTGTGTACATATACACTCACCTAAAGGATTATTAGGAACACCTGTTCAATTTCTCATTAATGCAATTATCTAATCAACCAATCACATGGCAGTTGCTTCAATGCATTTAGGGGTGTGGTCCTGGTCAAGACAATCTCCTGAACTCCAAACTGAATGTCAGAATGGGAAAGAAAGGTGATTTAAGCAATTTTGAGCGTGGCATGGTTGTTGGTGCCAGACGGGCCGGTCTGAGTATTTCACAATCTGCTCAGTTACTGGGATTTTCACGCACAACCATTTCTTGAGTTTACAAAGAATGGTGTGAAAAGGGAAAAACATCCAGTATGCGGCAGTCCTGTGGGCGAAAATGCCTTGTTAATGCTAGAGGTCAGAGGAGAATGGGCCGACTGATTCAAGCTGATAGAAGAGCAACTTTGACTGAAATAACCACTCGTTACAACCGAGGTATGCAGCAAAGCATTTGTGAAGCCACAACACGCACAACCTTGAGGCGGATTGGCTACAACAGCAGAAGACCCCACCGGGTACCACTCATCTCCACTACAAATAGGAAAAAGAGGCTACAATTTGCACGAGCTCACCAAAATTGGACAGTTGAAGACTGGAAAAATGTTGCCTGGTCTGATGAGTCTCAATTTCTGTTGAGACATTCAGATGGTAGAGTCAGAATTTGGCGTAAACAGAATGAGAACATGGATCCATCATGCCTTGTTACCACTGTGCAGGCTGGTGGTGGTGGTGTAATGGTGTGGGGGATGTTTTCTTGGCACACTTTAGGCCCCTTAGTGCCAATTGGGCATCGTTTAAATGCCACGGCCTACCTGAGCATTGTTTCTGACCATGTCCATCCCTTTATGACCACCATGTACCCATCCTCTGATGGCTACTTCCAGCAGGATAATGCACCATGTCACAAAGCTCGAATCATTTCAAATTGGTTTCTTGAACATGACAATGAGTTCACTGTACTAAAATGGCCCCCACAGTCACCAGATCTCAACCCAATAGAGCATCTTTGGGATGTGGTGGAACGGGAGCTTCGTGCCCTGGATGTGCATCCCACAAATCTCCATCAACTGCAAGATGCTATCCTATCAATATGGGCCAACATTTCTAAAGAATGCTTTCAGCACCTTGTTGAATCAATGCCACGTAGAATTAAGGCAGTTCTGAAGGCGAAAGGGGGTCAAACACAGTATTAGTATGGTGTTCCTAATAATCCTTTAGGTGAGTGTATATGTGTGTGTGTGTGTGTGTGTGTATATATGTATAAGTATACATATTATTTCTGTCAAAACGATTAATCATGATTAATTACAAATTAATACATATATAATAAAAATATAACACTCACACACACATATGCATATTAGTTCTGTCAAATCGATTAATCACATCAACATAAAAGTTTTTGTTTACATAATGTGTGTATATGTATTATTATATTATATATGTGTGTGTATATGTATATGTATTAAATATAAATATATATATATATATATATATATATTGTACACACATATATATTATATAAACAAAACTTTTACATTAGATGTGATTAATCAATCTGACAACACTAATACATATAAATATAACTTTATATTATATTTGTAATATTAATTCATATGTTTTAAACAACATTTTCTCCTTTAAGCATCTTCTTTAGCTGATCATATCCTATTAAAAAAAAAAAAATAACATTTTGTTCCCCTTTTTCACACAGTGCCACACATTCACCCTCTGCAATCTCTCTCTGAATCACTTATGGACACACAAAAGCTCTTCTGTTAGACGCGCTGAAGATAAACGTATGTGACACGGAGTAATGAAGACTATAGGTCGAAGGTCGTGCAGCAGTGTAAGAACGGCTCGAATGTGATTAGTGTAATTAGGGTCTTATGACCTCTTATGCCACGACAAAACAGCATCAGATGACCGCTTGATATGAACGTACACCGCTCTGACGGATCTTCAAAAGCAGTTTATTCTATTTCAGGCGATCAAATGTACACTTATGATATAGTAATTGTGTTAATTTCTTTGATTAGAGACTCATTAACATTTTTATGCTATTTTGTTCCATTATTTTTAATGTTTAAATTCTTGTTAATCAGCTTTAAAGGTACGTTTACAGCAACCGCGCTGGCGTTAATTATAAAAAAAATCATTTAATGCTAATAATTTCATTTGTATTTAATTGAATTTGAACGTCGCAATGCTTCTGTTGACAAGCTCTTTTCTTTAGCTGTCTTAAAGGTTCGACTGTGGGCTTTTCATCTTGCTCAAAACACCCACTCACACCGAAAAAAACCTGCCAAGATTCATGCAAATCAGTTGAATCATATCAAGTCGTTGTTATTTATTCATCATGCACTGTCCATTAAGTTGAAGTTAACTATAAGTTGATATATGCAGCAGGTCAGGACATTCAGAGACGCATTGACCAACATGATATCCCCTGTATTTTGGTGATGGTGTCTTACTGCTGAGTGATCGTTCCGCTCGTTTGCGCGCGCCCGGCTTGTGTCAGCGACCCTGATGGTTAATGCTCAGCAGCTCAGGTGTGCTGATGCTGACAGGTAGTGTTCACGCCGCAGCGCACGCTCAGGGGAAATCAAGCCCGCGCTCCAAATGAGTCTGTTTACTGCACCAGGGAAAACAAACAGGCCGCGTGCTCATCAGCATCACACTTATAGGACGTACAAACAGGCCCTACTTTTACAACTACAGCAGCCGCGTTTAATGCATACTAATCATGCACCGGTTCAGCGCCAACTTCTGACGAGGAATCCGCACATACCAGATAAAAAGGCAAACGCACGGTTGATGCAATGCACAGACACATAATGCATGAGCTACTGTATTGTTCACAATGGGTGGTTATTTCAAAAAATGTGTAATTTGTATGTAAGTGGGTCAATATGGAAAATACGGAAAGAAAATGTCTGTATAACAATAACAATAATAAGGTAACACTTTATTTTAGAGTGTTATTGTTACATATGTTACATGTAGTTACTATTGTAATAACTATAAATTATGCATAATTACATGCAACTAACCCTAATCCTAACCATAACCCTATAGTAAGTACATGTTACTTAATATTACTCAGTAACAAAGACACCTTAAAATAAAGTGTCACCATAATACCAATATAACCAAGTGTAATAATAATAATAATAATAATAATAATAAATAAATAAAAACAAAATAAAAGACATAAGGACAAAAAAATTATGAAAATGCAGACATTAACATGAAGAGATGGAAATTAAATAAATAAAATAAAATAATAAATAAAAATAAAACAGAAAGATGGAAATAAAATAAAACAATAAATAAATAAATAAATAAATAAATAAATAAACAAATAAATAATAAAATAAAAAATAATAAAATTAACAAAAATTAAATAAAAAAATTAAAACAAATAATAAAATTAAAAATAAATAAATAAAATAAAACAAAATGATTAAAAAAAAAAATTATTTCAATAAAATAAATATCTAAATAACATTATGGCATTTTCAGAAAAAATGCCACAACGGTATCAGTAATTTATTGGTTTTAAATTTGTATTGTTTTTATTGTTGCAGAAATAAATGCAATTATACACACACAGAGACACACACACACATATACATATATATATATATGTGTGTGTGTGTGTGTGTGTGTGTGTAAGTGTGTAAAATATATATATATAAATATAATAACATATGTACAGACATAATATGTAAATAAATAAAATAACAAATTGAAAAAAATAATAAAATTAACAAAAATGTAAAAAAAAAAAAAAAAAAAATTAACAAAACAAATAATAAAATTAAAAAAACAAAAAACAAAAAAAAACAATCAAATATTATTATTTTTTTTTAATTAAAAAAAAAAACCATTTAAATAAAATAAATATCCATGGCATTTTTCAGAATGCCACAATGGTATCAATAATTTATTGTTTTTAAATTTGTGTTGTTTTTATTGTTGCAGAAATAAATGCAATTATACACACACAGAGACACACACATACATACATTATATATATATATATATATATATATATATGTGTGTGTGTGTGTGTGTGTGTGTAAGTGTGTAAAATATATATATATAAATATAATAAAATAAAATAAAATAAAATAAAAAACATTATTTAAATAAAATAAATATCTAAATACCATTATGGCATTTTCAGAAACAAATGCCATAATGGTATCAGCAATTTACTGTTTTTAAATTTGTGTTGTTTTTATTGTAATAAAACAGAAATAAATGCAAAATGCAATTATACACACACACACACACATATATGTATATATAATATAAATATAAATTTAGTTTGAAAAGGCAATTGAAGGTTTCATTAAACCTTAACTTCATTATTATATACCAACACTGTTTTGTAATCTATTTCCACATATATAAATCATGAATATTGCTGAGCTTGAATGCACTAGCAGGACAGGCTGAATGAGACTAGTTTACACGCGTGGCATCTCTCGTCAGAAATCAGTCTGCTGTATTTTCGCCTTTGCTTAGGTGTTAAACCTCTGAGATATGCAGAGCAAACGACATTGTCTACCAGATTTCTCACAACACCCGCAAACACACATATTAATAAGCTCATAATTATATTACAGTTCTCCAGTAAATCAAGTCCCTCAAGCTGTTAGTTGAGCAGAGAATATGCTACACACGTTCACAATGATGCTGTTGAATAATGTTGACCGAATCTTTTATAAAACTCTTCCTGGTTATGTTTTCAGTGCGACGACAGCTATGCTGTTTAAACATTTATTCTAGCGCAAAGTATACGGTTTAACAAACTTTTTCAAGTAGCTAGCGAGTGTTGACCTTTAACCTCATGAAGTTGTGCATGTGCAGGAAGTTTGTCTCTTTTCCTCAGGGCAATAACAGATCATTCCCTCTCAGTGTGAGCACTTAAAACAAACTTAAAACATGGAAATGACTTATTGCACCTCCAGGGCACATCTCTAGCTTTGTGTACACCCACATAAACGAGACAGAGTTAGCCAAATTGCTCACTACTCCATTTCAACTTTAAAACTTTTGGCGGCACTATTGACAATTACTGTAACATTGTTCCTCTCGGCTTCCACAGGAGTTTGGAAAAGCAAGTATCTTTTGGCTGTGCACTTATGCTTACTTCAGTAACTGGTTTGTGACATTAGGGGGTGCTGGAATTCTTCTGGATGTCAGTTTGCATGATCTTCCCACATCCATCCCACTTCTCCATGTCAGACGGGAAACAAACTTTTCAAGCACTTGCCTGAGAAATAAGAGAAGAAAATCAAGAAAATAGAGGAAAACAGCTTTAGTTGGTAATAGTAGCAAGTGATATTTACAGCAGTTTCACCCTTTACTCAAATATTATTATTAATATTTTGTAAGCATATTGCGTAGTTGTCCTTGGAATCAATAGTTTTATTTGTGATAACAACGCTACACTGTAAAAAATTATTTTCTAACTTTTTATCATGTGTCAAATTAACGTGGTTCAGATAACATAATATTTTGAGTTTCTGTTTATTAAACCAATCTCCTTTGTTGCATTAACTCACATTTTTAATTTCAATGAACTCAAAATTTTAACTTACTTTGAGTTAAACCAACAATATTTTTTTGACAAATTATGAAACATGCCAAATTGTGCCGACATAATTTTTGACCACACTGTAAAAAAATATTTTCATAATGTTTTGTTGTTTAAATCCCCTTCATTGCATTAACTCATTTTTTTTTATTTCAATGAACTCAAAATTTTAACTTTCTTTTTTAAGTTAAACCAACAATTTTTTTTAAAATTTGTATAATATTATTTATTATATTTTTATTATATTTTTACAAAAATTATGTCGGCACAATTTGGCATGTTTCATATATGACCACACTGTATGACACATTTTTTTTTTGTCAAATTAAATTAGATAATTAATATGGTTCAGATAACATAATATTTTTGAGTTTCTATTTATTAAACCAATCTCCTTTGTTGTATTAACTCAACTTAACTTTTAAAAGTTAAACCAACAATATATATATATATTTTTACAAAATTACGTTTCATATATGACCACACTGTAAAAAATATTTTCACCTTTTTTTCTTTTGTCAAATCAACTTAGATAATTAATATGGTTCAGATAACATAATATTTTTGAGTTTGTGTTTTTTAAACCTTCATTGTATTAACTCAAATATTTAATTTCAATGAACTCCAAAATTTTAACTTTTAAAGTTCAACCAACAAAATATATATATTTATTTATTTATTTATTTTTACAAAAATTAATGTCGACACAATTTGGCATGTTTCATATATGACCACATTGTAAAAAATATTTTCTTTTCTTTTGTCTAATCAACTTAGATAATTAATGTGGTTGATATAATATTTTGAGTTTCTGTTCTTTAAATCTCCTTATTAATTTCAATGAACTCAAAATTTTAACTTACTTTTTTTAAGTTAAACCAACACTATTTTTTTTTACAGAGAAATTATGAACAAGAGAGAACCATTGAAATATTAATAACTGATTATGTTATAGTCAATGCATGTTTTTTCCTCTGAGCTTTTGGCATTATTTTGCATAGTAAAATAAAACCTGTAGCTTGCCAAATAATTTTGTCAGCTAAATATTTTTCTCATTTTTCGATGGTTTAATAGGGTTATTTAAAACAACTGCTGTCTTTTATAAAATGATCAATTTCTTTGACGTTATTTTCTTTCTAAGAATATTACTATTATCAGTATTTTTACAGAACGATTGACGCCGCTCATGAATTATTGAAAAAGAACACATTTCCTCTTGTTTACCCATATACACATATGTATAAAATATCATTTATTCTAATAGGGTCTATAAATCAAAAGTATTGTCAGCGAATGAGAGATAAGTGAGGTTATTGTGCAACGAGGCCAGCTGGTGGTAATAATTTAATGAAGTTTTACAGGCGCTATAAAGGCAGGAAGCAGATGTGGCATTAAGGATTATAAAGTTGGTAAAACTTTTAACAAGTGAGATGGATTTCAACGGTACGACAGCAGAACTGCCGAACGGAGGGGAAAAAAAAAAAGAGGGTGAATTTACACATCCTTCAATTGCAAAGCTATCAATCACACGCGTGTTATTCCTCTGGGAGAATCTTTACATGCATATTTATTAGCTCAACATGCTAATTCCCGCTGCTCCGGGCCCCACCGCTGAGGCGCCAAGCCTGTTTATGACTCATAATTGTTGATATCCTTTGATATATTTCTCTCAACTAAGACATCATTTGCTTTTTGTGGTTTTAAGTCAATGAGGCACAATGACCCAGGCTTTCAATTCAAATTTACAGTTCAACATCTATTTAAAGCGCGTCAGTGCCTCCAGTGGGGGATCGTCGCATTGTGTTCGGCTTTGTTGCTCAAACTTTAAAAAAAAAGAAACATGTTATATAATTATAAAGAGAAATAAGAACAGCTGGATAAACGTAATGCACCGGAGACCAAGAAGAACTGTATTTTGCATTGATTCTCTCCCCTTCCTAAACACTCGAACAGAAGCGGAAAAGTTTCCATACTTCAGAGCAGCTTCGGCATGCATTTCCATGGCTCACAGAAGTGTGTGTGTGTGTGTGGCAGATGTATTAGGGAACAACAGGAGCAGAGATTTGACTCCCTCAGACACCTGCCGCCGAGCTCCGCTCCTCCGGGGATCCGGCATCTGAGAAACGCAATTTGAGCATTTCAGAGCCACCGAGAAAAAACAAACACACCGACAGAATAAACACCAATGCGGCTGACGCTGGACAAACATGTATTTGGGCGGGGAGGGGGAAAATCATAAATGGATCTGTTGTCTCACAGGTGTGGAATATTCAAGGACAAACTTGATGAGGGACTTTCTTGGTTTTAGCCTGACGATGATGTTGATTACATGTTAACAGAGCACTGCCGGGTCGCATACGGGACATTCACTCCGCAGGTCGAGTGAGATTCAGAGGTCATGACCCTACGAATAATTCAAATAAAATATTTGCATTTAAAAATATGTATATAACCATCCACGTGATGTAAAAGAAAACGTGATTCATCAGACCAGGCCGCCTTCTTCCATTGCTCCGTGGTCCAGTTCTGATGCTCACGTGCCACTGTTGGTGCTTTCGGCGGTGGACAGGGGTCAGCATGGGCACCCTGACTGGTCTGCGGCTATGCCGCCCCATACTCAACAAACTGCGATGCACTGTGTATTCTGACACCTTTCTATCAGAACCAGCATTAACTTCTTGAGCAATTTGAGCTACAGTAGCTCGTCTGTTTGATCGGACCACACGGGCCAGCCTTCGCTCCCCACGTGCATCAATGAGCCTTGGCCGCCCATGACCCTGTCGCCGGTTCACCACTGTTCCTTTCTTGGAGCACTTTTGATAGATACTGACCACTGCAGACCGGGAACACCCCACAAGAGCTGCAGTTTTGGAGATGCTCTGACCCAGTCGTCTAGCCATCACAATTTGGCCCTTGTCAAACTCGCTCAAATCCTTACGCTTGCCCATTTTTCCTGCTTCTTACACATCAACTTTGAGGACAAAATGTTCACTTGCTGCCTAATATATCCCACCCACTAACAGGTGTTATTCACTTCATGTTATAATGTTATGCCTGATTGGTGTATATATATTACAGCAGTGGCCAAAAGTGATGATTAAACCAACAAAACATGAGGGAAATATTTTTTCATAATTTTAAAAAATATATTTTTTTAATATGAGGGAGGAACAAAACACTAAACTTGGTGAAGGTATTTATCTGAATATGTTCATTTAAAAAGTAATTTTGTAATGATTTTTACCCTTTCTTTTTATATATTTATATTCATATTAAAACATATTTAGAAACTGTACAGGGTTCAACAAGTCTGAGATCTGCTTTCTCATCTTTTACATTCAACCTGGAAATAAAGTGTTAGGATTTTGACAAGTAAAAAAAAAAAAAATAATAATAGTTTTATATATACACCAGTGGCCAAAAGTGATGATTAAACCATCAAAATATAAGGGAAATATTTTATAATTTTTAATATTTTAAATAGAACAAAACCCTAAACTTGGCTACGGTATTTATCACACAAAATTATTTGGCAAAAAAAAAAAAAAAAAATGCAGAGAGAAACAAAAAGCTGACATAGGAAAAGCATACATTAATGAGTTAATATTCTCTCTTGTTTTTGCATGCATTCATAATTTCTTCATGCCGGCACAATATGGCACGTTTCATCACAAATAAAACAATTGACCACAAGTACAACTATGCAATGTTGCTTACAAAATCTTTAACACATTTTTACTAATATTTGCATGAAGGTTTAGTTTAGGGTCCAATTCTCACTATTAACTAGTTGCTTATTAGCATGAATATTACTAGGTTATTAGTACTTATAAAGCACATATTAATGCATGACCATATTCTGCATCCCTTAATCTACTCAATACCTAAACTTAACAACTATTAATAAGCAGTAATTAGGAGTTCATTGAGGCAAAAGTCGTAGTTAATAGTGAGAATTGGACCCTTAAGTGTGACCATATATATATATATATATATATATATAGTGCCATATTTTGTATTAAATTAGAGATTTTACGATTTTATGTAGTTTATTTCTCCACAAAAATACAGTACATTTGATCATGGGTCGCTGGGATGCGTTTTAATGCTCTTTGATTGAGTTTCCTCTTTGTGTTTTGAGGTTAAGGAGTAATTAATCACAACATTTTTGATTACATAAAAATAAAAAGGCTGACAAGTTGTTTTACATAATCAAGTGTGCCGCTCTCACCTGCGATGACACCGCCGAAAGGGCCGCGCCGAACCCCACAATAACACAGGTGTGTGAAAAATGGAAAACTGGCAGCGATATGAATTATTAATGTCAAACTTAAGTATTAGAACAGGAAATCAACCAACTTACCTGGCACGATTAAAATGCAAAACACCTCTTTTTTCTCCCCCCCACAAAACGGGAAAGTATAATTACGGCCCGCTATTCTGGAACACGTTAACTTGTGCTTTTTCTAAAGCTCGCAGCACCTGCTTACTTTGTTTATACTCCTGTATTCTCTCTCATATTAATAAGAGGCTGCTCGCATGTCCTCCTACAGCTCTGCACAAACACCATGAGAACTCGTCAAGCCTTGTCATAATCTGAATTACAGATACTCTGTATAGCTGCTAAACTATAAGTTAAGTGGGGGTACAGCAGGAGATGCACGCCAACACGTGGGTGTTGTGAAGTCAAAGAGGGGAAAACCATATTTATCCGCCCTTTGGAAAAAGTGGAGCCGAGTAAACAAATCAATTTTCACTACATGTTAATTGTTTCGAGCATCGTATTATCTTGGTGGCACATTGCTTTCGTGTGCAAATCGCGGATCGGTTTCAAACAGGTGCTGACCAATAGCGGCGCCCTGTTTCGGCCCGTTCCTAAAGGATGACGGGAAACAGCTTGAGCCGCCTCCAACGTGGGACTGGCGTTTTTGGCAAGTCAAACTTTATCAGCGCAAACACGCAGAGATGAAAACAAACACATCCCGGCTTGCTAATTACGGACACATTTGAGTCTCGGCGCCTCATCATTGCTGGGCGAGCGTGCGGCCTGCCTCTTGGCGCGCTTCCTCGGACAACCTGGCCGTCTGTACGGCGGCCCGCGAAGCCTAGATATCGTCGGTGGCCTGTCTGTGATTTTTCAAAGCCATTATTGCACACGCAAAGTTATAAATTACTGGACTGACACCAGGCTGGTATCTCGCAGGCCATGTGGCCTGAACTAACGCCAAATCCTGCACCACTAATTTTACTAATTGCCCGGGCGCAGCCAACACTTTTCATTGGTCCGTAGCCGGCCATGTCACAGGAAGCTAATGAGGACTAAATAATGCATGTGAACCTCTCTAATTGCTCCATTTCTCATTGTAGTTACCATTTCTGTAATAAGAGAATGGGTGCCAAAATGTTTACGGTATAATTATTTTGGATAGAAATATCAATGTATTCAGTGCAGCTCCAAAAATAATAAAACTTTAGAGCAAAACATTAGAAGTATTTATTCAGATGACTGCTTATTTCATGATGCATCATCTTGATCTAAATATCAGACTTTTAATTATTATTATTTTAGGACATCCAGCTTATTGTGGCTTTGGAGCAATAAAAGATTGGCTTTTTTTATTCAAATTTTATTACAATTAATATAAAATTCTCTTTTATATAGTACATATATGTACATATATACATACTATTAACTATGACTTTTGCCTCAATAAACTCCTAATTACTGCTTATTAATAGTTAGTAAGGTAGTTGTTAAGTTTAGGACTTTTATTATTATTATTATTATTATTATTATTTTAGAATACCCAGCTTATTGTGGCTGTGGAGCAATTATTAATTACAATTAATATTTGATATAATATAAATATCTCTAAAAGTAAAAATAAAAGTTCTTTATTTGCATCGATGGTTCATTAAAGGCACAATATGTAATATTTTTGGATTAAAATATCCAAAAACCACTAGAAAAATGTTATATATATTTTGTTGACTTGTGTACTTACATTATCCCAAATGTTTCCAAGAATGTTTAAATCCAGAGAAATCAGCAATTTAGAACAGGACATGGACATCATACCCGCGATCTCCGTTTTATTTTGTAGAAACCATGGAAACACCAAAGACACTTTAATATATGATGTGTTTTATTAGACAGGTGAGCAACTGTTTGGATCATTCATGGACAGAAAACTAATCATTGTTCTACATTTCAACACAGTTAGTCTTATTGTTTAAATCTGGTTTTCTTGATTTACCGTGAGTACCATGTTTTACCATGCCTAATATCGATCTACTGCAGTGTGAACAAGTGTCTCATAGTAGCGCCGAGCAAACGCACAGAGTAGCATTATAACATAACTTTAACACACTCAAATGTGTGTAATATGATAAAACAGCGCTGCGTTACCACACATACGCATAAGCGGAAGAAGCGGAAGTGCTCGTCTGCGGCAGAATAAAAGCTCCACGAAATCTAGGCGTCATCAAGCCAAGCTTTTGTTTTGAATAAGCGACCTCTAGCGGCAAAAAATTACATATTGTGCCTTTAAGAACCTTTATAAAACGGTTAGTTCCAGTCCTTGATTCTGATTGGTCAATAGCTGTTGCTGCGTCCCAATTCGCCTAATTATACTACGACCTAAAAGTATACTCTTTTTGTGAAGAAAAAGTACATACTTTTGAGTGTGTAGCAGTAGAGTAACATTATGCAAGCTTTGGGACATACTACTTCGTCATCTATAACGGACTCTGTTGCTTAGTTACGTGCATCCCGTCACCGTTTAAACTGCCCTGTCAATCATTGTCAGTTAAAATCCTCCACATTCAATTTAATTTCCTACCGTATCGGAGAGAAATGTAGTAGCACGTTGATCTGCCATTTGTGGGTCTTTATTGCAGAGACTCTCCTCATGTGTTTGCAGTTTAAATATAATGATGCATTTAAAAGTTAATTCAGCACAAACGTTCTCAGTGCTGCTGCAGATGAAATATAATGTGGATAACATTGAATAAATATCTTTTCATCAGGTTAGATATTGATAATTGATCACTCAAGCCCCTTAATCTAAACCTCTCTACTTAACCGGCGGACTCGCACATCCGTCATGTTTGTAGTTTTTTAACACTTTTTATCCGCGTTTGTAGTTCTAATCGAATCCTAGTCCAACTCGCAATGGGTTGTGGGCAATATCAGCCGTTAGAGTGCGTGTCGATCTGCACTTCGAATTCTAACCGAAAATAGTAGACCATCCGGGTATCTTTGGAATACTCTTTTCAACATACTACGATTTAGGACATAGGCTACTAATTCTATTTTCGAATACTATTTAGGATGGATAGTATGCGAATTGGGACGCAGCATGTGTTTTATTCACGATAAAAACGCTTCACCAACGGCTCTGTGTATGACTGCACAACCCCCTTAGCAAACATATGTTTGTTCTCATTGATATTGTTAATTGAAGCTTACTGTATTATGTAGAGTATTGTGTGAGAGAGTGAGCGAGTGTATTACCTGCATTTAGATACCGCATTTTCCTTCAGGTCAGTGCTATGTTCATAATTAAAAATGTCCGCTGCAATATCTTGTCCTTTTAAACAGTTAAGGGGATTTCCCGTGCCTGACAGCCCTAGTCAAAGCATAAGTCGTTGCGTATTGTTTCTGTGATCACAACAAGTTTCAGTCCTTTCAAAATAAAAGTCTTAAATACTAATTGAGTGCCTCACTCATAAAGACAGTCTTTGCCGCCATCTAATGGCGTAATATTGTAACTTATGTTGCTGTTCACGGTCAGGGACTATTTTTTCCAGCGGAAGGAAGGCTTTCAGTGATTTTACTTCGTGAAAGTTGCATTGATACATATTTTTTGGCTTTAATATTTGTAATGTGTGGTAACCGTTTTATAAGTAAGCAATAAGTTACACAAGGCTAGTGCTGTATCGTGAATTAGTCACGGCCGAAGGGCGTTGTTAGGCACGACACAAAGCTAATTCACTATACAGCACAGCCTCGAGTACCTTATTGCTTAAAGACACAATATTTTTTTTTTCACCGCTAGAGGTCGCTTATTCAAAACAAAGGCGTAGCTTGATGGCGCCTGGATTTCGCGGAGCTTTTATTCTGCTGCAGATGAGCGCTTCCACTTCTTCCGCTCATGTGTTGGGTAACGCAGCTCTGTTTTATCATATTACACACATTTGAGTGTGTTAAAGTTATGTTATAATGCTACTCTGTGCGTTCACTCGGCGGCGACTATGAGACACTTGTTCATACTGCAGTGAGCTAGATCCATATTAGGCATGGTAAAACATGGTACTCGCGGTAAATCAAGAAAACCAGATTTAAAGGTGCAATGTGTAATATTTATGAGGACCTATTGACAAATGAAATATAATATACATAACTATGTTTTCATAGGTGTATAAAGACCTTACATAAGGAACCGTTATGTTTTTATTACCTTAGAATGAGCCATTTCTATCTACACACACCGCGGGTCCCCTTACAGTCAAGTCGCCATTTTGCGCCATCATGTTTCTACAGTGGCCCTAAACGGACAAACTTCTCTACAGAGCGCTAGCTACTCTCTGCTGTCTCAGACGACAACATCTTTGTCTTGTGTCAGCCACCGTAGCTTCTCTATGTGCTTTGAAAGGGAGGGGTGAGCGGTGTGTGATTGCAATTCACAACCTCACCACTAGATGCCGCTAAAATTCACACACTGCACCTTTAAACAATAAGACTGTGTTGAGCTGTATAACAATGATTCGTTTTCTGTCTATGAATGATCCAAACACTTGCTTGCCTGTCTAATAAAACACATATTAATGTGTCTTTGGTGTTTCCATGGTTTCTACAAAAAAACGGAAATCGAGGGTAACGCAGGGATGATGTCATTGATAGGCGACACACAGTCCGCGTCCTGGTTAAAATTGCTTATTTCTTGGAAACATTTGGGATAATGTAAGTACACAAGTCAACAAAATATATAACATTGTTCTAGTGGTTTTTAGATATTTTAATCTTACATATTGTCCCTTTAACATCCACGGAATCTTTCCATTCCACAAAAGGTTCTTTTTAGTGAAAAAAAAGGTTCTTGAATAAAATACAAGTATGTATACTATATTTTCTGTATGCTGGAATACATCAAATACTAGACATTTTTTATTAAAAAAAATGCTGTTTTAATTTCTGAGACAACTGGATGCCACTCATGGAATTAAAAATGCAAGTAATGAGATCATGTGACAGCAATGTAGCATAATACTGTTTGAAATGTTTATCTAATGCATAGATAATAAAGTAGTATACAGTACATACTGCACAGTGTTCAGGAAGTGTTCCATGCCAAACGTCACCTCTCTCTGTAGATATTCCAGCAGATGTCACCTGGGGCTGGAGTGTGTGTGTGTGTGTGTGTGATGTTCCTGCTCTGGCCAGCTTCCCGTTTACACACATCGGCCACCGTTTCACTCACCGCATCTTCAGGCAACCTGTAATTTAACAGTAAATTTAATCATCTAAATACCTAAATATTTTATGTTATTAAAGCGCAACTGAAAAGAACGCTATTATTTATTTACATCCCAGATCTTCACTCCAGCATCAGGTGGGCTGCTGGGTCCAGTTCATCTTCGGCATGTTCTGAATTATTGACCAATAATCTGTCTTAATTCACATCACCACAGGACGGGTGTTCCTTTGATAAATGTGACAAAAATGCCTAGTTTACGATACGGTGCAAAGAGAGAGAAAAAAAGTGTGTATCTGTGGCAAGAGGGGATGGGGGAAGGGTGGAAGGTATGGTAAAATATGATTAAATAAATTATGACACCAGACAAAACAGGGTTTAGGTTGAGAACATTTGCCATTCTAAAGAATTCAGATGACAGAACTGTCAATCAAAGCTCGCAGCGGGAAGAGCGTTAAGACCAGAGTCTGTTCCTGCCACCGCTGTGCTTCCCTTCAACAACCATCCAACATTTCTAAAGGCATAAATCCCATGTTCTTTTCATTGTGAGATATTAGATCAACTATTAAAAAAAATCAACAGCAAAAAAAAATATCATAAATTTGCCATAATTATTTTAATTGATATTTAATGCATTATACAATATATATATATATATATGAACTTTTCCCAAATTGTATTGAACAAAAACTTAATTTTAAGCAAACTTTTAAATCGATTTTAGCTAAACCTGTTAAAAAATGTGAAAATATATACACATACATACATACCGATCAGGCATAACATTATGACAGGGTGACAGGGTCATGGGCGGCCAAGGCTCATTGATGCACGTGGGGAGCGAAGGCTGGCTCGTGTGGTCCGATCAAACAGACGAGCTACTGTAGCTCAAATTGCTCAAGAAGTTAATGCTGGTTCTGATAGAAAGGTGTCAGAATACACAGTGCATCACAGTTTGTTGCATATGGGGCTGCATAGCCGCAGACCAGTCAGGGTGCCCATGCTGACCCCTGTCCACCGCCGAAAGCACCAACAGTGGCACGTGAGCATATACATATAAGTATACATATACATATATGTGTACTATATATATACACACTATATATATATATATATATATATTCTTTTTATAAAAACGCTTAATCCTTAACATATGTACGGGGAAAAAAAACATTCAATAGTGCACTGAAAATGTAATAAACTAGAGCATGCTGTGCATCAAATGAACCTGATAAAATGTAGCAAAGGAAATAAATGTAAGCGTCAGACACAGTTGTTGAATTGGATTAACGTGAGCATAACTCAAGAGCTGATGTGGCATCGATAAAGGATCCCTGATCCTGTTCATCTACATATAATGGGCCTTCAAATCGCCATAATACTATTGTAAAAGCGGTTCTCTTTTATGCGTGCTAATCTCTCCCAATCACAAACTCAGAGCACGGTCAATGATCAAGACTGTAAATCAGATTACAGCGTCCCCTCAGGTCACAGCTCTTTAAAAAGAGACATTTTGACTGAGTATCAAAATCACAATATTTCTCTGCTTTAAATCGCCTCTATAGGGCACTTTGACGATCACTATAAAATCACAAGAGAACTCTGTTCCACAACTCTCATGGTTATTGTGCGATTATTCAATATATATAATAATTCAAATGGGGCATTTTAAACATTAAAAGACTGAAAAGAAGATCTATTTCTTTACATTAAAATCAGTAATATAGTAACTTCATTGTTACTGATCTAAAAGTGAATGTAACACTAAAAAAAATCTTTAATCTCTATTTTAAAGGGATAGTTCACCCAAAAATGAAAATTAGCCCATGATTTGCTCACCCTCAAGCCATCCTAGGTGTATATGACTTTCTTCTTTCAGACAAATAAAATCGGAGTTATATTAAAAATGTCCTGGCTCTTCCAAGCTTTATAATGGCAGTGACTGTCGGGTCATTTTTAAAGTCCATAAAAGTGCATCTATCCATCATAAAAGTGCATCTATCCATCATAAAAGTGCATCTATCCATCATATTACTGCTCCACACGTCTCCGGGGGGTTAATAAAGGCCTTCTGAAGCAAAGTGGAGCGTTTGTGTAAGAAAAATATCCAAATTTAAAACTTTATAGACTAAAATAGCTAGCTTCCGGCGGTCAGCGGTACGCAAGAGAAAGAGTAAAAAGTTACGGTGAAAGAGTAACCCTTGACCCTTGACGCATGCGTACTGACGAATGCGGAAGCGCAGTGGATAGAGCAAAACAAAACACCGGTCATGAACTAGAAGTCTAAAACGAGAATTTTTAAAGAGAAATGGCGGAGGATTTCGATATAAGAGAAGAGGGGCTTGAGTTTGTTGCCCAGCCCTATCCGTGAGAGGCGTCAAAGCTTGTGATGCTCCTATACATCACGTCAAGTGGTTACTCTTTTGTCGTAAAGTCGACTTGCGTACCGCTGATCGCCGGAAGCTAGTTATTTTATTCTATAAAGTTTTAAATATGGATATTTTTCTTACACAAACGCGCCACTTCGCTTCAGAAGGCCTTTATTAACTCCCCAGAGCCGTGTGGAGCACCTTTATGATGGATAGATGCACTTTTATGATGGATGGATGCAATTTTATGATGATAGATGCACTTTTATGATGGATGGATGCTCTTTTATGATGGATGGATGCACTTTTATGATGATAGATGCACTTTTATGGACTTCAAAAATGACCCGACAGTCACTGCCATTATAATGCTTGGAAGAGACAGGACTTTTTTAATATAACTCTGATTGTGTTCGTCTGGAAGAAGAATGTCATATACACCTAGGATGGCTTGAGGGTGAGTAAATCATGGGATAATTTTCATTTTTGGGTGAACTAACGCTTTAACACTCATTAATGAAACAAGGAAGGAACAAGAAACTGGACTTTAATGAAATGGACTTACGGAAACACAATGGCTAAACATTCACAATGTTGCTTAATATTATACTATCACAACTATAGCATAGACACGCAGAATCCTTTAGTGCTAATTTGTAGGGGAAACGGTTGACAAAGTCTTTTATATGGAAAAATGTGTTTTTATTTATTTGGTTGAACTTGCTAATCTAAGTTAAGAAAATAAGACGCATTAAGTTAAATGAACTTGAATATTTTATTACAGACAACTTGAAAAAGTAAGTTTGTAACATTTCAACTAAACCTTGTAAATCCTGACAACTTGAATATTGATTACTTAAAGGGGTCATGAATTGAGAAATCAACTTTCCCTTGAGCTTTTGATATATAAAAGGTCATGGTAATATAAGAATATCCTGTAAATTTCAGAGCTGAAAACTTCCTTGTTAGTCAAAGAAAAGCTTTTATTGACAGCTGGCCCAGCAAACACTCGATCTCAGAATGTGCCTTCCTGTGACGTCAGAGTGTGGTGAAACACCGCCTCAACAGAAGAAGAACGCCTGATTCTGTAGCCCCGCCCACTGACTCGTGCCTGACATGATAAATAACACAGGCCTACCTGGAGCTAAACCGGATCGAACTTCCAAGCAATAAACAAGCCGCATAATTCCAATATTATGAATGCATGGATGAACTTTATTTTTAATGAATATCCAGCTGACGTGGGGAAGACATTGCGTGTTTGTTCCTTCATTTCACCATGGATTCGTTTGTAAACAAGAGACTGGATTTGCAGACAGGATGAGATTACATGAATGAATGAAGCAACACACTTGTGTGAGTAAAAAAAGTTTTTTTTATATGTGATGGTATTGCATTGTTACAGATCGTTATTGATTATGTGTACGTGTCTAACTGAACATAACTAGCACGCTGTCACAGGCTGGACAATCCTTTATTTGAGGTGTTGTGCTACGATTCGTGATCACATGTAGCCTACGGGCCAGGGCTCGCAAAGCCCAACGTCCCGGGGCTATGTTTTTTCCAGACGGGCTACCAAGTGTGTTGTTCACTCTCTTGACTCTTGACTCTCTTGAAAAATGCAATCGCGGAAGTTTTGATCATGCTTTGATTTGTCTGACTCTGCAGTGAGGCTTGTGTGTGTGTTAGTTGATGCACGGTTCGCGGTTATAATAACATAAAAAATAACATTCCAATTAATTGCGGGTGGATGAGAGATAAATCATTGTGTTTGTTTGATAAAGACATTTTGCGAGCTGGGCGAATCTTTCCGGTTGCCGTTTCCCCACATGCTTTGAAAACAATCCCTCACGTGTACTCGCGGAGGAGCCGAAGCTCATTAAATATGCAAAGCTTATCCAATCATAGCAGTGGGCGTTTACTTCCAAGTCTTCAGTGCGGCACGCCCATAAAAACCGAGCGTTCCAGGAGAGAGGCTCAAAACCAGGGTAGAAAATAGCCTATTATTTATTCATTATGATGTTTTTTAATGTAAAAACCACGAGAACGTCATAAGTTGACCTCAGACAACAGTATAAAAAAAGCCAGTTCATGACACCTTTAATATTCTAAGTACATACAACTGAGTCAAAGCAAAGAGATAACAAAAAATTAAATTGAGTGAATATTTTTAATATCATGATGTATCAACTTTTTATTTTTTGTTAAATCAACTTACATAACTAATGTGGTGCAGATAACACAATATGTTGTTTCTATTTATTAAACCAATCTCCTTCAATGTACTAACTAATTTTTTTTAATTTCAGTGAACTCAATTGAACCAACAATACTTTTACAGACTGAATTAAGTTAAATGACGTTTTTACAAATTTGCATTTTTGTAGTTCACACGGAGACAATAATGGTATCGTTTTCAAAAACTTGCGCTTTGAAAACGCCGTTGTCGTGTAAATGAACAGCCAAACAAATAAAAATTTGTCCGCTTAAAAACAAATAAAAACAGCCCCTTAGAACGTATTTTTTAGGGTTGATTTTATGTGATTATTTTGTTACTGTTATTTCATATTGTATTCTTCAGAAATGTATTTTGTATTCTTTGTACTTTTATTTTATTCTTGTAAAGCGCTTTGAGATGCAACTATTAAAGGCGCTATAAAAAATAAAGTTTATTATTATTATTAATATTGCTGTCATAAATATTGACCATATATGTGACTACTGATTCAGAGCATAATGTACAGTTTTGTTGGATTTAAAAAACTAGACAAATTAGCAAATGTGACAAGTAACCTCATTTATAGAGTATTGTGACACTTTATTTTTGATAATCCACTTTAGACATTCTACTAACTATAAGTAACTTTACAACTACATGTCAACTAGCTCTCATTAGAGTATTAGTAGACTGTTAGGTTAGGGTTCGGGATAGTAGAATAAGTTGACGTAGTTGTAAAGTTACTTATAGTCAGTATGTCTGTTGAGGAGCATCAAAATAAAGTGTATTTAAGCAGACAGTTACTAATACTCTATTGACTGCTAGTATGGAGTTACTTGTTAGTTCGTAGAATGTCTAAAGTAGACCATTGAAGTAAAGTGTATCATTATAAGGACAAACAGTCTTCTATAATAAGCAAACACTCGTCTATTCTTCTATTTCAGAGCCCTTCCTTTGGAGACCAACATCATGAGAGTTAATATGACTGAAATAGACCTCCATTCAACTCACACGTATCTTACAGCATGACAAATGAAATAAGTGTCTAGAATAATTCAACCTAAATGAACATGTCTTGTTAATCTCTGGCTAATTATTGTGGTGGAGGAGCTTCAGCTCTTGAGTTCTGCTCCATGACTTCCACAAATAGCTACGTTTAATAAAAACTATACCCAGTTTGAAGGGGAAACCCATGTGACGGAGCTCGAGACGATTCTGAAACGCTGAGTGGATGTGGTCTAAACATGCTCCATTGTTTCCCGATGTGTTTGGAGCATGACTTCAAAACAAACACTGGGGACGCTTATGTGTCAGACTCTGCATGAAAATAAGATCCGTTTCCTTCAGAAAAGCAAGAATTAATTACAAAACAAAATGAGGAAGTGAATCAGCAGACACAGTAGCCAATGGTGCAATGCAATTATATATTTTATATTCTATGGCGATGTTGAATGCTTGAATCTGATTGGTTGACAAACATTCTAAGGGAAAGTAGTTCCAGCAGGTTTTGACCGCATTACAGTTCCATATCACTCCGCCAAATTATTTCAGTTTCAAAGGTCCTTACAGCCGACAGCAGCAAAAGATCCAAAACACACAACAACACTGACCAAAGCAAATAAATATAATAAACAATAGGATAAAAACGACTAATGTTACAAATATTATACAAATGTTTTTTGCCACAAAATTATGTTTTATTATGTACGGAAAGCACATACTCTCTCCCATTCAAACACACACACACAGTACAGACACACACTCGCACAGAAAACGTGTTGTCGGCGCTGCTCTGATGATTTTATCAGTAAAATAGTTTAGCAACTTAAAAGCTACATGACATTTCTCACTAGCGAGGGAATAATGGCGCTGTTCTTGAAGCAGATAAACTTACAGTTTCACTATTAGTAGAGACGCTGGAGCCGAACACTGAGAGACACACACTCATGTCATTCACACACACTTAATCTCTCTAATAACTGCAATAAGTTAATAACTGCATTAGTTGCTGTCAATGGCTCAAACCTCTGATACGAGATCTAAAATGACATTTTGGAATGAGCAACGGAGGCTTGGGTTTAGATGCGTAAGAAATTAGTCCTGCACACAAGAGCGTTGAAGAACAAAAACCTGACAAATGTCTTGAAATAAATCATCTGAACAATGTTTTGAGGTGTGGTAACCGTAGTATAAGCGGAATAATTGACTCTGGGCCGTTGAATTATTGAAAAATAATGCACACCTGAGGTGTAACTACATTACCACCTCAGGTGTGCATTGTTTTTCTAATAATTCAATGGCCCGGAGTCAATTAATCCTTATATATACAGCGGCCCTAAAACGTATTTGGACAAAGTCACAATTAATAATAAAAAAATATCTTGCCATTATATAACAAAATGGCATTTATTTTTGTAAATAATAACCATTAAAACATTTTAAAAAAAGGAAGTTTGTTAAGTTAAAAAAGATGCTTTTTAGCTGTCAAGCGACAGGGTCATGGGTGGCCAAGGCTCATTGATGCACGTGGGGAGTGAAGATAATAAATTGGTTTGAGTTGAGCCAACTCAAATTAAACAAATTAGTTCAAATTAATGAACTTTTATGAGTATTTCAAACTTTTTCTTTTGAGTTCTCAAAACTGACACATTTTAAGTAATCTGAATTGTTTCATTGTTTTGAGTTTTATGAACTTTATATTAACTTATATTATTATATTAACTTAATTTAACTGAAACTGGATTTCTACTTCCCAGCATGCTTTGCCAAGACACTCAAAAGGGAGAGTAAATGCCAAAATTAAGTGTTATATTATGATTTTTTTGTGCAAGATTAACGTTAAGTGGGAGATTTAGAAGTGTTTAATGTTTTGTTATGCTAGTTTAGAAGAGTTTCTGTTATGTTGTTTGTTTTGTAGGGTTCATGAGCTTACTTTGAGAACAGATATATGTATTAAATGTATTATATTGCTGTCCTCATTCAGCAAGTGATACGCTATGCTAATGCTAGCAAAGCATTGTGTAACCAATTAGCAAGGTGGCATTTATTGAATTAGCTAGTTAAAGCTAGTCAAGTTTCCACTACTAAAAATTTGAGATTACATATTTAAGTTAAATGTATGAATTAGCTTACTCAAATATTTCAAGTTCAGGGCAATTAAAATCTGCAAGTTCTGCTTTAGTTAAACTTTAAATTTCTTAACTTAAAACTGATTGAGTTTTGCCAACTTATTCGGGTTTACAGTGTGGGAAAAATTAAAAATGACCAAGAAAAAGTGACTCTTTCTGAGAAAAGCTTGAGAATCATTTGCTTGCCACTTGATTAGATTATTTTCTATCTAATGCAATTATTATGTGCACATGAAAGACTTGAAAAGTCGTGCAAAACTGACTGGGCTCAGAAAAGACCTTTCCTAACATGAGAAGTAGACCTCAGTGAAGAAATTGCATCATAAAAAAAATGTATGACATGCCCCATTTAAAACACAACCCTGTCAACAGATGTGCTAAAAAAACCAAGATGACCAAACGGCAGCAAACTTTTGTGAAAGTGCAGGTAACAGCTGCTGGATTCAGCACACGGCTCCATTGGCAGGCGTGTTGCACAGAGATGAGAGATAACCGCATACGTGAAGCTTGCGTTTGACATCTGAAACAGCTGAACTCTTGTTTCAGTACAGATGTGCAGTGAGTGGGGGGAAATACTATTAATAACGCAATGTGTGACTTCCTGTTGTGTACTCGGCAGTGAAGCAATTTCCACGAGGTTCAACCTGCATCTTTAAAGTTAAACAGTGTGATTAAAAAACTCCAAAGGGGACAAAAAAATGTGTCCCATAAGATTTGTGCACTATATTACAAAAATAAAAATTCTGTCATCATTTTCTCACCCTCAAGTTGTTCTAAACCTGTACGAGTTTCTTTGTTCTCTTGGACACAGAAGTAGATATTTTGAAGAGTGTTGGAAACCAGACAGTTTCTGGTCCCCATTGACTTCCATAGTAAGAAAAAAAAAAAGGCCCGTTCACATCACGGACAACAACGATATAGTTTTAAAAATCATTCTAAAAGAATATCAGAGTCTACGTAATGATAATGACACAGAGAAAAGATATCGTTGGAATCACTTTCAAAACCAATTTTTTCCAGCTGATGAACGATAAAAACACTGACAGCCAATCAGAATCCATTCTGCATTACTGCATTGAAGAGCTTGAGCTTTTAAAGCGACAGACGACAAAACTGCAGCGCTTATAATAAACAGCAATATCGTCCGCTGATGTGGACGCTAATATAGTTATAGTTATCGTTCTTGGTGTCTATCCCTTTAAACAAATATATGAATTAACTTTTCTAACATCCCAAACATTTGGTCCCAAACTAGACAGCTTCATTTAGACAAGATCCAAAACCTGATTTAGTTTTTATTAATAAATAAATTTGATTTTATGTGCATGTTTATTTAAAGTTTTAGCTAGAACCAAACCAAAGGAGACAAATAAGCACCATAAAAGTGGTCCATAAGTTTTGAACATTATATTTCAAATCTTATTATATATATATATATATACAGTGGGGAGAACAAGTATTTGATACACTGCCGATTTTGCAGGTTTGCCCACTTACAAAGCATGTAGAAGTCTGTAATTTTTATCATAGGTACTCTTCAACTGTGAGTGACGGAATCTAAAACAAAATGTTTTTTTTAAGTAATTAATTTGCATTTTATTGCATGACATAAGTATTTGATACATCAGAAAAGCAGAACTTAATATTTGGTACAGAAACCTTTGTTTGCAATTACAGAGATCATACGTTTCCTGTAGTTCTTGACCAGGTTTGCACACACTGCAGCAGGGATTTTGGCCCACTCCTCCATACAGACCTTCTCCAGATCCTTCAGGTTTCGGGGCTGTCGCTGGGCAATACGGACTTTCAGCTCCCTCCAAAGATTTTCTATTGGGTTCAGGTCTGGAGACTGGCTAGGCCACTCCAGGACCTTGAGATGCTTCTTATGGAGCCACTCCTTAGTTGCCCTGGCTGTGTGTTTCAGGTCGTTGTCATGCTGGAAGACCCAGCCACGACCCATCTTCAATGCTCTTACTGAGGGAAGGAGGTTGTTGGCCAAGATCTCGAGATACATGGCCCCATCCATCCTCCCCTCAATACGGTGCAGTCGTCCTGTCCCCTTTGCAGAAAAGCATCCCCAAAGAATGATGTTTCCACCTCCATGCTTCACGGTTGGGATGGTGTTCTTGGGGTTGTACTCATCCTTCTTCTTCCTCCAAACACGGCGAGTGGAGTTTAGACCAAAAAGCTCTATTTTTGTCTCATCAGACCACATGACCTTCTCCCATTCCTCCTCTGGATCATCCAAATGGTCATTGGCAAACTTCAGACGGGCCTGGACATGCGCTGGCTTGAGCAGGGTGACCTTGCATGCACTGCAGGATTTTAATCCATGACGGCGTAGTGTGTTACTAATGGTTTTCTTTGAGACTTTGGTAATAACTACAATTTTATCCCTGATGTCCTTACACAGCTCTCTGGTCTTGGCCATTGTGGAGAGGTTGGAGTCTGTTTGATTGAGTGTGTGGACAGGTGTCTTTTATACAGGTAACGAGTTCAAACAGGTGCAGTTAATACAGGTAATGAGTGGAGAACAGGAGGGCTTCTTAAAGAAAAACTAACAGGTCTGTGAGAGCCGGAATTCTTACTGGTTCTTACTGGTTACAGACTTCTACATGCTTTGTAAGTAGGAAAACCTGCAAAATCGGCAGTGTATCAAATACTTGTTCTCCCCACTGTATATGTATATATATATATACACTCACCTAAAGGATTATTAGGAACACCTGTTCAATTTCTCATTAATGCAATTATCTAATCAACCAATCACATGGCAGTTGCTTCAATGCATTTAGGGGTGTGGTCCTGGTCAAGACAATCTCCTGAACTCCAAACTGAATGTCAGAATGGGAAAGAAAGGTGATTTAAGCAATTTTGAGCGTGGCATGGTTGTTGGTGCCAGACGGGCCCGTCTGAGTATTTCACAATCTGCTCAGTTACTGGGATTTTCACGCACAACCATTTCTAGAGTTTACAAAGAATGGTGTGAAAAGGGAAAAACATCCAGTATGCGGCAGTCCTGTGGGCAAAAATGCCTTGTTGATGCTAGAGGTCAGAGGAGAATGGGCCGACTGATTCAAGCTGATAGAAGAGCAACTTTGACTGAAATAACCACTCGTTACAACCGAGGTATGCAGCAAAGCATTTGTGAAGCCACAACACGCACAACCTTGAGGCGGATGGGCTACAACAGCAGAAGACCCCACCGGGTACCACTCATCTCCACTACAAATAGGAAAAAGAGGCTACAATTTGCACGAGCTCACCAAAATTGGACAGTTGAAGACTGGAAAAATGTTGTCTGGTCTGATGAGTCTCGATTTCTGTTGAGACATTCAGATGGTAGAGTCAGAATTTGGCGTAAACAGAATGAGAACATGGATCCATCATGCCTTGTTACCACTGTTCAGGCTGGTGGTGGTGGTGTAATGGTGTGGGGGATGTTTTCTTGGCACACTTTAGGCCCCTTAGTGCCAATTGGGCATCGTTTAAATGCCACGGCCTACCTGAGCATTGTTTCTGACCATGTCCATCCCTTTATGACCACCATGTACCCATCCTCTGATGGCTACTTCCAGCAGGATAATGCACCATGTCACAAAGCTCGAATCATTTCAAATTGGTTTCTTGAGCATGACAATGAGTTCACTGTACTAAAATGGCCCCCACAGTCACCAGATCTCAACCCAATAGAGCATCTTTGGGATGTGGTGGAACGGGAGCTTCGTGCCCTGGATGTGCATCCCACAAATCTCCATCAACTGCAAGATGCTATCCTATCAATATGGGCCAACATTTCTAAAGAATGCTTTCAGCACCTTGTTGAATCAATGCCACGTAGAATTAAGGCAGTTCTGAAGGCGAAAGGGGGTCAAACACAGTATTAGTATGGTGTTCCTAATAATCCTTTAGGTGAGTGTATATATATATACACACACAGATCATGCATAACATTATGACCACCTTCCTAATATTGTGTTGGTCCCCCTTTTGCTGCCAAAACAGCCAAGTCAACACCTCAAACTCATTGTTGTGCTCCTCAAACCATTCCTGAACCATTTTTGCTTTGTGGCAGGGCGCATTATCCTGCTGAAAGAGCCACAGTCACCAGGGAATACCGTTTCCATGAAAGGGTGTACATGGTCTGCAACAATGCTTAGGTAGGTGGTACGTGTCAAAGTAACATCCACATGGATGGCAGGACCCAAGGTTTCCCAGCAGAACATTGCCCAAAGCATCACACTGCCTCCGCCGGCTTGCCTTCTTCCCATAGTGCATCCTGGTGCCATGTGTTCCCCAGGTAAGCCACGCACCCGCACCCGGCCATCCACGTGATGTAAAAGAAAACGTGATTCATCAGACCAGGCCACCTTCTTCCATTGCTCCGTGGTCCAGTTCTGATGCTCACGTGCCACTGTTGGTGCTTTCGGCGGTGGACAGGGGTCAGCATGGGCACCCTGACTGGTCTGCAGCTATGCAGCCCCATACTCAACAAACTGTGATGCACTGTGTATTCTGACACCTTTCTATCAGAACCAGCATTAACTTCTTGAGCAATTTGAGCTACAGTAGCTCGTCTGTTTGATCGGACCACACGGGCCAGCCTTCGCTCCCCACGTGCATCAATGAGCCTTGGCCGCCCATGACCTTTTGACAGATACTGACCACTGCAGACCGGGAACAGCGGTCACTTGCTGCCTAATATATCCCACCCACTAACAGGTGCCGTGATGAAGAGATAATCAGTGTTATTCACTTCATAATGTTATGCCTGATCGGTGTATATATATATATATATATATATATATATAAATAAGAGAGAGCGTAAGAGAGAGAGAGAGAGAGAGAGAGAGAGAAAAATACATTTAAAATTTATTTAAAAAAAATCAATACATTAAAATGAATTAAATTAAAAAATTGAAATGTATAATAAATATTAAAATATGTAATTGTAAAAGTTAAAATAAACAAATATATAAATTGACTTTTCTAACATCCCAAACTAGACAGCTTCATTTAGACAAAATCCAAAGCCTGATTTAGTTTTTTAAAATAAATTATTTAATAAATTTGCATGTTTATTTAAAGTTTTAGCTAAAACCAAACCAAAGGAGGCAAATAAGCACCATAAAAGTGTTCCATAAGTTTTAAACATTATATTTAAAATTATATATATATATTATATATATATATAAAATTAATTAATTAAAAATAACATGTATAATAAATATTGAATTTATAGAACTGTTCATATTTAAAATTTCTCTTTATGCATTTTTGCGTTCGCAGAAGACACGAGGGTGAATTTTAATGCCAGGTATAACCGTGGGCAGGCAGCCCTTCGTCTGTGGCACACAGTGACGTGTGTTTGCATCTGCAGGTGCAGCGTTTCTGAACAACATCACGGGTCTGTGCTCTCTCTCGAGCAGCTCTGAACAGCATTACCATCAGTCCAGTGTAAATAACGTGAAGTGGCATCACGTAAATACTTAATGATGCAAAAAATCCACAAGGGGTTTCCCTCCTCCTCACCCGCAGCGGCTCTGCTGCTCCGCGCCTCCTGCGGGAATGAAGACCTGCCACACGGGTGTCACACGTGACAACTTAGCCTGCGGACAGTAACAGGTGGCAAAATATTCAAAAGATGCTGACTTACTGATAATGCAGAGAACGGAATCATAAGAACATGGATTGCTGTGCTGTTAATCTGCTTGCGGAAATATGAAAATAAGAACAGGCATAAGGCAGACGGCAGTCAAATTTAAAGGCCTGAAAAAATGAAAATGCCATCATTTACTCACTCATATGGTTTTACAGTGTGACCCAAAATGAGCTATTTAGATATAATTTGCAGGCTGCTCTTTTCCATACAACATGCTGGATTGTAAAAACAGGATATTCAAAGTCTTCTAAAAGTCAGGAAGATGTTTTTTGAATGAAATTGATAATTGAAAATTGAAAAAAAATGTATCACGGTTTCCAATAACATATGAACTGTTAATAATAATCATAAATGTTTCTTGAGCATCAGATCATCATATTAGAATGATTTCTGAAGGATCATGTGACACTGAAGACTGGAGTAATGATGATAAATTCAGCTTTGATCACAGGAATAAATTACACTTTACTATATATTCACATAGAAAACAGCTGATTTACACTGGAGTAATATTTCACAATTTTTACTGTATGTTTGATCAAATAAATGCAGACTTGGTGAGCAGAAGACACTTACACTATGCTACAAAAATCTGACCAACCTCAAACTTTTTAATGGCAGTATATATTTAATAGGGCTGCACAATTATGACAAAAATCATAATTGTCGATTATTCCCTTGAAATTGTAATTGCGATTATTAATTACAATTATCATTGAATGATGTTTCGGATAGCTTTATGCCATTGTTTGAAGCGACGCATTCCATATTGTTATATCAAAATAAACAAGCTGAAAACACTCTTGAAAAACTTTTAGTGCTGTTCTATAGCATTAATGACATCCCATTCTTAATCCCTAGGGTTTAATATGGAGTTGGCCCACCCTTTGCAGCTATAACAGCTTCAACTCTTCTGGGAAGGCTTTCCACAAGGTTAAGGAGTGTGTTTATGGGAATTTTTGACCATTCTTCTAGAAGCGCATTTGTGAGGTCAGGCCTGGCTCGCAGTCTCCGCTCTAATTCATCCCAAAGGTGTTCTATCGGGTTGAGGTCAGGACTCTGTGCAGGCCAGTCAAGTTCCTCCACACCAAACTCGCTCATCCATGTCTTTATGGACCTTGCTTTGTGCACTGGTGCGCAGTCATGTTGGAACAGGAAGGGGCCGTCCCCAAACTGTTCCCACAAAGTTGGGAGCATGAAATTGTCCAAAATGTCTTGGTATGCTGAAGCATTAAGAGTTCCTTTCACTGGAACTAAGGGGCCAAGCCCAACCCCTGAAAAACAACCCCACACCATAATCCCCCCTCCACCAAACTTTACACTTGGCACAATGCAGTCAGGCAAGTACCGTTCTCCTGGCAACCGCCAAAACCCAGACTCGTCCATGGGATTGCCAGACAGAGAAGCGTGATTGGTCACTCCAGAGAACACGTGTCCACTGCTCTAGAGTCCAGTGGCGGCGTGCTTTACCCCACTGCATCCCACGCTTTGCATTGCACTTGGTGATGTAAGGCTTGGATGAGCTACTCAGCCATGGAAACCCATTCCATGAAGCTCTCTACACACTGTTCTTGAGCTAATCTGAAGGCCACAGAAGTTTGGAGGTCTGTAGCGATTGACTCTGCAGAAAGTTGGTGACTTCTGTGCACTGTGACCCTCAGCATGCGCTGACCCCGCTCTGTGATTTTACGTGGCCTACCACTTCGTGGCTGAGTTGCTGTTGTTCCCAATTGCTTCCACTTTGTTGTAACACCACTAACAGTTGAGCGTGGAATATTTAGTAGTGAGGACATTTCAGGAATGGACTTATTGCACAGGTGGCAACCTATCACGGTACCACGCTTGAGTTCACTGAGCTCCTGAGAGCGACCCATTCTTTCACAAATGTTTGTAGAAGCGTCTGCATGCCTAGTGCTTGATTTATACACCTGTGGCCATGAAGTGATTGAACACCTGAATTCAGTGATTTGGAGGGGCGTCCCAATACTTTTGGTAATATAGTGTACGTCATAATAGAAAAGAAAAGCGCAACTTGCAATAGAGCTGTTTGACTGACGTTGTATTCATTAACATAATTTCATATCAAATAGGTGTGGGATATAAACAGGCACTACAACAGAAGCAGATGTCTGTCGAATGGATGTGCGCTGCTTCAAAGCTTGACATCTTCATTATTAGAATAATAATTAGAATTATCTAGTTTGTTTTGCATTTTGAGATGTTGTTACTGTTGTTTTGAAAGCATGGTGAAAACATTGTCTACAGTTGTGAGCTTACAGTTTGAAATAAATGTGATAATGTGGAAATATGTGGCAAACTGTTTTGGTTAGAAAGACTCACAAACTCAAAAGTTAAAGTATTAGTTCACTTCAGAATTAAAATTTCCTGATAATTTACTCACCCCCATCTCATCCAAGATGTTTACGTCTTTCTTTCTTCAGTCGAAAAGAAATTAAGTTTTTTAAAGGAAAACATTCCAGGATTTTGGATGCCATAGGGGTGAGTAAATTATCAGGAAATTTATAAAAATTAAATCTAAACTATAATATTTATTATATTAAATATTAGGGCTGCACAATTATGGATGCCACAATTATGTAATCGTTCAAAGGCGCAATTACAAAAAAAAGTCCACTTACATTATTCTGTGTGCTTAAGATGTTTTTCTTTTTCTTTCTACATGTTATCTTAAGGGTTTTTTTCCATTGTTTAAATTTTAGTTTTAGTATAACATTATAATAACATGCATATTTTTGACTTTTTTTATTTAAAGAAGAAATCAAACCAATGTATATTTGACATTTGAGCCTTAAAGTTCATGTGCATGTAAAGGCAGACATCCCAAAACTTTTGGCAATATAGTGTATATCTGAGTTAAACGCTTCTCAAACAAGAGCAAATGTAGGGCGGGGCTTGATTTTGTCTGTGGGGAATTGATTGGATGGTTGTGGTTTGCTATTGGTGGATCTCACGTGATTGACAGGTTGCCCCGCCCTCGTCATCAGAGAAGAGATGAAAGAGGGAGGGGATGTTATTCTGATTCAAGATTACCAGGAACATGAATTTAAAACAATGATGTGCACACATAAATCATTTACAATACTGCATTGTTTGCATCAAGGTTATGATATGTTGCGTTAACCTAGAAGCCTGGGCCGCCCTGAGAGATGCTCACTCGACTCGGTGGAAAGGTATAAGACAGTCCTCAGGAGAGACAGACAGGCCTCGAGAGGACTACATTAGCTCCATCACTGGACCGCACTTCTGCGTGCTAATCACTAGCGGAAAGTTATTAATGCAGAGAGGAACGCCACTCCGAAACAGCTGCTCTTGCCACAGCCAATAATAATACAAGATAGATCGAGAGGGAGGGGGTCGAGAGAGACAGACAGACAGAGAGAGAGAGAGAACCTAACAATGCTGAGCACACACACACAAACACACACAGCTTTGGTGGGCTCTCTCCAATGAATTGTTTCTCCTCTGACAAGCAGCTCATTGAATTTCCCATCATGCACCTGATCGGTCATTCAGAAACACAAAACACAAATAAGTCAAGTCGACCATCTGCTTGTTAGCAGCGTCTAGGAAAATCATACAAACTCACAATAAATAATAAATTACTTCGACGGGACGGAGACCACCTGAATGGAGAATCAAATATTTCATGTTATTTAAGTTACGTCGGCGGCCGTTAAACAAGAAGCACCCTGCTTTTTAATTTATTACCACAACACTCACAATCCCGGTGTCATCCTCATTTTCTAAATCAATAATCAGCACAGCACGCTTCATTAACAGTGACCAATCAGAGGCGAGCTGGGATCTCGTTTTACAACATGAGCATTCCTAAGACATAAACCATCTGCTACTTGTAGAAACAGAAAAATCAAATTAATCCGTTCTTATCATGCATTCCGATTTTAAAGCAATTAAAGATGTTCTTTGTCTAATCGCAGGCGCAGGAGTGGCAGCGTAATGAGCGAGGCAAACTCGGCGCTGAACTTTCCAGGGTTCTCGACGGCGCGTTTGGAAAGTTTACAAGCCGCACACACTCCAGTGAGCCGTTAGAGCTACAATGCAGATGTTGGCGACAGCAATGAATTTTTTATTAAGCATTTAATCATCGCACAAACCGAGAATTCCCATAATATGAGGCCCAGGCACAAGCTACGAAGGTGCCAAATCACCCGGTATAATGTTTTCTTTTTTAATAAGAAATAAACAGATGCCAATAAGCAGAACTTGTTTTTTAACATTACATAAAGCCAATGATGAACTGGAATACTGAATTTGCCTTAATTAAGCCTGGGGATAGATCTCTCACAGAATGCTAATTTTTGTTAAAAACAATCCACCGTTTCTTCTCCCAACCCCACTGTCTCTAATTTCTAATCATAATGGATTCATAAAAAGCAGCAAACAAGTACAGGGCCCGTTTAAAAGTGCTGAAGTATCGAGACGCAGCTAATTTGCTTTGATGAACTCTCGCGCGCACATGCCCACGTAACACGTGCCCGCCGGTGTGCTGGTGTTAAGGGCTTTACTGAGAGGTCACGGAGAAGTGGCCGCATGCACGTCACGCACGAGAACACTGTTTACATTCATATGAATACACAGTATGTGATCATTTAAACACAGTAAAATAAGAAATATTTCAAAACATTATATAAATATTACTAATTTATATTATTTATTATTAATTAATTATAAACAATAATAATTTATAGAATTAATACATTTTTATTTATTATTATCATATATGTGTGAATGTTTATAATCATTTAAGTAATTAAAAATAATTAAAATGTATTGTGTAAAAATTATAGAAATAATAATATTAATAATGAATATTATTATAAACAATAGTAATCAATAAGAATTTACAGAATTAATAGAAATTATTATTATCATAAATAAATATATATATATATATGTGTGTGTGACAAAAGCGAAAATATTTCACACACACACACACGAATGTTAATGATAATTTTAATAAAAAAAGTTTAGAAAAATTATAGTTTGATAATTTAAAAAAAAAATCATTAAAATGTATTGTGTAAAATTATATAATTAAAAATAGTATTAATAATTAATGTTATTATAAATAATAATTTATAGAATACAATTTTATTTATTATTATCATATATGTGTGAATGTTTATAATCATTTAAATAATTAAAAATAATTTAAAAAAAGTATTGTGTAAAAAATTATATAAATAATAATAATAATATTAATAATGAATATTATTATAAACAATAATCAATAATAATTTATAGAATTAATAGACATTATTATTATCATAAATAAATATATATATATATATATATATATATATATATATGTGTGTGTGTGTGTGTGTGTGACACAAAAGCAAAAATATTTTACACACACACATGAATGTTTATGATAATTTTAATAAAATGTTTACAAAAATTATAGTTTGATAGTTTAAAAAAATCATTAAAATATATTGTGTAAAATTATATAATTAAAAATAGCATTCATAAAATATTTATATATATATATATATATATATAACAAAAGTATTTAACACACAATGAATGTTTATGACAGTGTAAATAAATAGTCAAACAATTTCAATTTCAAACTTTGAGTAAAAATTATATTTATTTAATACATCATTTATATAAAATTATATAAAATATAATTTTAATAAATAGTAAAATAAAAATAATTTCTAAATTTATTTAAATGTTATATTTATATAAATATGTATTATTATTATAAATGTATATATTGGCCAAAATGTATCATTATAATGCATCAAGATTGCATTTCATGGCAAAAATCACTACAGCATTTATTAAGGCATTTAAATGATGAAAGTCTTGTAAAAAGTTTCAATAAAACCTTCTTATAACAATAAGGGAAAAAATGTAATCTGTTAGTTTTAATAATAATCACTGGGACATGAATCTGCCTGCAGTGTGTGTGTGTGTGTGTGTGTGTGTGTGCGCGTGCGTGTGTGTGTGGCCTGTGATTTAACTAGTAGTTTAAGAGATGCTGTGACCTGAGCTAGCTCTGCAGGTGTGTGTGTGTGTGCGTGCATGTGTGTGTGTGTGTGTGTGGGTGGCCTGTGATTTAACTAGTAGTTTAAGAGATGCTGTGACCTGAGCTAGCTCTGCAGGTGTGTGTGTGTGTGTGTGTGGGTGGCCTGTGATTTAACTAGTAGTTTAAGAGATGCTGTGACCTGAGCTAGCTCTGCAGGTGTGTGTGTGTGTGTGCGTGCATGTGTGTGTGTGTGTGTGTGTGGCCTGTGATTTAACTAGTAGTTTAAGAGATGCTGTGACCTGAGCTAGCTCTGCAGGTGTGTGTGTGTGTGCGTGCATGTGTGTGTGTGTGTGTGTGTGGCCTGTGATTTAACTAGTAGTTTAAGAGATGCTGTGACCTGAGCTAGCTCTACAGGTGTGTGTGTGTGTGTGTGTGCGTGTGTGTGCGTATGTGTGTGTGGCCTGTGATTTAACTAGTAGTTTAAGAGATGCTGTGACCTGAGCTAGCTCTGCAGGTGTATGTGTGTGTGCGTGGATGTGTGTGTGTGTGTGTGTGTGTGGCCTGTGATTTAACTAGTAGTTTAAGAGATGCTGTGACCTGAGCTAGCTCTGCAGGTGTGTGTGTGTGTGTGTGTGGCCTGTGATTTAACTAGTAGTTTAAGAGATGCTGTGACCTGAGCTAGCTCTGCAGGTGTGTGTGTGTGTGTGTGCGTGCATGTGTGTGTGTGTGTGTGGGCTGTGATTTAACTAGTAGTTTAAGAGATGCTGTGACCTGAGCTAGCTCTGCAGGTGTGTGTGTGTGTGTGCATGTGTGTGTGTGGCCTATGATTTAACTAGTAGTTTAAGAGATGCTGTGACCTGAGCTAGCTCTGCAGGTGTGTGTGTGTGTGTGCGTGCATGTGTGTGTGTGTGGCCTGTGATTTAACTAGTAGTTTAAGAGATGCTGTGACCTGAGCTAGCTCTGCAGGTGTGTGTGTGTGTGTGTGGCCTGTGATTTAACTAGTAGTTTAAGAGATGCTGTGACCTGAGCTAGCTCTGCAGGTGTGTGTGTGTGTGTGTGTGTGTGTGTGTGTGTGTGGCCTGTGATTTAACTAGTAGTTTAAGAGATGCTGTGACCTGAGCTAGCTCTGCAGGTGTGTGTGTGTGTGTGCATGTGTGTGTGGCCTGTGATTTAACTAGTAGTTTAAGAGATGCTGTGACCTGAGCTAGCTCTGCAGGTGTGTGTGTGTGTGTGCATGTGTGTGTGGCCTGTGATTTAACTAGTAGTTTAAGAGATGCTGTGACCTGAGCTAGCTCTGCAGGTGTGTGTGTGTGTGTGCATGTGTGTGTGGCCTGTGATTTAACTAGTAGTTTAAGAGATGCTGTGACCTGAGCTAGCTCTGCAGGTGTGTGTGTGTGTGTGCATGTGTGTGTGGCCTGTGATTTAACTAGTAGTTTAAGAGATGCTGTGACCTGAGCTAGCTCTGCAGGTGTGTGTGCGTGTGCGTGTGTGTGAGACTGTGCTGCTGTGATTGTTGTTGTTGTGTCTCTGGATGATAGTATATGATAGATGGAGTGGATCCAGGACATCTCGATCGACAGCTGTTGATTGCTCTGAAAATCGAGAAAAGCTTCCAGAGCAGAACAATGAGCTCATTGCTCTTGCAGTTCAGTCGCCAACTGAGCTCTGCAGAGGGGCACTTCATGAATTTCAACCATAGCCACTAACATCAGCCCACAGACACGCGAGGACAGAGACTGACAAACAGGAAACATGTTCATCAGAGGTTCAAGCTAGAATTTCCACATCTCAAAAATGATTTGCACCTGCATCTTTTGAACCAGACTTCTCTCATTCACTGACATTCAGTGTGCATGTCCCCTTTTTGTATGTTGAGAGACCATAGTACATACTAGCAGAAAGACACAATGAAAAAAATATATAATTTATATAAATATAAATCATTTTCAATACATTTTGAAATGACTCATTATTGTTTTATGTGTCTAAAACCCCTTAACCGTGGTAAAATCACTGTAACACACGACCAGAGTGGCTTGTTGCGTTTAAAAATAACAATGTTTAAACATTATTTTAATTTCCTAAAATCATCATAATTTTTTTTTTATATTTTGAAAATTTTGCTAAAAGAGCAATAAACAATTTCAAAATGTACAGAATTTTTTTTATACAAAATTTTTTTTAAATTTATTATTATTATAAATGAATAATACATATACATTATACATTTATAATGTAATATAATATATAAAGCGCATAAGGGTTACCTTTATATAAATGTATATGATATATTAAACAGTAGATTAAACAATTTCATAATTTATTGTGTAAAAATATTATAAATTATATTTATAAAAATTTAATATCTTAACCATTATTTACATTTCCTTAAATCCATCATATATATATATATATATATATATATATTTCATATTTTATTTTATTTATTTATTTTTTGCTAATAGAACAATAAACAATAATTTCAAAATGTATTGTGTGAAAGTTATTTATATTTATATAAATTATAAAATGTTATTTTAATGAATAATATTATATTATAATTTAATACATAATATAATATAATATAATTTAATATGTAATTAATATAATATAATATAATATAATATAATACAGATCCATAGTGCATAAGGGTTAAGTTTATATAAACATATATGATATTAAATAGTAAAATAAACAATTTCAATTTGTGTGAAAATTATATTTATATAAATTATATAATTTGATATAATTTTTTATTTATTATGATCATACATGTATTATATATATATATATATATAAAAAATACAATACATATATATATAAATAATACAATACATATATAATACATTTATGATAATAATAATAATAATAATAATTATTATTATTATTATTATTATCAGTATTAATGGTATAATTTCCATTTCAATTAACACTAGTAAAGTCTTATTAAAAGTTGTGTTTACCAAGGACACAAAAGCATAAAGATAATTATCTGAAAATTTTTAAAATGTAATTTCCACTAGGATGAAAGAAAGGCATAATTGTTGATGATGGTGGAAAAATAACAGAATCCTCCAGCAATACATGAGAGTAAACAAATCAAACTAGTGAGCGTGAGCAAAGGATTCGTTTTAAGCCAGTTTATGGTTCACAGGGACAAAATTGTTCAGTTATAGAGGAAACAACTGGACATCAGTAAAGAAGCTAAAGTGGCTGTAGATTCCCTCTCGTCAATGATGTTTTCCAGATTACACTGAACGATCAGATCCCTTATTCTGTCTTCAAACGTCACAAAGAAAACAAGCCGTTCTGAGGGACTGCTTGTTATCTCAAAGACCAACAATAGAAGACAAAGCTAAAACCACAACCAATCAAACAAATCTGGGGGAAAATAAAAAAGACAATGACGGCAAGGTGCTTTTGTGCAAACATTTCCTCCGCCGATCCCTTACAAACATAAACATAAATCAATGCTTTTAAATGAACAATGCACCGCGGCAAGTTAACTATCCATGCTCAGAAATCATTTCGGCGTGGCAAACATTCAATCACAATACCGCTGACCCCTTTCCTTCATAACTCGAGCGAGAAAAACACTTCATCCGAGAGCGTTTTCTCCCGAAGCAAGCAGATGCCGTGTTTCAAAGCGAAACAATGAGCTCAGAAATAAATGGTCTCAATCTGGGAAAGTTGAGGTTGGCCGCAATAACGCAATTTATGTCTGGGCCTCGCTAATAAAGTAAATCTTAATAAATCATGTGCAATCTTTCTCCACACTAACCCCTCCATTATCTCACCGTGCCATCTGTTATCATCAAAACTATATGACTGTGTTTAAAATGGAATTAATATGTAAACAACATTTTAATTAAGAGTGACGGAGCGCTCGAGAGCCTCCAACAGCGGAAAAGAACAAAAGAAGTTAAAGCAGTCAGTCTCAGTCTCAGTCTCATCGCTTCATTCAGAATCGTCTCCACTGCTGGCTTTGGTTTCAGGATTTGGCCTTTTAGCCTCTTCATTGAAGCTCGTGTGGCTGTGTTCACATTCACATACTTGAGGATGTTTCGCGCCTTTTAACGGGAATATCTTTTTTTATATATAAAAACCTTTTACTTTTACATTAAACAACGTAACACCAATGATGCATGTAAATTAATGTGAAAAGAATTGAAATGAAATGTAAATGAATTGTGAATAGCTTGTGAAGTTGTGAAACTCACCATGAGCACTGCACTTTTGACCAGACTCTTCCTCTTCACTAATGGTTACCCTGGGAAAGCAAAATGAGAAAACAAGAGAAATAAAAATTACAACCAATATAATAATAATAATAATAATAATAAATAGTAAATAAATAAAAATGTTTGCACTAATGCATAATAATAAACAAACAGAGAAACTGGATGGAACGATGGATGTATGGATAGATAGAACGATGGATGATGGATGGATGGATAAAACAATGGATGTATAGATAGATAGAACAATGGATGATGGATGGATGGATAGATAGATAGAACGATGGATGATGGATGGATGGATAGAATGATGGATGATGGATGGATGGATGGATGGATGGATGGATGGAACAATGGATGTATGGATAGATAGAACAATGGATGATGGATGGATGGATAGATAGATAGAACGATGGATGATGGATGGATGGATAGAATGATGGATGATGGATGGATGGATGGATGGAACAATGGATGTATGGATAGATAGAACGATGGATGATGGATGGATGATGGATGGATGGATAGAACGATGGATGGATGTATGGATAGATAGAACAATGGATAATGGATGATGGATGGATAGAACAATGGATGGATGGATAGAACAATGGATGTATGGATAGATAGAACGATGGATGATGGATGGATGGATGGATGTATGGATAGATAGAACAATGGATGATGGATGGATGGATAGAACAATGGATGTATGGATAGATAGAACGATGGATGATGGATGGATGGATGGATGGATAGAACGATGGATGGATGGATGATAGAACGATGGATAGAACGATGGATAGAACGATGGATGATAGAACGATGGATGGATGGATAGAACGATGGATGATGGATGGATGGATAGAATGATGGATGGATGATAGAACGATGGATGATGGATGGATGGATAGAACAATGGATGTATAGATAGATAGAACAATGGATGATGGATGGATGGATAGATAGATAGAACGATGGATGATGGATGGATGGATAGAATGATGGATGATGGATGGATGGATAGATAGAACAATGGATGATGGATGGATGGATAGATAGATAGATAGAACGATGGATGATGGATGGATGGATAGAATGATGGATGGATGGATGGATGGAACAATGGATGTATGGATAGATAGAACGATGGATGATGGATGGATGATGGATGGATGGATAGACTGATGGATGGATGTATGGATAGATAGAACAATGGATAATGGATGATGGATGGATGGATGGATAGAACAATGGATGGATGGATAGATAGAACGATGGATGATGGATGGATGGATGGATGGATGGATGGATGTATGGATAGATAGAACAATGGATGATGGATGGATGGATAGAACAATGGATGTATGGATAGATAGAACGATGGATGATGGATGGATGGATGGATGGATAGAACGATGGATGGATGGATGATAGAACGATGGATAGAACGATGGATGATAGAACGATGGATGGATGGATAGAACGATGGATGATGGATGGATGGATGGATAGAATGATGGATGGATGATAGAACGATGGATGGATGATAGAACGATGGATGGATGGATGATAGAACGATGGATGGATGAACGGATAGAATGATGGATGGATGATAGAACGATGGATGGATGAACGGATAGAATGATGGATGGATGATAGAACGATGGATGGATGTATGGATAGATAGAACAATGGATAATGGATGATGGATGGATGGATGGATAGAACAATGGATGGATGGATAGAACAATGGATGTATGGATAGATAGAACGATGGATGATGGATGGATGGATGGATGGACGTATGGATAGATAGAACAATGGATGATGGATGGATGGATAGAACAATGGATGTATGGATAGATAGAACGATGGATGATGGATGGATGGATGGATGGATAGAACGATGGATGGATGTATGGATAGATAGAACAATGGATAATGGATGATGGATGGATGGATGGATGGATGGATAGAACAATGGATGGATGGATAGAACAATGGATGGATGGATAGAACAATGGATGTATGGATAGATAGAACGATGGATGATGGATGGATGGATGGATGGATGGATGTATGGATAGATAGAACAATGGATGATGGATGGATGGATAGAACAATGGATGTATGGATAGATAGAACGATGGATGATGGATGGATGGATAGAATGATGGATGGATGGATAGATAGAACAATGGATGATGGATGGATGGATAGATAGATAGAACGATGGATGATGGATGGATGGATAGAATGATGGATGATGGATGGATGGATGGATGGAACAATGGATGTATGGATAGATAGAACGATGGATGATGGATGGATGATGGATGGATGGATAGACTGATGGATGGATGTATGGATAGATAGAACAATGGATAATGGATGATGGATGGATGGATGGATAGAACAATGGATGGATGGATAGATAGAACGATGGATGATGGATGGATGGATGGATGGATGGATGTATGGATAGATAGAACAATGGATGATGGATGGATGGATAGAACAATGGATGTATGGATAGATAGAACGATGGATGATGGATGGATGGATGGATGGATGGATAGAACGATGGATGGATGGATGATAGAACGATGGATAGAACGATGGATGATAGAACGATGGATGGATGGATAGAACGATGGATGATGGATGGATGGATAGAATGATGGATGGATGATAGAACGATGGATGGATGAACGGATAGAATGATGGATGGATGATAGAACGATGGATGGATGAACGGATAGAATGATGGATGGATGATAGAACGATGGATGGATGTATGGATAGATAGAACAATGGATAATGGATGATGGATGGATGGATGGATAGAACAATGGATGGATGGATAGAACAATGGATGTATGGATAGATAGAACGATGGATGATGGATGGATGGATGGATGGACGTATGGATAGATAGAACAATGGATGATGGATGGATGGATAGAACAATGGATGTATGGATAGATAGAACGATGGATGATGGATGGATGGATGGATGGATGGATAGAACGATGGATGGATGTATGGATAGATAGAACAATGGATAATGGATGATGGATGGATGGATGGATGGATAGAACAATGGATGGATGGATAGAACAATGGATGTATGGATAGATAGAACGATGGATGATGGATGGATGGATGGATGGATGGATGGATGTATGGATAGATAGAACAATGGATGATGGATGGATGGATAGAACAATGGATGTATGGATAGATAGAACGATGGATGATGGATGGATGGATGGATGGATAGAACGATGGATGGATGGATGATAGAACGATGGATAGAACGATGGATGATAGAACGATGGATGATGGATGGATGGATAGAACGATGGATGGATGGATGATAGAATGATGGATAGAACGATGGATGATAGAACGATGGATGGATGATAGAACGATGGATGGATGAACGGATAGAATGATGGATGGATGATAGAACGATGGATGGATGAACGGATAGAATGATGGATGGATGATAGAACGATGGATGGATGGATGATAGAACGATGGATGGATGAACGGATAGAATGATGGATGGATGATAGAACGATGGATGGATGAACGGATAGAATGATGGATGGATGATAGAACGATGGATGGATGGATGATAGAATGATGGATGGATGATAGAACGATGGATGGATGATAGAACGATGGATGGATGGATGGAACGATGGATGATGAATGGATGGATGGATAGAATGATGGATGGATGATAGAACGATGGATGATGAATGGATGGATGGATGGATGGATGGATGGAACGATGGATGATGAATGGATGGATGGATGGATGGATAGAACGATGGATGGATGGATGATAGAATGATGGATGGATGATAGAACGATGGATGATAGAACGATGGATGGATGATAGAACGATGGATGGATGAACGGATAGAATGATGGATGGATGATAGAACGATGGATGGATGAACGGATAGAATGATGGATGGATGATAGAACGATGGATGGATGGATGATAGAACGATGGATGGATGAACGGATAGAATGATGGATGGATGATAGAACGATGGATGGATGAACGGATAGAATGATGGATGGATGATAGAACGATGGATGGATGGATGATAGAATGATGGATGGATGATAGAACGATGGATGGATGATAGAACGATGGATGGATGGATGGAACGATGGATGATGAATGGATGGATGGATAGAATGATGGATGGATGATAGAACGATGGATGATGAATGGATGGATGGATGGATGGATGGATGGAACGATGGATGATGAATGGATGGATGGATGGATGGATAGAACGATGGATGGATGGATGATAGAATGATGGATGGATGATAGAACGATGGATGATGGATGGATGGATAGAATGATGGATGGATGGATAGAACGATGGATGATGATAGAACGATGGATGATGGATGGATGGATAGAATGATGGATGGATGGATGATAGAACGATGGATGATGGATAGAACAATGGATGAATGGATGCTTAACCTGGGAAAACAAAAAGAGTAATAAAAATAATAATTATAACTAATAGTAATAATAATAATAATAATAATAAATACAATTTTAAATATTTTTCCACTAATGCTTAACATGGGAAACAAAATGAGTAACCAATGCAAATAATAATAATAAAAAAATGTCACTAATGCTTAACAACCAACAAATAAACAAACAAACAAATAAATATTTATTTGTCCACTAATGCTTAAACTGGGAAAACAAAATGAGTAATAAAAATAATAATTACAACCAATAACAATAATAATAATAATAATAATAAATAAAACTTTAAATATTTGCCCACTAATGCTTTTTATATTACTTAATAAAACTATAATGTTATAGAATGATGCCTTGATATGTTTTTTATTTATTTATATATTTAAAATCCTAATTGTCAGGACTAGTCACCCTGTTCTGAGAGTGACCCTGAGGCTGTCCTGGCCTGTCGTGTTCAAACTGAACGTCAGTGTGGATCTTCTATGCAATCCCAGAATGCATCTATCATCATCTCAGCTGAAGAGGCCTGGTCGAGACACAGCGGATGTGTAACGCTCTCACATCATCACCCCGGCAATCTGCACTGTCATGCTCCTTTCCTTTGTTTGGGTTTCCGTCTACAACAACACCAGCACCTCCATCTACTCCTCTATTCCTTGCTCTTCCTCTCCCTCACACACACACACACACACACAGCCGTAATATGATGTTTCCCACCGGACACTTCTATTCCTATGTGTTGCAACTACAGATCCAAGGCTGCCATCAAAAGCCAAACAAGATCCATCAGTAATTAAGGGAATACAGAGGGACAATAGAAAGACGAGCTGATCTCCGGCCTACTTCCTTTTCTCCCTTCTCAGCGGGCAGGAGAGATGAAGCTGGCAGACAGGCGCTCTGAGGATACCCACGCTCACCCTGGGCCATCTATATTCCACCCATGCCTTGGCAATATTGATATTGGCAGGCGAGCTGCTGATATTGGGGACGTAATGATGCAATTAAAACTCGAAGCATTTTACTATTATTGGCACGCGCGCCGAACCCCCCCTTTATTTTAGGAGGCAAATATGATTTGGAATCCACAAGCACAGACAGAATGAGCACACTCATAATAAAGAAATTCATGGTGTCATTTTTAGTCCATCCATCACTATATTGTTCGAAGGGCTGATGCCTTCTCGACGTGCTCAAAGAATAGGCTTTGTGATCTTATAATGGCCGCACTGACTGCGTTTAAGTGTTGATGGGATACGTGGTGTTTAATCGAGAGTCAAGGAGAATTTCCTCTTTGACACGGAGGCAAATTAGAAACGCCATTACTCGAAGATCTTTCCTAACAAAGAAAAAGCCTGTCGTATGCTTGTTTAATTTGAGTAAAATTTAGTAGTATTTTTGTGATTTAAATCAGCTGTTTTCTATGTGAATATACAGTAAAGTGTAATTTATTCCTGTGATCAAAGCTGAATTTTCAGCATCATTACTCCAGTCTTCAGTGTCACATGATCCTTCAGAAATCACTCTCATATGAGGATTTATTTTTGTGGAAACCATGATACATTCTTTGATTCTTTGATGGATAGAAAGTTCAAAAGAACAGCATTTATTTGAAATAGAATCTTTTGTAACATTATAAATGTCTTCACTGTCACTTTTGATCAATTTAAGGTTTTTAAGTGAATTTAATGTTTTTGAAAGTAGTCTCTTAATCTCACCAAGGCTGCATTTATTTGATCAAAAACACTGTAAAAATCTGAAATATTATTAAAATGTAAATCAGCTGTTTTCTATGTGAATATATAGTAAAGTGTAATTTATTCCTGTGATCAAAGCTGAACTTTCAGCATCAAGAAATTATTCTAATACGCTGCAAAAAAAAAAAATTGTGCTTCCTTAAAATTGTAAGTTTAGTCAACTTGAAAGATAAAGTTATACTAAGTGACAACTTGGATATTTGAGTTGACTAAACTTACAATTTTAAGTTGAAACAATTTGTGTGTGTGTTGATAGTTGTGCAGCTGCTTGATATTTTTATGGAAGCTGCAACACTTTTTTTAGGAAAATTGAGAAATATTTTTGTGATTTAAAATAGCTGTTTTCTATGTGAATATATAGTAAAGTGTAATTTATTCCTGTGATCAAAGCTGAATTTATCATCATTACTCCAGTCTTCAGTGTCACATGATCCTTCAGAAATCATTATGATTTGGTTCTGATTATAATTGTCAATGTTGAAAACAATTGATATTTTTATGGAAACGGTGACACTTTTTTCAAGATTATTTGATCAATAGAAAGTTCAAAAGAACAGCGGGGAGAATTTCCTCTGACACCGAGGCAATGAGAAACGCCATTACTCGAAGATCTTTTCAAAGAAAAAGCCTGTCATAGGCAGTGTTGGGGGTAACGCATTACAAGTAACTTGAGTTACGTAATCAGATTACTTTTTCAAGTAACTAATAAAGTAACGCAATTTACAACAAAATATCTGAGTTACTTTTTCAAATAATTAACGCAAGTTACTTTGTTTTCCGATGTATTTACTAACAGCTCTCGTCCCAATGTTGAGACAAATCGGAAGTGCAGAGTCGTTGTGTTTCATGATAGACTAGAAAAAAGATTCAGTATTCCTCAAAATGAATAAAATCAGTGAAATGCAAAATCAGAACCTCCAATAATGAAATATGTTAAATAAAAAAAACATTTTTATGCATTTAATCTCACTTTATTGACCAATGTACTTGCTGCTGACCTTCGATGATTCATTTAAACTATAAGCAAAAATGACTTTAGATTTTTAGTTTTTATCTCCTGCGTCCTGTTCGTCCGTTATCCAGAATGGCAGCACATCTGAAAGGTTTGTTTGAGCTGCGTCCTCTACTGTACACGCGTGAATCTGCATTTCCTTCAGCCTGAGGCTTATTATTTCACTTTTGGTGTGAAAGGGTTTTTACATTTGCTCAAAAATAGAACTTATTTGTTATAAAAAAAAAACAAGCCCAGCCCAGGTGAAAAAAGTAATGCAAAAGTAATGTAACGCATTACTTTTCTTAAAAAGTAACGCAATTAGTTACTTTTTAAGGGAGTAACGCAATGTCGTTATGCATTACATTTCAAAGTAACTTTCCCTAACACTGGTCATAGGTTTGGTTAAATTGAGAAATATTTTTGCGATTTAAAGCAACTGTTTTCTATGTGAATATAAAGTAAAGTGTAATTTATTCCTGTGATCAAAGCTGAATTTATTATCATTACTCCAGTCTTCAGTGTCACATGATCCTTCAGAAATCACTCTAATATGAGGATTTGCTGCTCAAGAAACATTTATGATTATTATCAATGTTAAAAAGAGTTGTGCTGCTTCACATGGAAACCATGATACATTTTTCAGGATTATTTGATCAATAGAAAGTTCAGGAGAATTTCCTGAATGAGAAACGCCATTATTTGAAGCGTAGGTTACATACCTCGGCGTGATTTTAAGGCCATATGTTCTTCCTTTGTTTCCGAGATGACTTCATGTCACTTATGCTTCTTATTAGTAAAATGATTTATGCCACATTCGCTCCAAAATTTAGCTTGCAAATGAGAAAATGCATTGTGACTCGACCAGATGTGCACAATAAAACAAGATTCCCATTGTAATCTCGGGTACTTAGTTTATATGAAGCTAATATAAGGCACACTTGGATGTGGCAAAGTCACTCTTTTTAAAATTTGACTATAAATGATTGGAAATAAATTGTGTGTTTTATGCCGGATGGCATGAGTGGGTTGATAAATTAGGAACAGTTTTGTACCCTGACTTATCTACAAGACAAACCTGGTGGAGATCACAGGGATTAATTGCCTCAGAGGTGTGAAACGCCGCTTTCCCATTCTTCCCACACACTCCGCGCCTAAACAATGATTAATCACCCTATAACTATTCTCCAGAGGATCCCAGCGGTTGCCAAGACGGGTCTTATCCGAGGAAATCCACGCACGCAGGTTGGGAAGTACTTGCCAGGTACGGGGAACGCAACCTGTCCCCATTCGTTATCAGATTAGGCGCGTGTCACCGAGCAGACGAACAGCGGCCTGCTGTCACTCGCGTGTCCGTCAGCGGAAGCCAAAGCCCCGTCTGCGTTTGCAACGGGCCTGAGGGCAGATGGTCTGTCTGATGATGTGTGAGACAAGATAACATTTAACTCTTTCCCTGGCTTTCACTGTTATACAGTAGGGGGCGCTATTACACATCTTCTGAAAGAGTACAGAATCTCCTGATCAAAACACAGGCGAAAAAGATGCAGAGACAAGCGATATTATATGTAAAATAACGCGAATATCAACATTAAACAGCATATAAATCCAAACTGCCTAATGTTACTGAATGAGATATCGACCCAGGACAAGCTATAGACTGTGAGGCTTTGGGGTGTTGATGAAATCGATCGACTCCATCTGTGTTTGATCATTATTCTGAATCCGATCCGGATGTAGTCTGACAAAAACATGATTTTCTCAGCTTTTTGCTCAAAATGTTGCTTTTTTTTAATGAAACTTACACACATTCAAGTGTTGATTAAAAAAAGAATGCATGAAGCTAGAATAAAAGCAGAGTCTGTTCTTTCTTTTGATATATTGCATGTTCAGATATTCATACAACAAAATATTTTGGGGGCCATGAAAATGATCAAAAATGCTGGCTATGGCTGACAACATTTTTAAAAAAAATTTAAAACCCATTTTTTTGGGTTATTTTTTCAGTGTTTGGGTAGTTTTTGTGTAACCCAGATCCTGGGTCAGGCGTAACAACCCAGTGTTTGAGTAGTTTTTGTGTTACCCAGATCCTGGGTCAGACGTAACAACCCAGTGTTTGGGTAGTTTTTGTGTAACCCAGATCCTGGGTCAGACGTAACAACCCAGTGTTTGGGTAGTTTTTGTGTTACCCTGATCCTGGGTCAGACGTAACAACCCAGTGTTTGAGTAGTTTTTGTGTTACCCTGATCCTGGGTCAGACGTAACAACCCAGTGTTTGGGTAGTTTTTGTGTTACCCTGATCCTGGGTCAGACGTAACAACCCAGTGTTTGGGTAGTTTTTGTGTAACCCAGATCCTGGGTCAGACGTAACAACCCAGTGTTTGAGTAGTTTTTGTGTTACCCAGATCCTGGGTCAGACGTAACAACCCAGTGTTTGGGTAGTTTTTGTGTTACCCAGATCCTGGGTCAGACGTAACAACCCAGTGTTTGAGTAGTTTTTGTGTTACCCAGATCCTGGGTCAGACGTAACAACCCAGTGTTTGGGTAGTTTTTGTGTTACCCAGATCCTGGGTCAGACGTAACAACCCAGTGTTTGGGTAGTTTTTGTGTAACCCAGATCCTGGGTCAGACGTATCAACCCAGTGTTTGGGTAGTTTTTGTGTTACCCTGATCCTGGGTCAGACGTAACAACCCAGTGTTTGAGTAGTTTTTGTGTTACCCTGATCCTGGGTCAGACGTAACAACCCAGTGTTTGGGTAGTTTTTGTGTTACCCTGATCCTGGGTCAGACGTAACAACCCAGTGTTTGGGTAGTTTTTGTGTAACCCAGATCCTGGGTCAGACGTAACAACCCAGTGTTTGAGTAGTTTTTGTGTTACCCAGATCCTGGGTCAGACGTAACAACCCAGTGTTTGGGTAGTTTTTGTGTTACCCAGATCCTGGGTCAGACGTAACAACCCAGTGTTTGAGTAGTTTTTGTGTTACCCAGATCCTGGGTCAGACGTAACAACCCAGTGTTTGGGTAGTTTTTGTGTTACCCAGATCCTGGGTCAGACGTAACAACCCAGTGTTTGGGTAGTTTTTGTGTAACCCAGATCCTGGGTCAGACGTAACAACCCAGTGTTTGAGTAGTTTTTGTGTTACCCAGATCCTGGGTCAGACGTAACAACCCAGTGTTTGGGTAGTTTTTGTGTTACCCAGATCCTGGGTCAGACGTAACAACCCAGTGTTTGAGTAGTTTTTGTGTTACCCAGATCCTGGGTCAGACGTAACAACCCAGTGTTTGGGTAGTTTTTGTGTTACCCAGATCCTGGGTCAGACGTAACAACCCAGTGTTTGGGTAGTTTTTGTGTAACCCAGATCCTGGGTCAGACGTATCAACCCAGTGTTTGGGTAGTTTTAGTGTTTCCCTGATCCTGGGTCAGACGTAACAACCCAGTGTTTGGGTAGTTTTTGTGTTACCCTGATCCTGGATCAGACGTAACAACCCAGTGTTTGGGTAGTTTTTGTGTTACCCTGATCCTGGGTCAAATGTAAGTGAAACTTTGGACAGTTGGTGGCGCTAGAGGGAATGAGTTAGAGACTCCAAATTTGCTGTGGTGAACGTTTGGACTGTCCTCTATCAGTGAGCCAAATTTCACAACTTTTTACCATACGGTTCTATGGGCTGCCATAGACTCTCATGGCAACCCGGATACAATAGGTGTCATCGCACCATTCAGTGCTTGGCCCTTAAAAATCTTTCTGGGGGCCATGAAAGTTTTGTGAAAATGATCAAAAATGCTGCCGCTGGCTGGACACTTTTTTTTAAAAACGCTGGCGGGGAAAGAGTTATGGCCCTGATATACTTCAAGCGAAATCAAAGAATGAACTGATGTGATGTCATTTCGAACAAAATCAGGTCAAAGCGAAGTTTGTTTGGAGTTTGTTTTGGGAGTTCGAAACAGCTTTCCGTAAAAGTTTGCTACGGCTGGTAAACACTTTTGTACTCCCATTGGTCTGTGGGGATTACGTAATCGGTGGGTGTGGCTCTGAGGCTCCGCCTTCTTCCACACTGATATCTCTTCCAGTTCATTTCTCCTGTTGAGTCCGTGGAGGTCAGAAGTCCATGAGTAAAAACATGAACACACTGGAGAGCCGCTTTATAGTAGAAAATGAAGTTGTACTTCTGATAAAACGCTGCTTGATTTTAATCTATTGTATAGTGCTATATAAATAAACTTGACGTGACTACTAGAGTGCCGAATTGCAGAACTCATGCAGACATATCCACATCACTATTATCAGATGCTTTTCTTATGCTTTATTACAAATCCTTGCTGTTCTCTCAATTTTGTTGTGTTTATTTTGTTATTGAGAGGAAAGCGCGCAGCACATATTCACAATTTCATCTAACCGTCGCTCTCAGCAGTGTGGGCGGTGTTGAATGTTCACCAACAGTATATCGCTGCTCACGTATTTTGAACTTCGTTTTACCCCTAAACGAAGAACGAAAAAGAACTTCGCCGTGAGTATATCGGGGCCTTGTCCACACTAATACGTTTTTGTTACAATATGTTAATATGCTTCACACTGAGCTTTTTGAAAAGTGTATACATTTGAAAACGCTGCTTTTGCGCTGTAGTGTGGACTGTGAAAACGAAGGTATTTGAAAACAATGACGCATGTTTAGTCATGTGACGCCTATTGAACCCATTTTACGCAGTAAGGCGAATTTAGCATTTTCTGACGTTTCAGTGTGGATGAGAAACTTTTGGAAAATGCTTGACCATATTAAATGCTTAGTGTGGAAGGAGAGCGTTTTGAAACGAAAATTTCCAATGTATCCGGATTAATGTAGATGCAAAACAGCACCGGTAAAACTCCTGAAATTGCTCAAGTCACATTTATTTCTATAGCGCTTTATACAATACAGATCGTTTCAAAGCAGCTTCACAGGGATGAACAGGAAAATAACAGGGTGAACGATCCAAACTGAGACTCAAATATGAGATATTCAGCTCAATTCAGTTTAGTGTTGATTCAGTTCAGTTCAATAACTGTGTGAATTCAATTATGAAACGAGTTACAGACGACAATAGTCATTGTAAGCTCAAGTTTTGTTCTCATCTAATAATATCACTGAATATTAAGTAAATATTAATCTTTCTAACCCCAACTAAAAAAGCCAAAGGCGAAAGTAGCTTTTTCCATCCACCTATTTTTACATGGACTTTTGTATATCGCATGAAAAATGCTGGATGGAAACGCCAGGATGCACATCAATTCTAAAAATGTGCATAACTTGAGGCGGAAATTTTTTTATCCGATAACGACATGCACATGAACTATGATGGAAACACATTTACTGAATACTCAATGCACAGCAAAAAAACAAGAGGCTGTGATTGGATAACTAGCCTAACCAGCGGACCAATGGCATCGCAGCATCTCAAATGTTGGTTTGGTGGCTCTGAAACGCCTGAGTCAAAGTGTGTGATCAGAATGATTTGGTTTAAGAAGCAAAGTCTCACACGATTGCGTTCCCAAACACCAGCATCCCAACGCAAGAGAACATGACAGCGTTTATTGTGTTTCGTCTGACGCGCTGAGACACAACTCATTTATGATGGAGGGAAAAAGCCTGATTGCAGAAACGTATATTTTTATTACTGATATTTTGCGCCAATTTCCCAGGAAGTGCCAATTTGTTATATTGAACACAGGGGATGGATACACTGCTTTATTAGCTTTGGATGGAAGCATAGCAAGTGGCAAGAAACTCTTGTGAGCATCAAAAATATCATACCGTTCCCGAAAGAAGGCCTGCTCCAGATGAGCACACTTTGTTTTTGTTTGGAATAAAGGAAAATTGAAGAGAAGAAAAACTCTTCACCTCGCCTCAGGGCCCAAGTGACCACTTTGGTTTGGTCAGTAAAGGAAAGGAGGTTAGCGTTTAATATTTGATGGCACCTGCAGCGAGTGGCTGCGTGCAGTAATGCAGGCGACAGATAAACAGAGCGTGGTCCCCGGGCACCTGCGGAGAGTAAGTGCACGGCTTTATCTCTATACCAGCTCGATATCTCAAATGGATAACTTGTGTAGCCTCTAATTTACATTAGGCGGCGAGTGAAGCGTGAAAGTTGCGGTGAAGGCCGTGACACCTCCAATTAATGCAGCTCTGCCTATGCACAACTTCCACCGGGCCCGACTGCAAGAGCGCTTCCCCTCGCACACACCGGCCTGCATCTGTCCTGCACTGCACTCACATCTGGATGTCTAGAAACACAGACCTGGACATCATCATAATGATTTTGTGCCACTTTTTAATAAAAAAGTACAAATAGTGTTTTATATAAATACATTAATAATATATAAAAATGTATTTTTTTTTTTACAAATGCAACATTTTAAATAATTACAAATAAATATATATATATATAGAATATTGTGTTGGTCCTTGCTTCCAAAACAGCCCTGACCCGTCGAGGTATAGACTCCACTAGACCCCTGAAGGTGTGCTGTGGTATCTGGAGATGTTAGCAGCAGATCCTTTAAGTCCTGTAAGTTGCGAGGTGGGGCCTCCATGGATTGGACTTGTTTGTTCAGCACATCCCACAGATGCTCAATTGGATTGAGATCTGGGGAATTTGGAGGTCAAGTCAACACCTCAAACTCGTTGTTGTGCTCCTCAAACCATTCCTGAACCATTTTTGCTTTGTGGCAGGAGCATTATCCTGCTGAAAGAGCCACAGCCACCAGGGAATACCGTTTCCATGAAAGGGTGTACATGGTCTGCAACAATGCTTAGGTAGGTGGTACGTGTCAAAGTAACATCCACATGGATGGCAGGACCCAAGGTTTCCCAGCAGAACATTGCCCAAAGCATCACACTGCCTCCGCCGGGTTGCCTTCTTCCCATAGTGCATCCTGGTGCCATGTGTTCCCCAGGTAAGCCACGCACCCGCACCCGGCCATCCACGTGATGTAAAAGAAAACGTGATTCATCAGACCAGGCCACCTTCTTCCATTGCTCCGTGGTCCAGTTCTGATGCTCACGTGCCACTGTTGGTGCTTTCGGCGGTGGACAGGGGTCAGCATGGGCACCCTGACTGGTCTGCGGCTATGCCGCCCCATACTCAACAAACTGAGATGCACTGTGTATTCTGACACCTTTCTATCAGAACCAGCATTAACTTCTTGAGCCATTTTTCCTGCTTCTAACACATCAACTTTGAGGACAAAATGTTCACTTGCTGCCTAATATATCCCACCCACTAACAGGTGATGAAGAGATAATCAGTGTTATTCACTTCACCTGGTCATAATGTTATGCCTGATCGGTGTATACACACACATAAATATATATTTTTTTTTAATCAGTGTTATTTTGATAAACATGACAATATAACATGACATAATATGTAAATGATTAATGTTTTATAAATAACATTTTTTTAAATAATTACAATTATATATATTATTTTATATTAATACATTTTAATTTATATATATAATTTTATTATGCTCACCAAGACTGCATTTATTTGATCAAAAATACAGTAAAAACACAAATATTGCAAAATAGTATTAGAAATTAGAATAACTGTTTTTCTATGTGAATATATAGTAAAGTGTAATTTATTCCTGTGATCAAAGCTGAATTTATCATCATTACTCCAGTCTTCAGTGTCACATGATCCTTCAGAAATCATTTGCTGCTCAAGAAACCTGTCTGATTATTATTATCAAGGTTAAAAACATTTTTGTGGAAATGGTGATAGTTTTTTTCAGGATTCTTTGATGAATAGAAAGTTCAACGAACAGCATTTATTTAAGCATTTAAATCATAAATGTCTTCACTGTCACTTTTGATCAATTTAATGCATCCTTGCTGAATAAAAGTATTAATTTCCCATTCTTTTTTTTTTAATCTTACCACAAATGTTTTAATGAGCAGCAAATCAGAATGATTTCAGAAGGATCATGTGTCTTCAAACGCTTGATTATGCCAGTCCAGCAGTTAAACCAGCACCCAACCGGGCCGGATCAGCACGGAATGGTCATTTTTTCTCTGGAAGAAAAGCGGGCCGTGAAACAAAGCGAAGCGATGACAAACAAAGCCTGCGATGCAGTTCTGGTGGTGTGGTAAACACTGACGGGCTGCTTGCCAAGTACCGCGCGCTGGTTTCATTTCAATGTGTGACAAAATATGGACGTCCTGACACGTCTCTGAATGTTAACAATGGCAACGTGCTGTTGCCGCACGGAATTAAAAAGACATTTTTACACCTCGTAACATATTTTCACATCGCTACAATATGCAATCTGTTGTATTGAAATAAAAGTGAAAATACATACCAGTGCTCAACAGTGTTAATCAGTGTAATTTATATGTTCATAAAAAAAGGGCGAGATGGGTTGACACTAGACATGTTTTTTAAGGAGCTATGATTATAAGCATTGACTTAATCAGTTCAGAGAGAAGACAATTCACAACATATTATTTCCTTTCAACCCTTAACAGGTTCTGAAGGAACTAATTCGGGGGGCCGAAGAAAAGAAGCAGAGACGAGGGCCGTTTTTTTTTAAGTGATATCCACGCGTGCGCGCCGTGGAAATTTTTCGGCTTTCAATTTGCTTTTACATTCATCTCATCACTTCGAATGAGCTCCTCCATTCCAGTGCTTCCTTTTGTCCTCTTTCTGAGAAAGACACAATCTCAACTTGATTACCTCCTACTCTGTCATTACCTAATAAGATTCCACGCACAGCAGACGCAGGGGTTTTTTTCCGCCGGTCTCTCCGTGCAGTGATTGCACCTTGTGCGGAGGACTGTTTGCTCAACACTTCCAGGCTTCAAGGGCCATTTCGCCTCATTCCGGCACAGGTGGCAAATGCGCTGGAGGTCGTCGGCTATAAGTAACAGTTAATTAACATTTGAATCACTTTCTTTTGAAATGTGGAGGGTAAGATTTCGAGTCACGTGCTCAGACGGGCTGCCGCGTGCGTCCCTGAGGGTTTGAAGCCGCTCGAGGGTTCGTTCCTGCCGTGAATCCCCAAGGGCGAGAAGTAACCAATGCTCAAAAACAAGCCGTTGTGCAAATAATTATTCAAGATGTGTGATTAACAAGGGCAAAACGTTTATATTCATGCATCTAAAGCATTCAGGGTTGGCTATAGATTTAACTCCGTCAAACTCATTAGTAAAGTTATTGCCAAGTGCTACCAGTTGAGCTATACGAAGAAAAAAAAACTTTAAAAAAATGCACAATAGACGTGCTTGACCAACTCAAGAGGATGTGCAGGCAGAAATTAAAATACCATATTTAAAAAAAAAAGGCAGGACTCTTATTTTAAAAAATGTGCAATAAATGATTTTTTTTTACATTTACAGCTTTAAATTCAATTTAATAAAAGCAACAATATTTATATATTAATACAAAAAGTTAATATATGTTATATTATCATAGACTATATACACACTTATATACACATTATCATATATACACACACACACACACACACATATATACACACACACACACATATATATATATATATACATACATACGTACATACATACACACACACACACAGACATATATATATATATACATATATATATATATATATACACACACACACACACATATATATATATACACATATATATATATACACACACACACACACATATATATATATATATACATATATATATATATACACACACACACACACACATATATATATACATATATATACACACACACATACATACACACACACACACTATTAAATAAATAGCTGTATACACAAATAACAAAATAAATCAAATATAAATATTGTTTTTCATATAAATAGTAAATATTATATTTATTTATATTAATTTAAATTAAAATATTATTTTCTTAAATATTATATTTAATTATATTAATATTTTTAAATTAAATAATTTATAATATAATATAAATATTGTATTTTATATACATAGTAAATATAATATTTAATCATTTTATTTTAAATATATTCATTTAAATTTTAAATTAAATTAATAATAAAAAAATTATATATATATGAGAAAATGTTGAAGGTGTCTGAATAAATGTTTGACTGTATATATATATATATATACACATCCACACACACACACACACACACACACACACACACACACACACACACAGTCAAATCAAAATGTATTCAGACACCTTCAACATTTCTCACATTATCTCAGTTTATTCACTATAGTTTAGAAAATGCTAATAAAATATGTCAAGAACTCAATTCATCTTGATAATGTCAGATAACTTTGATAGAAAGGGATGTAATGATTACAATCAACCAATCAGCTGTTAAATTTAACTACACAATTAGATAATACCAATTTAGGTCGACCAATGACCAAGCAATGCTTCATTTAGTTCAGTCTATGAAAGAAAAAAGTCTTGAATATAAATATTGTATTTTATATAAATATGAAATAATATAATTTACTTCCTATTTATGCATTTGAAATAAACAGCCGTGCATGTAAACACCAATCCAAAGAAATGTCTTTCTTATACCACAACTCTGAACACATATTTGAATCAAATCATATTTCCCGCCATAATCAGCACAGAAAAACGCTGAAAGTATGTGCGTATTCGGTGAGGTCTCCATACTCTCCTCGCTCCTAAAAGCCACTTCATTTCCAACATATAAACCCAATTAAGCGCAAGTGACTGACGGGAATGCTGTGGTCCCGTGGGGATAATAGACCCCCGTTAGGTCATATACTTTTAAAGTGCACCCATATGCCACACTTCATCACTAAACTCTTTTGGGATACTCTCCCGGGAATATAATTTCAGTTCCACTGTCAGCCGGCGTAATATCACAGGCCTGGAAGCAGCGGCTATGAATCATCACACAGGAAGGAAGTGCTGGTTGAAGAAAGGGTGACTACTTTTGGGGAAAGTTGGCCGCTCTGACTCAAAACAGCAGCTGGCAGGTGCAGCAGTTTATCACAAAGCCAGAAATAATCGAAAGTGACAACGAGCAGCGGCACAAATGATTTATTAGTCTTTTACTCTGCTCCTAACCATCCTCGGGGCCAGGATAAATTATTTATCAACGACGTGTCTTCAAATCATTAATTCTTCTGTGCTCCGTCCCATGTGGCATGTCGAAAACCGCACGTGGACTTCGGGATCGGGACTCCTAGAACCTTCCGTCGGAATCACAACCATCATATTAGCGCAATTACGGCCTCCTGACAGTCAACTGGCACTGCCAGTTCAATTCACAGCTTTCATACAAATGACAAGTTCTTCCCCACAGAGCCGCGTCGTAACACTTTCTCTTACTTCTTCTCACCTTCGACAAAAAAAGAACATTGCGACGGGAAAAAAACCCTTTTAAAATGAGTGAAATATGTAGTTATTATGTCGTAGTTGGGGTCTGATGCATAATTAACACTCTTCGGTTTTAAGCTTGAACGCAAGCCCGTATTTATTATGGCTCAAGTGCGATTCGACATAAATACGAAACGTGGATATAACGCGCTTCCTGTTAATAATTATGGAAATAACACAACAGAAGCATATCCCAACTCCATTATGGCAGTAAGCTAAACTTGTCTCAATAAATCAGCATCTACAATCAAAATTGAAATAATTTTTTATGCATAATGTATGTGCTTGTTGCCACAACAGCTGTTCATTATGCAGAGTAATGCATTCTTGTAGTTTTTAAAAACTTGAGGCCTATAAAATAATCATAATGAATGCTTCATTACGGCGAGAGTGAGAAGAGAGAAGCGCACTCAACAATACGTCTCCTGCTTTACTGTTCCCTCCACTTTTTATAGGTAAGGCACAGTCTCACAAGTTTTAAGTGTTGATGAAGGACCCGCGGTCGTGCTTTTAAATCAGACGCACGGATTTTGAATTAAGCACGGAGTAGAGACAGATGCAAACACGACGCTTCAGCTCGACAAGTAGCAGACGAACCGCATCCTTGGAGAACCAGAGCATTGATATAATCCACAGTGATAATCGACGGTGTGAAAAACCCAGATAAATCAATCAGTATGACTAGAAACCATGGGATCTAGGTTATCAGAACGGCTCAACCTTTACTTTTCACATCATGATCTCAATGTAATTTACAAAACAAACCCCATACGCTTGGGTTAATTGCTCTTCTATTCACTTTGAGTTCAGGGTTATTATTCCGGCTTCTCAGGTTAATTACAAAGCAATGCAAATGGCACAAATGTTGGCATACTTTAAGACGGTAAAAACCTCTGTTAGGTAGTTTGAAAAAGTAACAGGTGGCTAAAATAGGGTTTAATAGGTCACCATCACATTCGAACATCATCTTGCATAGTTTGGTCTATGATAAAAAATGATCTCGTCCCACTGTAGGGAAGAGTGGGGTAAGATGAGCCAGTGGGGGTAAGATGAGCCAGTGGGTAAGTTGACCCACCCCCTTTTATCTTGGCAATCGTACACTTTTATTGTCATGTGACCATATATTTTGGAACCACTCATCACTTCTGCCAGACTGTAAAAAGGAGAATCACATGGGAGGAGTGGAAGGCACCCATTTACTCTAAAACCTGTTTTTGGCTTGTCAAAGTAACATTTTAGCACAACAGATGTAATGGCTGTTACATCAAAGCAAATTTGTACAGGTCTAAAAATATTTATGATGCATGTTGGTGATTTAGCAATGTATAAAACCATGCAAATCATTTAGCTAAATATTAGCCTGAATTAGATAGTTTTGTCCAAAATGGCAGCTATGGGGCAAAGTGAGCCAGATGATGTGGGGTAAATTGAGCCAGTGTTTCACAGTAACTTACCCCACCATAAGGCACTGTAGTTAAGTTAAATCTCTGAAGTATAAACTGGTATAATTTCAATGTGTTTTACGCAACTGGTTTAGTTTATCATTTTATCATGTTTGTTTATTTAAAAAGAAACCATTCACAACTACACCAAATCCTTCTCTGATAAGAACCAGAAGATGCTTAATCATATCTATCTTTCAATAGTCCCTCCCTAATGGCCTAACATGTTCGACATTGCAGAAAAACTACCATGCCGAGAACTGTTTGACTAAAATGTTTATTAGTTTCAATGACATTTATTAATTCATTCTAATTCAGCTTTTACTGCATTTAATTTTACTCAACAAACTCTCTGTTTAGGCTGTTTTTGGGAAGGTTAAAACTTTGGTGTTCAACGTATTGTTTCAGAAATGCAAACAATTAAAGATATTGAAATTTTAACTTAATTTGGTTGGTTATATGTTGTTTAAGTTAGCTTTAAGAAAAGAAATATGACTATTTGTAAAAGGAAATTTGATTATTAAATTAGTTTTTAACAGAGATAAATTATTTAAAAAATTTCAAATGGGTTTGATTCAGATTCAGGTAGATGGTCCGTTTACACCCAGATGGTGCAACTTACCCACTGACTCGGATCAACTTACCCCTAACATGGGGTAAGTTGAGCCACACGAACACATTTTATAAGAAGCCATATTTTTAGAACCCTTTGTCATAGATGTATTCTGATCATTTAAGATGATAGGAAACATCCTGGAAATACTTTCACTGTACTACTAATTTTCTCTTATCTTGAGGACCACGTAAGTAAAAACTGGCTCATCTTACCCCACTCTCCCCTATACACTATCATGGCACTTTCTTGAGTGCGTTTGACCTCAGAGTTTCATTTGGTTGCTATGAAAGTGTTTTAAAGGGGTCGCAGTACATGTAAACGGTTCACAATTGCTATGAAAGCTACACTTCCAAACTCACAGCTTGAACGCAAGCTCACATTTATTAAGCCTGGAGTGTGATTCAACATATAAGAAGCATGCATATAATGCACTTGCTAATATTAAATAACACAACAGAAGTGAACTGCTATTGAAGATGTGTAATTTGCATGTTTATGGTAGTATAGCAAGTATTTTTATCACTGCTTGTCTCCAAATAAATCGTCTTCAGAAAGCACTTTTCGCATCTCTTGCAAAGCAAACAAGTGGAAAATACAAAGGGAAAACTTGATTAACAGTGCATTAATATGACCATTTGGAGTGTTATCAAGGCAAAACATGAAGCATCTTAAAATAGTTATGCTTACAGTCAAAGCTGCGAATTTAACTTTCCAATTGCAAAATTGGAATATCGCATAAAACATTTGCGAATAAAGCACCGTTTCCGTCCCATGTGTTCAAGAGAACAAAATCATCACTTCCTGGGAAATTGGCGCAAAACATCTGTTATATAAATGTAAGGCTCTTTTTCCCTCACTGATAAAAATGATCTTGAAAAGTTAGTTCAGGGAACAATTAAATCGTAAATATTAACATTATACAATTAAGTAAAACCTACTCAACTTTTCTGATACTGGTGTTCCCATCATGCACTGGGGCTTGAATAATTAATACGGTTGATTTTTTTGCTGTTTTCCAGCTGTTTACACTGTTTTATCATTGCTTTTGTTGTTAGGTTTAGTAACTTGCCATTTGGTGACATATGGAGTTCATTTTCTTTTCAAAATGACATTCATACTCAAAAACGATCCATCGAACGTTACCGTGTACATGTGTAAGTATTGAGGTCTCTGTGTTCAGGTGCCGCGTTACTACTATTACGTAGATATGGTATCTATTCTGTTATTTACCTACATGTTTCTAGCGTGGTTTAATTCAGTGTTATATTGTTTGAGTAAAAAGTATTTCAAAGGAAACTTCAACTAAGTAGATATTACTCAACCAATCACTTATTTTCTTTGTTAATTTTACTTAACTTAGTTAAGTAGACTTTACTTAATTCCATATGTGAAATTTACTTAAAAAAGCTGTGTGCAAAAACTTGCAAAAGAAAAATGACGTAAATTTTACTTGTTTTTTTCAGCGCCGCATCATAAATGAGTGTCGTCTCAGGGCGTCAGACAAAACACAATAAACTTCTCTTGCGTTGGGATGCTGGTGTTTGGGAACGCAATCGTGTGAGACGCTTCTGGAGGGAATTAAACCAAATCACTCTGATCACAGAATTTGACTCAGAGCCACCAAACCAACATCTGAGATGCTGCGATGCCATTGGTCCACTGGTTAGGCCAGTTATCCAATCACAGCCTCTGCTGAGGCAAAGTCACCTGAGGTTTTGAGGGATTTACTCAGTAAATGTGTTTCCATCGTAGTTTATGCACGTCTTCTTATCAGATAAAAAAAATTATCTGACTTAAGGGGATAATTCACCCAAAGATGAAAATTATCCCATAATTGACTCTCCCTCAAGCCATCCTAGGTGTTTATGACATTCTTCTTTCAGCCAAACACAATCGGAGTTATATTAAAAAATATCCTGGCTTTTCCCAGCTTTATAATGGGAGTATGGAATGATTTTGAAGCCAAAAAAAGTGCATCCATCCATCATAAAAGTAATCCATACGGCTCCAGGGGTTAATAAAGACCATATGAAGCGAAGCGAAAAATATATCTAGATTTATAAATTTATAAACTATAATCACTGGCTTCCGGTAACGGCCAACACGAGTCTAGTTCTGGCGGAATAGTGACCTCTGACCCGACGCATGAAGAGTGACCTCTGACCCGACGCATGAAGAGTGACCTCTGACCCGACGCAGGATGTAGGAGTAGCGTAAGCTCAGGTGAGAGTCGACGACCTCTGACCCAACACATGACGAGTGACCTCTGACCCGACGCGTGACGTAGGATGTAGGAGTAGCGTATGCTCAGGTGAGAGTCGATGACCTCTGACCCAACACATGACGAGTGACCTCTGACCCCGACGCGTGACGTAGGATGTAGGAGTAGCGTATGCTCAGGTGAGAGTCGATGACCTCTGACCCAACACGACGAGTGACCTCTGACCCGACGCATGACGAGTGACCTCTGACCTGACGCGTGACGTAGGATGTAGGAGTAGCATAAGCTCAGGTGAGAGTCGACGACCTCTGACCCAACACGACGAGTGACCTCTGACCCGACGCATGACGAGTGACCTCTGACCTGACGCGTGATGTAGGAGTAGCGTAAGCTCAGGTGAGAGTCGACGACCTCTGACCCAACACGACGAGTGACCTCTGACCCGACGCGTGACGTAGGATGTAGGAGTAGCGTAAGCTCAGGTGAGAGTCGACGACCTCTGACCCGACACATGACAAGTGACCTCTGACCTGACGCATGACGAGTGACCTCTGACCCGACACGTGACGTAGGCGTAGCGTAAGCTCAGGTGAGAGTCGACGACCTCTGACCCAACACATGACAAGTGACCTCTGACCCGACGCATGACGAGTGACCTCTGACCCGACACATGACGTAGGATGTAGGCGTAGCGTAAGCTCAGGTGAGAGTCGACGACCTCTGACCCGACACATGACAAGTGACCTCTGACCTGACGCATGACGAGTGACCTCTGACCCGACACGTGACGTAGGCGTAGCGTAAGCTCAGGTGAGAGTCGACGACCTCTGACCCAACACATGACAAGTGACCTCTGACCCGACGCATGACGAGTGACCTCTGACCCGACATGTGACGTAGGATGTAGGCGTAGCGTAAGCTCAGGTGAGAGTCGACACTTCTCACGGTTCAAACAACAAACTCAAGCTCCTCCCACATTTCTCTTTAAACATTCTCGTTTTAGACTCTAATTCATGACCGGTGTTTTGTTTTGCTCTATCCTCTGCGCTTCCGCGTTAGGCAATAAGTCATGCGTCGGGTCAGAGGTCACTCGTCATGCGTCAGGTCAGAGGTCACTCTTCCGCCCGTGATTTATAGTTTATAAAGTTATAAATATGGATATTATTTGCTACGTTTTAGAAGGCCTTTATTAACCCCTGGAGTCGTATGGATTTGCTTTTTTTTTGGCCTTCAAAATCTCGCCCCCCATTTACTCCCATTATAAAGCTTGGAAGAGCCAGGATATTTTTAAATATAACTCTGTGTTTGGCTGAAAGAAGAAAGTCATATACACCTAGGATGGCTTGATGGCGAGTCAATTATGGGATCATTTTCATTTTTGGGTGAACTAACCCTTTAATTAAGCATTTTTAGAATTTACGTGATCTCCGTCATTTTACGTGATATCCCTAAATGCATAAAAAAAGTATGGAAACAGCCAATGATATACTTTAGTATATATAGCAGAATTGAGTATACTCTCATATTTGACATTGCAAATGAAATGACTTAAATATGTGGAAAAACCCATTGGGATTCAAATGATAATATCAATAAAAACTTTTCTTAGATCAGAATTAGTGGTGGGTTTTTCCTGATACAGAATGATAGCTAATAAAATTAAACAAATGATTATTTCTGCTGGGTGAGAGTGTAAAATGGGTAACGGTGGAACAAAACAATTTATCACATATCTTACAGATTGTTGTTTATGTCAAAGACTTCCAATGAAAGGAATTTAGTACTTTTGATGTGACATAGATGATGCTCCTGACAAATAATGCATGGGATTTGCAGTTACCCATACATACAGACACACATCAGGTGTGTGAAAGGTCAGAGAAGTGTCTGGCACTGAGATAAATGCAGTCGCTCTTGTTTTGATAAGCGGCTGATGTTCTTGCAGCGACCTGTCTCAGCTTCTGTTTCAAATGAAGACAAAATGGCCTGGGAGGGTGATTTAATTTCCACGTGTGACGTGCGAACGCGATCCCGCACTGCAACAATGTGGCATCTGAATGCAATAATCTCAAATTAAGTCATGCATAATTCAGGGCTTGTCATGAGGATGGATTAATAATTCAATAGATAAATAATTTACAAAATAATCAAATAAATAAATAATGACACTCCATAAATAACTCATTCCACAAAGCAACCTCCCGCAGGAATCAAAGCCTGGTCCGGCGCAGGACCTTTACATCACGTCGCCCCGTTCTCCCTGTCACCTCGCCCGCTTTTGTGATCCGCCAAATAAAGATGTAGAACAACACTTCCAAAGTGTTATGCATTATGCCACTTTTGGCAAGCGCGCCAGGCTGATTTGCCACTTGAGAAATTACAGAATCTTGCGTTACGCGGAGCTGCGAGGTTTTAAGAGCGGCGGGAAACTGGGTCTGGTTTGGTTTTTATGCACGTTGCATGTTATCTGTGAAATCCCCTGCATAAATGCATCATCTATCTGTGTGGTTTTCCTTCCTAGGTCGCCGTGTGCATTGTCAGACACACAGCTCGAGACTCTGAGAGAGGGAGGTCAGGATGGGGCTACGCATGCCAGCGGTGGCAACTATGCCCCAGTTCCCCTCTCCTGAGACCCGCTCCACCATCTGGCTGCCATTCTCTGCACGCACACACACACACACGGGCAACATAACTGTCAGGTGCCACGGCAACCAGCCCACCGCCCTATACAGATAATGCTTTACTGCTTATAAATTACAGGGTGTTTTTACCAGTACAATACCTATTATTATTATGCTTTTATGCCTGATGATATGCAGAACCTATTTTTACTGTTTATTTCTGCTTATTGACACTAACAAACAATGACAAAAAACAACATTATCAATAATAATAATAATAATAATAATAATAATAATAATCATCATCATTATATATATATATATATATATATATAAAATACATAATACATACACATTTTTGCTAATAGAAAAATAAACAATCATTTCAAAATTTATTGTGTGAAAGTAATTTATATCTTTATAAACTATACAATTTTTTATTTATTATTATAAATGAATAATACATATATACATATATATATATATATAAATGTATAATATATATATATATATATATACACACATACATACATATATATACACATATACACACATACACACACACACACAGATTTAGGTTTAATGCTTTTATGCTTTATAATATGCAGAACCTTTTTTAATTATAGTTTATTTCTGCTTATTGACACAATAACAAATTATTAATAGACCACAACAATAAAAAACACAACAGCAATAATAGCAATAATATTGTTACTTATAATATAAATATACAAACAATTATGTAATATATAATTGTATATATTTTTATTTTATAATTTATATATATATATATATATATATATTATTAAACATTATTTAGTTTTTTATTGTTACTGGGTCAACAAGAAAATGTTATTTTGTCAATAAGCAGAAATAAACTGTAAATAAAAATTATATAAATATACAAACAATTATATAACATATGTTTATATATATATAAAAATATATAGATATATAATAATTATGTTGTTTTTTATTGTTGATCTGTTATTGGGTCAACAAGAAAAATGTATTTTGTCAATAAGCAGCAGAAATAAACTGTAAATAAAAATATATATAAATATACAAACAATTATATAATTTTATTTTATAGTTTTATATATTATAAATAACATTGTTATTATTACTGCTGTGTTTCTTATTGTTGTGGTTTATCAATACATATATATATACACACACACATATATACACACATACATATATATATATATATATATATATATAAAATATAAAATAATATATAATATAATTAATATAATGTGTGTGTGTGTGTGTTATACTATTATTACTATTATAGTAATTTTAATTAAATTTTTTGGGCTATGTCTAACTGTTGAGTTCAAAATGCTATGCGTTTTTCATGAATAACATTTACATATAAAGTTGAGTAATATATGCAAACGATAAATGAGGTACCTTTCTCGTGAACACACGGCAATAATTATCAGTGTTTATTATAAACTGCTAATAATATATATATATATATATATTCTAAAATATTGTAGTTCGCTAGATTGTCCGAATGATTACAAGAGTTTTGTTATATAACGTGAAGACGAGAGAAATTAATTAATAATTGAAACTATTGCCTGAGGCTATTTATGTCTCATCATATATGTCTTAAAATTGATCAATAATCATATTTAATAAAGTGCCAGAGCTTGATCAAGTCACAGAGCTTTAAAGTTGCACTGCTTTGAAATATCCCATCATCTGAACATGTGTCCAACATGATGAAAACAATGACAAAAGCATGGAATAATTTAATCTTTTAAAGTAAAAAACACCTTTTCTTTCACCTCACGCATCGGCGAACGATCACAAACGATAATAATAATAATAAACGCAAGACACAAAGATTAATTAAAAAACAAATGCACAATGGACACAGGAATGGTTTCATTAGCAGCCAGTTCGAGCAGATGCAGAAATGCCAGGGAAATATTTATGAGGCTCCAGGATGGACAGCGCTTAAGATAAAACAGTCAAAAAATGTGCAACAGACAAAAGCAGCAGATCTGGGATGGTGAGGAGTCTAATGAAGCCAGCTGGGCGAGATCCAGACAGGCAGAGGAGAGGAGAGGAGGCGAACGGATGGATGGATGGGAGAGGAGACCCGTGGGGGCGGGTGGAGAGAGAGAGAGGAAGACATGAAGGATGTGCGGCTGTATTGTATCAGGATGCAGCAGTGGCTCCACGTCTTCCAAACTCCAGGAAAGCCCGCTCCATGCCAAACACTCACATCTGCTAATCACAGTGCAATTACTAGACTAATAGATGTTTTTTTTTTCTTTCCCGCAACGTTTTCCGTCGTGTTGCGAGGACGGAATTTAGAGTGATTTCTGTTTGCGGATCTTCCCACGTTTTCAGAGATCATGCGTTAAAAAGGAGCTTGTAGAAACGACCCCTCTGTGGGTTCCTGGACTAGTGATGGCACTCTCAATACACAGGCTCCGGAAAATACACACGGAAACACAGATATCTGGGGGTTTTGGAGACATTTAGTGAAGAAAGGGCAAAAATGTTGAGGAATAAAAAAAAAAATATGTCAAACAAAAATTCAGGAGGTCAAACTACATGCTGTTGTAATTCCTACTGGTTTTATGAGGTTTTCAACCTTACTAGCAAATTTTATGACATGCCTAAACACAGATTTATGAGTCTGCTTTTATAATCATTTTCTAATACATTTTTCTAATAATAAAAAATTATGAACATGAAATTTTTATAACATGTGTATATGACTGTGTGTGTGTATGTGTATAAGTGTGTGTGTGAGTGAGTGTATGAGTGTGTGTGTATAAGTGTGTGAGTGTGTGTGTATGAGTGTGTGTATGTATGAGTGTGTATGAGGGTGTGTGTATGTGTGAGTCTGTATGAGTGTGTGTGTGTATGAGTGTGTGAGTGTATGAGTGTGTGTGTGTATAAGTGTGTGAGTGTATGTGTGAGTCTGTATGAGTGTGTGTGTATATGAGTGTGCGTGTGTGTATGAGTGTGTACGTGTGTGTGTGAGTGTATGTGTATAAGTGTGTGAGTGTGTGTGTATAAGTGTGTGAGTGTGTGTGTATGTATGAGTGTGTGTATGTGTGAGTCTGTATGAGTTTGTGTGTATAAGTGTGTGTGTGTGTGAGAGAGTGTGTGTGATTGTGTGTATGTGTGAGTCTGTATGAGTGTGTGTGTATATGAGTGTGTGTGTATAAGTGTGTGAGTGTGTGTGTATGTGTGTATATGTGTGAGTCTGTATGAGTGTGTGTGTATATGAGTGTGCGTGTGTGTGTGTATGAGTGTGTGTGTATGTGTGTGAGTGAGTCTGTATGAGAGTGTGTGTATGTGAGTGTGCATGTGTGAGTGTGTGTACGAGTGTGTGTGAGTCTGTAAGAGTGTGTGTGTATATATGAGGGGGTGTGTGTGTGTTTGAGTGTGAGTGAGTGTGTATGAGTGTGTTTGAGTCTATGAGTGTGTATGTTTGTGTGTGTATGATTGTGTGATTTGTGTGTGCGCGTGTATGTGTGAGTGTGTGTGAGTGTGTATGAGTGTGTGATTGTGTGTGTGAGAGTGTATGAGTGTGTGTGATTGTGTGTGTGTGTGTGTGTGAGTGAGAGTGTATGAGTGTGTGTGATTGTGTGTGTGTGTGTGCGCATGTATGTGTGTGTGTGATTGTGTGTGTGTGTGAGTGAGTGTGTGTGTGTGTGTGTGAGAGTGAGTGTGTGTGTGTGTGTGTGTGTGTGTGTGTGTGTGTGTGTGTGTGTGTATAAATATAAATAAAAGCAAATTTTAGGACATGGCTAAACAGATTATTTTTCATGTTCATAATTTGTGTGTTAGTGTGGGT
>CM077176.1:2273786-2308786 GCA_039654105.1 Coreius guichenoti
AGACAGATGGATTGATAGATGGATTATCTCAGCGTCGGCCGCGCATATCCGCCATGTTTTGTAGTTTTTTAACACTTTTTACTTGTGTTAAAGTAAAAATTCTGTAGTTTGTAATTCAGAATTAATTCAGTTTGTAATTCTGAACCGAAACCTCCTCCAAAGTGCAATGGTTTGTGGGCAATATTAGTCTTTATAGTGTGCACAGATCCACACTTCGAAAATCTAGCGGAAATAGTAGACTTTTGACATACTCTTTTCAACATACTATGCTTTGGGACACACTTGTTCAAATTTCACGTAATATTTAGGATGGATAGTATGGACATTGGGACACAGGGAATGTCATTTCTGGCCCAATTTGGAAGAGCATACTATTTTGCTATTTCTGCCATATGGCGAAAATATTTAGAGTAGTATTTCAAATTCAGCCTGTGCACATTTTAGCAAATAATGTAATAGGTCACCAAGTTATTCAATGACTACAGAACATTTGCATACTGTATAATGCAGCAATAGTAAAAGTAGTATGCAGTTGAAATCATAGCCATAGTTTCCAAACAAGCCATCAGAAATTGGTGCCAGGCTGATAAACGTTGATGCTGATTTGGAATATACAGATTCTCCACCGGGATGAGGTTATTTCTTCATATAACAGAGAGAGAGGAAGGGAAACAAGTGCCACCGTGCTTGATTAAGTGACGTTATTCGCTGTCAATGAATTCCTCTGAAATGTCTCTTTCTCTCTCCCTGGGTTTCTCCATCTCATCTCATCAGACACACCGAGAGCTCGTTCGACTAAATGATAGCCGCCTCTCTCGGCTGTTTAAACATACGGTAATGACACCCACCTCTCCATCACGCTGTCGGATGGGGCATTACTGCTTGTGAGGAGTTCAGAGATGTACGGCACACCGAGGAACCCACCGCTGACAAACCAATGAGCTCCAATGGAGCCATTACTCCATTTTAATCATAACGCTTAAGAGAAACAATGTGGGCATGAGACGCTGCGATATGCGTCTTTGCAGATAGTTAAGAATGCATTTAGCAGTTACCCGTGCACTTCATTATTCAAATGTTGCACAGGTGTAAATTTGTGTAAACGTGACATAATTGAAAACCGAGGCCGGCAGGGTCTGAGAGGAGGGATCCTACACTTCCAACCATTTTTTAAAATTGTGAAATGCAAGGATAAACATTTCAAACCGTATGCAACACTAGCAATGTTTCAGCCAATTCGCTCATTTATACAACAACAATAAAAGGAATATTACAAAAACATTTAGCAAATAAAGCAGTGTTGCCATCCTATGTGTTCAAGAGAACTCCAGTCAGCATTTGTATGCACTTTTCCAAAATTTGCACGAGTATGTGGATGGATCCCAGTTATTGTTGTCACAAGACCTCATTGTGATTTACGTTTAATTCAGCAAATGATGTCCGGTTAACATCTCACAAATAAATATGGCTATTTTGCATTTTAAACCAATTTTGCATACATATATACACATATACATACATTATATATATATATTTATTAGGGTGGTAACGGTACACAAAACTGACGGTTCGGTACATACCTCGGTTTTGAAGTCACGGTTCGGTACGGGTTCGGTGCAGCAGGGGAGAGAAAACTTAATATAAAATCTGTTTTTTTTTTTGTTTGTTTTTTTTTATTAAACACTGGTTTACTGAACAAATTGTGTCTGTCCTTAAATTAACTCAATTGTAACTAAAAGTTTCTTAAAGATAAAAAAAATTATCTCTGCTAATGCTGTAAACTATATAGAGAGCCCTTACATTACTATAATATAACAACAGAGCCCAAATTAGCCTAAATTCAGTATTTTTAGATATAATAATCAACACTCAAATAACATTGTATGCAAACATGTAAACTTCACATAAGGCAGTTTTTGCATTAGCCTAGCTTCTAAATCTATTTATAAAATTATGTTTTTACTCCAATTCGTTGTTGAGATAATCATTTATACACAGTGGCTGTCATTTTCATGACAGATTTATTTAAATACACATTAAATAATCAAGACATCACAGGTTAAGTAGAATATAATGAATATATAGGCTAATATAGTGCATATATTTAGCGAAAGAGTTGATTTCTCTAGTGAACTCACAGCTGTGGACACTGAATGACTTCTGAGGTAAATGTGATGCTACGTGACATTGTTCTCAAGCTGTTTTATTGACGTCTTTCCGCCGTTGAAACACTGATTGAGCGATTACACCACATATGATGCGTTTCAGTAAGCTGTAATGTATCCTCAACATACCTTCAGATGTTCATTCATGTTTATTCTTTGACTATGACGTTCACTCGCACGCCTATACAGTGATCAGTCCCGCCACATTAAAGAGCGTCAAAACAGCATTTATCATTTGAATTTCGTGATAAAATGGACAGAATACTTCATATGTTTGTGTGGGAACTCAGATTTAAGTGTGTTCCGCGCGTAAAACAAGCCGACTGTTAACTGTTAAAGATTGCATTCGTACCGTTCGGTACACACGTGCATCGTACCGGAAGCCCTGTATCGAAACGGTTCGGTACGAATACGTGTACTGTTACACCCCTAATATTTTATATACAGTGGGGAGAACAAGTATTTGATACACTGCCGATTTTGCAGGTTTGCCCACTTACAAAAGCATGTAGAAGTCTGTAATTTTTATCATAGGTCCTCTTCAACTGTGAGAGACGGAATCTAAAACAAAAATCCAGAAAATCACATTGTATGATTTTTAAATAATTAATTTGCATTTTATTGCATGACATAAGTATTTGATACATCAGAAAAGCAGAACTTAATATTTGGTACAGAAACCTTTGTTTGCAATTACAGAGATCATACGTTTCCTGTAGTTCTTGACCAGGTTTGCACACACTGCAGCAGGGATTTTGGCCCACTCCTCCATACAGACCTTCTCCAGATCCTTCAGGTTTCGGGGCTGTCGCTGGGCAATACGGACTTTCAGCTCCCTCCAAAGACTTTCTATTGGGTTCAGGTCTGGAGACTGGCTAGGCCACTCCAGGACCTTGAGATGCTTCTTACGGAGCCACTCCTTAGTTGCCCTGGCTGTGTGTTTCGGGTCGTTGTCATGCTGGAAGACCCAGCCACGACCCATCTTCAGTGCTCTTACTGAGGGAAGGAGGTTGTTGGCCAAGATTTCGCGATACATGGCCCCATCCATCCTCCCCTCAATACAGTGCAGTCGTCCTGTCCCCTTTGCAGAAAAGCATCCCCAAAGAATGATGTTTCCACCTCCATGCTTCACGGTTGGGATGGTGTTCTTGGGGTTGTACTCATCCTTCTTCCTCCAAACACGGCGAGTGGAGTTTAGACCAAAAAGCTCTATTTTTGTCTCATCAGACCACATGACCTTCTCCCATTCCTCCTCTGGATCATCCAGATGGTCATTGGCAAACTTCAGACGGGCCTGGACATGCGCTGGCTTGAGCAGGGGGACCTTGCGTGCGCTGCAGGATTTTAATCCATGACGGCGTAGTGTGTTACTAATGGTTTTCTTTGAGACTGTGGTCCCAGCTCTCTTCAGGTCATTGACCAGGTCCTGCCGTGTAGTTCTGGGCTGATCCCTCACCTTCCTCATGATCGTTGATGCCCCACGAGGTGAGATCTTGCATGGTGCCCCAGACCGAGGGAGATTGACCGCCATCTTGAACTTCTTCCATTTTCTAATAATTGCGCCAACAGTTGTTGCCTTCTCACCAAGCTGCTTGCCTATTGTCCTGTAGCCCATCCCAGCCTTATGCAGGTCTACAATTTTATCCCTGATGTCCTTACACAGCTCTCTGGTCTTGGCCATTGTGGAGAGGTTGGAGTCTGTTTGATTGAGTGTGTGGACATGTGTCTTTTATACAGGTAACGAGTTCAAACAGGTGCAGTTAATACAGGTAATGAGTGGAGAACAGGAGGGCTTCTTAAAGAAAAACTAACAGGTCTGTGAGAGCCGGAATTCTTACTGGTTGGTAGGTGATCAAATACTTAAGTCATGCAATAAAATGCAAATTAATTATTTAAAAATCATACAATGTGATTTTCTGGATTTTTGTTTTAGATTCCGTCTCTCACAGTTGAAGTGTACCTATGATAAAAATTACAGACCTCTACATGCTTTGTAAGTAGGAAAACCTGCAAAATCGTATACAGTAATAAATTATTTACAAATCATTTGCAAACTATACTTAATAGTTTATAAACTGTAGTTAATACATTAATAGACTTTATACAACAGTTCTTTCTGGTTCTCAAATCTGATTGGCTGAGCCTTTTCAAGCGCACTGTATCACTCTGCTTGCGCGACTGTCATGCAATCCAGCGAGCAAATCTGAGCAAATCCAGCATATTTTTATAAACACTACTGTTATTGTGTTACTGAATGTAGTTTTAAGAGCTTTTTAGGCGATAGTGTAGTTATTTAGACCTCAAATATGTGACTCATATATAAACATAGAGCCCATTTTACGATTTTCTTAGACGCTTTCGCAGACGCGAGCTCCAGGTCGTTCAGCGCTCATGTACCCGCCGAGAACAGCTTCATCTCTGACAGTCCTTCGGGAATTTCCCGCTGGCTCTTACTGTATGTAGATAGTGGTTAAACAGATATAATTCATTTTGGGTATATCAAACGGGCAATCTTTGGTCTTATTAATCTATTACTTGTTCCAGAGAAAAATCAATTTGGCTAAAGAAAGTTAAGTTTCATAACTTTATATTTAGGCTATTTAACTTAAATTCTGTACTAGAGCACTGTTTTTTTTGTTTGTTTTTTTTGTTTGTTTTTTTTTCACGTTTGACTGAATTGTTCGCATGTGTTCATTTCCTGTTGTCTTTTATCATGGCAGTTAAGTAAACAAACTTTATATACAGATAGCACCTATCACAGATAAAATCAAAAGTTGTTGTTCATTTAAATATTGTTGCTCAATAAACATTATTTTTTATATAAATAATATGCCGTATTTGGTATTGAGAAAGGGTCCGTTAGTGATCGTGATATGGACTTCAGTGACAGTTACATTATTACACCATTAGATGGCGGCAAACACTGTAAGAGTGACTGGCTTTCCTCAGCGGACATTCAAAAGGATTTTTATAATGAATATGGACATCGAGCTGAAGAATGAATACCATATCAGATGCAGGTAATACACTCGTTTAGTCGATCTTTCTCTATTAATACTCTACATAATACAATAATCTTCAATGAAGCGACTCAGTGTTCCTTCGTTACTGTTTCTAAAGTGACATTGTAGAATTAGTAACGAAGGCTTGGGCTCGACTGTTAAACTGTCAACTTGAGATCAGTGTTAATTTCGTTGACGAATTTGTGTCATAATTTTCGTCAACGACCTTATTTCACTGACAAAAACGAGACGATAGCTAAATAAAAAACAGTTTTGGATGACAAAAACTATGACAAAAATCTACTGTCATTTTCGTCAACGAATAAAAACATAAGGGAGGGACGATTAGGGAAGAGATCCCGTCAGAACTGATGTCCTGTGTAACAGATGCGCACATTTGAATTGTAACGTGCGGATCTAACGGCGGGAAAACACGGCGCTGTTGAGCTTCTACAGGCTCACGCGACAGCGCTTCAGAGCGGCTCAATCAATGAATAACACACATTTATGCCAGGTTATTGTTTATGAACTTATGCTGATGAATAATGACAATGTTAACTGTACGATGTTTATATAGTAATATGTTTTGGACGGTTGTAACAATGCATATTTTATCTCCCTCATCTGAACTTGAAAGAGCAATAGTAAGGCGCAGACATTTCAAAATAAGAGTCAATGTGTATTTCGAGCTTGTTTATAATTAAAAGTCACGCACTATACACTCACCTAAAGGATTATTAGGAACACCATACTAATACTGTGTTTGACCCCCTTTCGCCTTCAGAACTGCCTTAATTCTACGTGGCATTGATTCAACAAGGTGCTGAAAGCATTCTTTAGAAATGTTGGCCCATATTGATAGGATAGCATCTTGCAGTTGATGGAGATTTGTGGGATGCACATCCAGGGCACGAAGCTCCCGTTCCACCACATCCCAAAGATGCTCTATTGGGTTGAGATCTGGTGACTTTGGGGGCCATTTTAGTACAGTGAACTCATTGTCATGTTCAAGAAACCAATTTGAAATGATTCGAGCTTTGTGACATGGTGCATTATCCTGCTGGAAGTAGCCATCAGAGGATGGGTACATGGTGGTCATAAAGGGATGGACATGGTCAGAAACAATGCTCAGGTAGGCCGTGGCATTTAAATGATGCCCAATTGGCACTAAGGGGCCTAAAGTGTGCCAAGAAAACATCCCCCACACCATTACACCACCACCACCAGCCTGCACAGTGGTAACAAGGCATGATGGATCCATGTTCTCATTCTGTTTACGCCAAATTCTGACTCTACCATCTGAATGTCTCAACAGAAATCGAGACTCATCAGACCAGGCAACATTTTTCCAGTCTTCAACTGTCCAATTTTGGTGAGCTCGTGCAAATTGTAGCCTCTTTTTCCTATTTGTAGTGGAGATGAGTGGTACCCGGTGGGGTCTTCTGCTGTTGTAGCCCATCCGCCTCAAGGTTGTGCGTGTTGTGGCTTCACAAATGCTTTGCTGCATACCTCGGTTGTAACGAGTGGTTATTTCAGTCAAAGTTGCTCTTCTATCAGCTTGAATCAGTCGGCCCATTCTCCTCTGACCTCTAGCATCAACAAGGCATTTTCGCCCACAGGACTGCCGCATACTGGATGTTTTTCCCTTTTCACACCATTCTTTGTAAACTCTAGAAATGGTTGTGCGTGAAAATCCCAGTAACTGAGCAGATTGTGAAATACTCAGACCGGCCCGTCTGGCACCAACAACCATGCCACGCTCAAAATTGCTTAAATCACCTTTCTTTCCCATTCTGACATTCAGTTTGGAGTTCAGGAGATTGTCTTGACCAGGACCACACCCCTAAATGCATTGAAGCAACTGCCATGTGATTGGTTGATTAGATAATTGCATTAATGAGAAATTGAACAGGTGTTCCTAATAATCCTTTAGGTGAGTGTATATACGTTTTTGGTTACACAAACTATTTAATTTCATTCCCATTTAATTCATAGTCAGGAGGAAAGACTAAGAACAGCATTTGACATTATTTAATAAAGTATCAGGGTTATAATAGTTCACTAAAACCATAAAAAAAAAAAATTCATTACTTGAAATTAAATAAATGTTAACTAAAATTAAAAAAATAAACAAACTTATTTGAAGCTTTAGCTTAACCTGTTATACTAACTAAAACAGAAATACAACATTATAAAAACTATATAGATGTTTTTTAAAAAAAAACAAAAAAGTGAACTGAGCTCTTTCGTGTATTTTTGCACTTGAAAACACATTGAAATGACGTCAAAATGTGAGTTTTCACATGTATTCAAGTAACACTCGGTTATGTAATGCTTAAATGCTCAATTAATGCATTACAATGTAACTAAACTCATTAGATTTTAGTTGACTAAAACTAGACAAACTAAAAACAATTCAGGTGACTAAAATATGACTAAAACTAAATGGCATTTTAGTCAAAAGACTATGGCTAAAACTAAATAAAAATTTGCTGTCAAAATGAACACTGCTTGAGAATGTGAATCCGTGGCGGAAGGAAGTAGTTCTGCACAAAAGAGTGTTTTTAAAGACACTCCGTTGTTGTTTCTTGTTTATTTACTCCCTTGTGCTGTCGAACTGTTGTATAAACGCAATATCACACTCGTAGCCGTGCGATATGGCTGTATATCAGCACGCTGTGATTACCTACGCCTGAAATATACAACCATATCGCACTGCTACTCGTGTGATATTGCTCATATATACAAACAGTACGTTTTCCATTCAGTCACTGTAATTAAATTACTGTTTAATTAGCTCATATGTAAAGAGTTAGATAATGCTTTGTTAACTTATTAACCGTATATAGTTCATATTTTAGATTAGGTCACGGAATATTGAAAAATGTCATTAAGTGTTTTAATCCAGCCTTTATTGAACATTAATTACATTAGAATTAAGAGTTCATTAAAATGTTTACAAATATATTAAGCCTGTCACCAAAGATAAACATAACCATTTAAAAAATAATAAATATAATGCTGTCAATATGAAATGCATGCAAATACTCATTAGGTTGTTAAAAACTCCCTGTGGTGAAAATCAAGTTTTTAATGTAGTTTATACGTCTATGTGGTGTTTTTAATATGCTTTCAGACAAACCATGTGCAAACTCATAAGTCACCACCATTGCTGAGCATTTTCTCCTTAAAAATGCAGTGAACCAAAGACAGTCTCAAAAACACGGTTTGAAATCACCGGTGTTTCTGACGTCACAAACTACCTTGTAACCAATCACGTCAACGTGTGGGTGAGTGGAGGCGGGGCTAATTTGCATATTCATGGGTACTAAATGAGGAAAGGGTGTAGAGTTACATTCAAGCTATTTTAAGGCATGAAGACTTTTTTTCAGAGGTAAAAACGGACCCACTTTATATTAGTTGGCCTTAACTACTATGTACTAACATTTAAATGAATCATTTGATACAATGCACTTATTGTGTACATACATGTTTTTACATTGAAAAAATGACCTGCATGTAATTCCATCTGTAATTCATTTCTGTAATTACATTTGTAATTACACTGTTGACACTTCCCTTACACCTAACCCTACCCTTAAACTTACCCATCCCACCACACCTGTCCCTAACTTTACCCATATCCCACCTCAATATCAGCAAAAGTGTTTTGCAATACAATATGAACACAATAAGTACATTGTACTTAGTTTTTGATGTAAGTATATAGTAGTTAAGGCCACCTAATATAAAGTGGGACTGAAAAAACATTTAAATATGTAATTTTGGTGATCAAAGATGAGTTTTAAGGGATAAAATTACACAGGGGGACTTTTTAAACATCATTTAGGATTAGGGGTAGGTTTGTGCAGTATAAAAATTATTTCTATGGAAAGTCGCCATAAAACATGGAAACCCAACGTGTGTGTGTGTTTAATGTATTTGTGAACATTTTAAGGAATCCCTAATTCTAATGTAATTAATATCCAATAAAGCTTGGTTTAAAGCACTTTATTAATGTCATTTTCCAATATTCTGTGACCTAATCTAAAGTGAGAACTATTTACTGCTAACAAAGCATTATCTAACTCTTTATAACTCTGATTTATAAGTGCTTTGTTACTGTATAACTGCATAAAAATTGGGCACAATGTACTGTTAATTTTCCGTACTGATTTTTCACAGGTGTTTTTATCCCTATTTTGAATTATGCATTGCATTGTGTTTTAGTGCTAAATTAACAAAGTCCTGGCAGAAATACCAGCAGCTCTTCAGTTTTTCTATAGATTTTTTTTTCTTACAGTGCATCAGTGAACCTAGTGTTTTAATCTAATTTTTTGTACTTAAACACTTCTGGAAATGCAATAAAATGAGTCAAGAAAGAGATTGTGGTTAATATCACTTACGGAAAATAGAGTCAAGTGCATTGCATTGTGGGATGTATGCAGTATGCTCTAGCATGCTGCAAATGTTGGTAAACGTCGTGTCATCCAGACAATTTACATACTGCATTTCTAGTATGAGTAGAATGCCATTCTGATCATAGCCAGTGTCTTCTCCTGAGAGAGAAAACAGACACGCTCAACACATGTAAATAGAAATGAGCACCAAATGTTGCCTTGTTCTCAGTTTCAGCAAGCATGCAATGAATTTGGCAGAACTTTCTATAATGCACGGGCATGACGCTTTCAGTGGCGTTGCAGACTACAACAGCTCATATCCTGATTTCAAGGATCAAACTTTGTTTCAAAAATCATTTAATCTTGTTAGACAAAGGAGACTTACGGGGTAAAACACGAAAAAAAGCCTGCCGCAGAAACCTTCAATAGTGAGATGAACAAATTGCTACTCTGAATTTCCAGAAGACAACAGCAAAAACAATGGTCTTTTCTGAATGAAAATGTTTCTGTGAAGACAAGCAAACAAAAGCGGATGGCAGTGACACTCGCTATGGAAGGGCTTTGTTTGCAGATCATGTCTATGTACGGGTGCGTGTGGGTGTTTGCATGCGTCGCAGGTGTGTGTTTTCGAGTTGGAAGTACATTAGACATGAGCAACAAAATCTCATTTGTGGTTGTAAGGTTGGCAGGAGAGAATCGGTGGCCCAAATAAAGACCGCAGCTTATGGGTGAGAGGTTTATTTTAGCTTATTTGGTTGAAACATGCAATACACATATTAGGTGTGTGTGAGTGTGTGTGTATGCACACACACCTTATATGTGTAGTGCATGTTTCAACCAAATAAACTAACATTAAGATATATAATAATAATAATAATGAATGCATGGATATATTTTACATTTTGTGTTGAAACATGCAATGCATATGAGAGTACAAGTCAGTTTTGTTTTGGAGAGCTACTAACTCAGTGCAAAATAGAGGCCATTTTATTAGTGATCTCAAACATTTGTACCCCACTGTATACAATAGAGAAAGAGGAGAAAAAAATCCCAGCAGGTTTGAGAGACATATCATACGGCATATACTCAACATGTAATACTCCGCATGCTCTGACATTATATAACAGGAGCTGGGAGCGTCAGGGAAGCTCCTCTGCCATGTAATAACATCTCTATCAGCTCTCCCGCGGGAGCAGGGCCTGTCAGCGCGCGGCTCCGGAGAGACTCGTCTTTACACAGGCACCTCGTTTGTTTAACGTTAATCGACTCAAGTCGCGTGCTGCTAAACACCATGACCTCACTCCTCAAACAACGCAGAGTCACCTGACCTCGCAGAACAATGAAAACAGAGAGCGCATTTTACACAGTGATACTTTGATTGCCTTGTACTTTAGTGAGGAGAACTACAGTAGAGACAGACAGACAGATATAATGATAGACAGACAGATATAATGATAGACAGACAGATATAATGATAGACATATAATGATAGACAGATATAATGAGACAGACAGACGGATATAATGATAGACAGACAGATATAATGATAGACAGATATAATGAGACGGAGAGACAGATATTATAGAGAGACAGAGAGATAGATATAATGATAGACGGACAGACAGATATAATGATAGACATATAATGAGACAGATATAATGAGACAGATAGATATAATTATAGAGAGACAGATAGATATAATGATAGACAGACAGATAGACAGATATAATGATAGACAGACAGACAGATATAATGATAGACAGATATAATGAGACAGATAGACAGATATTATAGAGAGACAGAGAGATAGATAGATATAATGATAGACAGACAGACAGATATAATGATAGACGGACAGATAGATATAATGATGGACAGACAGACAGATATAATGATAGACAGACAGACAGACAGATATAATGATAGACGGACAGATAGATAGACAGATATAATGATGGACAGAGAGATAGATAGACAGACAGACAGATATAATGATAGACAGGTAGATAGACAGACAGGTAGATAGACAGATAGATAGATAGACAGATATAATGATAGACAGATATAATGATAGACAGAGAGATAGATATAATGATAGACAGACAGATATAATGATAGACAGACGGATATAATGATAGACAGACAGACAGATAGAGAGACAGACAGACAGACAGATAGATAGATAGACAGACAGATAGATAGACAGATATAATGATAGACAGACAGATATAATGACAGACAGACAGATAGAGAGAGACAGACAGATATAATGATAGACAGAGAGAGAGAGACGGATATAATGATAGACAGACAGACAGATAGAGAGACAAATGATAGATACACAGACAGACAGATATAATGATAGACAGACAGATAGATAGACAGATATAATGATAGACAGATATAATGATAGACAGACAGATATGACAGACAGATATAATGATAGACAGACAGATATGACAGACAGATATAATGATAGACAGACAGATATGACAGACAGATATAATGACAGACAGAGAGATATAATGACAGACAGAAAGATATAATGACAGACAGACAGATATAATGACAGACAGAGAGATATAATGACAGACAGAGAGAGAGAGAGAGAGAGAGAGAGAGAGAGAGAGAGAGAGAGAGAGAGAGAGAGAGAGAGAGAGAGAGAGACGGATATAATGATAGACAGACAGACAGATAGATAGAGAGACAGATGATAGATACACAGACAGACAGATATAATGACAGACAGACAGACAGACAGATATAATGATGGACAGACAGACAGATATAATGATGGACAGACAGATAGATAGACAGATGATAGATACACAGACAGACAGATATAATGATGGACAGACAGATAGATAGACAGACAGATAGACAGACAGATATAATGATGGACAGACAGATAGATAGACAGACAGATAGACAGACAGATATAATGATGGAAAGACAGAGATAGACAGACAGATAGACAGACAGACAGATATAATGATGGACAGACAGATAGATAGACAGATGATAGATACACAAACAGACAGATATAATGATGGACAGACAGATAGATAGACAGACAGATAGACAGACAGATATAATGATGGACAGACAGACAGACAGATAGACAGACAGATATAATGATGGACAGACAGATAGATAGACAGATGATAGATACACAGACAGACAGATATAATGATAGACAGACAGACAGACAGACAGATAGATAGATAGATAGATAGATAGACAGAGACAGATATAATGACAGACAGACAGATAGATAGACAGACAGACATATAGACAGACAGATAGATAGACAGATGATAGATACACAGACAGACAGATATAATGATGGACAGACAGACAGACAGACATAATGATGGACAGACAGACAGATAGACAGACAGACAGACAGATATAATGATGGACAGACAGATAGATACACAGACAGACAGATATAATGATAGACAGACAGACAGATAGACAGACAGATATAATGATGGACAGACAGACAGACAGATAGACAGACAGATATAATGATGGACAGACAGATAGACAGATGATAGATAGACAGACAGATATAATGATAGACAGACAGATATAATGATAGACAGACAGATATAATGATAGACGGACAGAGATAGACAGATATAATGATAGACAGACAGATAGACAGATATAATAATGGACAGACAGACAGATATAATGATAGACAGACAGACGACAGATATATAGACAGACAGATATAATGATAGACAGATATAATGATAGACAGACAGATAGACAGATATAATGATGGACAGACAGACAGATATAATGATAGACAGACAGACAGACAGACAGATATAATGATAGACAGATATAATGATAGACAGACAGATAGATATAATGATAGACAGACAGATATAATGATAGACAGACAGATAGAGAGAGAGAGAGCGATATAATGATAGACAGATAGAGAGACAGATAGAGACAGACAGATAAATAAACAGCTAGATAGAGACAGACAGACAGATAGATGTAAACAGACGGATGGATAGACAGACATGCTGTTGTCTTTCGACTAGCAGAAGCCTCTTCACGCCCCGCTGACGTCCAGGGTCGTCCAACCTGTTGGAGGCGATGGAGCCGCACCCCTCCTCTTGTCCCCTGCTGAACAAACGTGTCTTAAACTAAATGCTCCCCATTGTGGAGCTGAATACAGTAGCAGGTGTTGGTTCCTCCCGCCCACCTCCACCCTCCGCATGGCGAGCACACATCACGTGCAGATGCGCCCATCAAAGGGCAGCTCGCGCTCCTCCGGCAGATAACAGCTCGTGGAGTTTGAAGACTGACTGAGGTGCGTTTCCTCACAGCTCTGAACAATGCGCTCACTGAGGAAGTGTTTTTAGGTCACATATGGCCGGGCACCGCCGGCAGCCGAGCACACGTTTGTCTTGCGACAGGCGTTTGTGAATTGACAAGAAAACCCGATAATGCCATAGCAGAGATGGAGGGAGAGAAAGGGGGGTGGAGGATGAAAAAAAGGCAGTGATTGAATAACAGTAATTAAAGCGGTTATTCGTTCGGCGAGCACCTGCGTGAAGGATGATATTACTCCTTAATTCAGCTCAGTTTAACTTCCCTCAGCCGCTGCTTTTCAACTACACCTCATTAATCGCTGATTGGCATCGAGCTGTTTGCGGGAACAAAATGTTTACTCTCCTCAAACCTCTTTCTCAAGGGCTAGTTTCATGTTTTTCTTTACCTTGCACATTATTCAAAGGCTGGATACTTTTACAGCTAGAGACGGGAAAAACCATTAAAGACTCCCATGTTTCATTTGAGACAAAGAGAGCGAGATCTAGTTGCGTTTCAGCCTAAACTGATGCTTGCTGCAAGCCGTCCATTGATTTCCAATATGGAACCAAAAGTGTGAGCAGCACACAATGCTGGTTAGTTTGAGAGAATGCCCACATCCAAAATAGTATAGTATTAAATAATTAAGTACTATAATATACTGGCAAAACAAGACAGAAAATAACAAATGCATGGCCTCTAAAAACACGAAAACTAAATAATATACTATATTGACAAAAAAAAAAAAAAGACAATGCATGGCCTTAAAAAAAACAAAACTTACCAAAGTTAAAAACTTAACTTTAACTTAACCTTAACTTTATTTTAAAAATAACTGTAGGAATTTGTAAAGTATGGATACTTGTTTCTGCCATGGAATAAAAAAAAACTTTAAAAAAAAAAGGTAATTGCGACTTTTTCATCTCACAATTCTTACTTTTTTCCCTCAGAATTGAGATATAAAGTCCAATTCTGAGGGAAAAAACACTGACTTTTTTTTCTCACAATTGCGAGTTTAATTCTCACAATTCTGACTTTTTTTGCAATTCTAACTTTTTTCCCTCACAATTCTGACATTTTTATGTTTATATCTAACAAATTTCTAACAATTGATTTTTTTCCCTCACAATTACGAGTTTATATCTCGCAATTCTGACTTTTCTCACAATATGACTTTCCTTGCAATTCTGATTTTTCTTCTCGCAATTCTGACTTTTTTTTCCTCGCAACTGACTTATCGGTATGAGACGTTAATGCGCACTTATGCTTTGTTTGTTCAGCTCTTACGTTGATTTCTTTGGAGTGAAAAAGGACGCAATAAACTTCATAAACCATCAGTAAAGTTTGGCCATCAATCGGGACGGTGTACGCTACAGTCTGTGTCCAAAAACATCTTGGGATAAGGTTTTCAAACTGACAGCTGTCATTGTAAGACAGTTAGCAACTCCGTTTGTTTGTCCGAGTTAGCAGCAGTAACTAAGGGGGGCGGGGCTTACCGATTTGAGTTTATATCTCACAATTCAGACTTTTTTTAACATGCAATTTTTGACTATATCACGCAATTGTAAGAATAAAAGTAAGAATTGCATTATGTAAATTTGCAATTGTGAGGGAAAAAAGTCAGAATTGCGACAATTTTTTTTTATTGGGATCCATTTTAGTAAATGTTCAGTAGATTTACCGAATGCTCATTCCTCGCTGTGCAGTGTAACTGAATTATGTTCATTTACAAATAAAACAATTAAAAAAAAAATGAGAATCTAATGGCAAAAGGTCCAAATCAGTTAGTTACTCCCTTTCACTGCTGTGCATGTATATGAGTGTAAGTGAGAGAGAAATGGAGTTATGTTCAATATTTACTCGTCACCAGCAAGTGCTAATGCAGAAACCCTTGACAAGACATTGAAATGCTTTCAGATGAGAGAGATTTCTTTTTCTTTTTAAAAAAACGGACACACTTATTTGGGAGAGAATACCTTCCGTTTATTGGATTTTCAGCCATTTCATTGAGCTCCATCCTCTTTTTAAGGTGAAAATGAAAAATGGTATTGAGCAGCGCGGGTTTGTGCATCATATTGTGCTTGATGCAATGTAGGTCAGTGTTCTGCAGCGCCGCAGATAAGACACGGGGAACAAGTGTACTTACAAGCAAATATCTGTCAAAATAGCAATTGACAGATCTACAAGAGCGCTTTTGGCTCGGGACGTGTTCCTCCGTCATTAGCATTTTCAAAAAAAAGGCCAGAGATTTGGGCCTATCAGCCTTGACTCGCTGCAGCACTAGGCTGGCCCAGGTTGTTATCTGTTCAGTACAGAGGTGCAGCTGTTTAGCGAATGGATTTGCTGATTTTTAAAGAGAGATGAGGGGGAAAAGAGAGAGAAGAATCAGGTACTAACAACAAGCCTCTCCAAAACAAGCCTTCAGATTTCCACAGACTTTACCTTGCGTCTGAAGCCCGCAATATTTTTTGGAAAAGACACAAAAAAAGCATGAAAAATGTTTTCTTTATTCACTCTCCAGTCTCCTGAGGGGCCCACTCCAGCACCGGGGCCGACGCCACCCTGGTGGACCGACGAGGCAGAGAGGAAGGGGAACAAATGTGTTGCTTTAGGTGGTATAGGGATGCGGCTGGCAAATGAGCCACCTTTGTCTGAAGCAATCCCAGCGTGGCTCACTCGCACACACACACACACACACACACACACACACACACACACACACACACACACGCGTGGAGGAATTCTGGCCCTAGCGGGGCCAAGGGGCGGGACGCTCGCCCCTGGCCAGAGGGAAAGAAGGTGCCTGCCTTTACTGAAGCTTCGTGCGTGCAGAGACACATAATCACGCGCATCAGTGTTTCCTGCACCGGGAGCGGCGGTATACTGACAATTTTATATTGCATCTACAGTCACTTGATTACACAGGAATGAATGGATCAGACATCGGTTTGAATGAATCACTCACATACGCTACCATTCAAACGTTTGGGGTCGCTAACATTTTTAAACGTTTTGAAAGAGTCACCAAGACTGCATTTATTTGATCAAAAATACAGTAAAAATTGTGAAATATTACAATTTAAAATTTAAAAATTTATAGTAAAGTGTAATTTATTCCTGTTGATCAAAGCTGAATTTTCAGCATCTTCAGTGTCACATGATCCTTCTAATATGATGACTGGATGCTCAACAAACATTTATGATTATTATTAATGTTGAAAACTGTTGTGTTGCTACTTCATATTTTTGTGTAAACCGTGATACATTGTTTTTTCAGAATTCTTTGGTAAATAGAACAGCATTTATTTTAAATAATATTTTGTAACATTATAAATGTCTTTACTGTCACTTTTGAATAATTTAATGCATCCTTGCTGAATAAAACTTTCAAAAAACAAAAATCTTACTGACTCCAAACTTATATATAGAAATTTATATACAGTATATATAAATGTATATTATATTTTACATTTGGCCCAAGACCTTGACGTTGCGAGCACAATGCTCTGCTGTTTGAGGTACAGTAAGGATAAATATATAATATTTTGTGTGTGTGTGTGTTAGTGCTGTCAATCGATTAAAAAAATTAAATCACATTTCTTCTGTAATTAATTGTGTTTTCGTGAGTTTAATTAATTTTTATATTGTAATAATTTCACAGTTACTCTCCAAATTAATGTAGGAACAACTATATTATAAACAGTATATTTTAAATATTTGTTGTAATGGCATCTTTTTATGAATGAAGGCCAGTATCACTGACACTAATACTGATGTCTCTATGAAACATTACAGTATAATTGAAAGCTATATAAATTTCGACATTTATTACATTTAAAAAAAAAAAAAAAAAAACTTAATTTAAGTGAACTTAAAACAATCTTCACATAAACCCATTATAATAAATGTCATATTTACCTGTGGCCTTCCTGTCTAACAGGAAATATACCGAAATTGAATAGAGTTATCAAACAGTCTGCACTGCATAAATAATGAATTAAATATAGATTATTAAAGCTAGTATTTTCTCTGTTCCCTTTGTTCTTTGATGAACATTAATGACACACATCATTAGTGGCTGCTGTCACTTTAAGATCTGCCGCTGCCGAACATGACGCGGATCTGACGTGCTGTCACGCGCATCTCATTTCCTCACAACTCTTTAAGTTCATTTAAGACGTTATTTAACTCATTTAAGACTGCTCTTATGAGACTACTCAACAAAACGGGCATTTATGCATAATTCTGTGTGTTATTGTTCGTTCAAGAGCGAAAGAGAACTCGATACTGGCGCGCGTCTTTCTGTGCGTCGTGTGTGTGTCATAGTCAGGACATTCACAGACGTGCGTTCTCTTTTGTCTTGTTGTGCTTGAATGATTTAAAAGCATTTGCATGAATAAGAGCGTGATCATATAATGTAACGCTAGACAAAGGATGACAGAAATAAACGGATGTTGAGTTAATTGCGTTAAATATTTTTAACGCGTTAAACTGAAAAAATTAATCGCATGTGTTAACGCGCTAATTTTGACAGCACTAAATATAATATAATACAATAATATAATATAATATAATATAATATAATATAATAAAGTATGTTTTTAAGTCTAATTTCAGGGTTGAAGGAAACACTGGCACACATGGAGAAACCGTATCCGTCGGGCCTTCATTTCACACTGCAGCAGAAGCACGAAGTGATCGTCAGAAAATGATAAAACTCATTACAGGGTCACGGTAAAGATGCTCTTGTGGCTAATCAAAATATATTTAATTTAAAAAAAAAAAAAAAAATAGAGATGCAGGTGCTTTTGAAAATGTATTCATTTTATGCCATTTCCCCATAATTCCTTTCCATTACTGCTCTTCATTTCGCCTGTCTATTGAGTGGGTGTCCAAACTAACAATTAAACTATTGTTAAGAGAACAGAAAGCCGGAGGAGTTGCCATTTCAGGAGATAATAATCAAATATCACTCCACTGTAATCACTGTTAAACTACTTAACCCTCAATCGCACGCACGCTCCACGCAAAACTAAGACCAGTGACGAAAGTAGGACTCAAAAAGGGTTCGAAACTTCTTAAAATCTATTAAAAGTTCTGCCTTCGGCTTCGTGAAGCAGTTTAAGCGCATGTAACCGAGCATCACCTGCCGACTGTCGCAATATTCCAGCTTTACATGTGCTTTTTTTCCTCTTACAGCTCGGGTGGGGAATGTTTTCTTGGCCTGCGCCGAGGTCTGACAGATGCTGCCCATCCAAAAGACTCTCGACTCTGCCAAAAATATCAGGCAGGAAATTAGGGAAGGCAATCTATTATTTAAAACAACAAGCGACAGTTCATATGCTTGTGCAACTCTGGAGCGCATCGCAGCGCGCGAGCCCAGAGCCATCTGACTTTGCTCAAAGTGGAGAGGAACAACCACAAACTCGCCTCGCTGCGTTTAGCTCCCCGTAAGCCCCCTTCAACCGCATAATGACTTCTGCACTGAGACAATATAAAATAAACACCTTCAAGCCGGTCTATTAGACAACACTTAAAATCATTCCTCCTCTTTTTTTGGTTTGCAGGGGAAGGGGTGGCATCTTAATTACTTCCTTGTTGGAGTGAGCTTGAACGTTAACGAGGGATGCTCCTTTCTCTCGGCGGCGAGCGTGTGTAGTTTATTCGTATAATCAGCTAGCTGTCGGAGACTGGATTAGCCCCTCCACGGCGAGTGAAGTGTTTAACATGGCACGCACGATGGGCTCAAACAAGCTCTCTGCCTGCCTTCTCTCCACAAACACTCATTGTCATTAATTTGATTTGCTTATCGCCCCTTCCCCCCCTTTATAAAAGCTCTCCGTTTCACGTTCGGCAGCCTCTCCTTTCAAACACCAGTGCAAATGAATGCTAAGAACTACCAGATAGAGTTAAATTAAGATGAAGAATTGTAAAATGTTTCCAGTTGGAAGAGTGTTGATTACTAAGGCTCCGGTCCTGCAGGATTACCTGCGATTTATCCTCATATTTCGGGATGCCTCGCCCTCCGCGTTACGTTCTTCTCTCCGGAGGCCACGGAAAGCAGCTTGCATGCACCTCTGCCAAAAGAGTTTATTAGAGCAAATGGTATTGTAAGCCCTATGGAAGGCATACCTTATGTGAAGATTTAAAAGATATTAAGAAGATTGTGAGGCCCAGAACCCAGGTGTGTCGGGTAATAGTCATTGTCTTGTACACGGGGCAAGGTGCCAGCGAGAGAGGGTAGAGAACACCCCAGGCGGCTCTGTAATTTACACCCAAGTCGAGAGATTCCTAGACGCTGCTGAGTCTTTACCAGCTCTGCTTCATATTACCAGGATAATAGAGTAATATGGGCGAGATAGACGCACGTGGGATCAACCACGAGTTCAGCACCTCGTCTGGTTGAGCAATGGGTTTAGACTATAATAGCAATTGAGCGTCCCTGATTGGACTGCAGCCCAGTGAGAACGGTGTGTGTATGCATGTATGTATATATAATATAATATAATATCTTACACTGTTATTTGTCGGCAAATTAGTAGCGTAAAATGTGAAGACTTGGCCTTGTCCCTTTGTACATGCTTAAAGTCCCACTGACGTGCCTTGAAACGCGCAGCATTATTCATAATATGTGTTGACGTAATTTCCACTGAAACAGGACAGGATAGGGCATATCGAACAGCTCCTCCCCTTTTTTAAGACAGCCAATAAAATTTAGTTTATATCACAGCTCAGCCAGAGCCGCTGAGCTCGGTAAAGCAGCAGTTTCCTCCTAATCTCCTCCATATCGCTATATAGGGGATAGGGGACCATCAGACAGTGCACTATATACAGGACAGGAAACGATTCAGACACTGCACTATATAGGGGATAGGGAACGATCAGACAGTGTAAATATGCTTTCCATTGGGGCGAATGAAGTCTGGTTTCACGTTAGTGTCAGTGAACCGCCGCAGCTCCGGTCCAGAGACACAATAGCACAGAGTGGATCAGAATGATATTTTACACTAAAATATCACTATATTGACACTAAAATATTCTGTGCAGAATTCAAACGATTCCAATACATTTTCTGGCCTGCGGCGACTCGATCACATGATCCGCTCTGTGCTATTGTGTCTCTGGACCGGAGCTGCGGCGGTTCACTGACACTAACGTGAAACCAGACTTCATTCGGCCCAATGGAAAGCATATTTACACTGTCTGAATCGTTCCCTATCCCCTATATAGTGCAGTGTCTGAATCGTTTCCTATCCCGTATATAGTGCACTGTCTGATGGTCCCCTATCCCCTATATAGTGCGCTGTCTAATCGTTCCCTATCCCCTATATAGTGCACTGTCTGATGGTTCCCTATCCCCTATATAGTACGCTGTCTGATGTTTCCCTATCCCCTATATAGTGCACTGTCTGATGGTTCCCTATCCCCTATATAGTACGCTGTCTGATGGTTCCCTATCCCCTATATAGTACGCTGTCTGATGGTTCCCTATCCCCTATATAGTGCACTGTCTGATCGTTCCATATCCCCTATATAATGCACTGTCTGATCGTTTCCTATCCCGTATATAGTGCACTGTCTGATGGTCCCCTATCCCCTATATAGTACGCTGTCTGATGGTTCCCTATCCCCTATATAGTGCATTGTCTGATGGTTCCCTATCCCCTATATAGTACGCTGTCTGATGGTTCCCTATCCCCTATATAGTGCACTGTCTGATGGTTCCCTATCCCCTATATAGTACGCTGTCTGATGGTTCCCTATCCCCTATATAGTACGCTGTCTGATGGTTCCCTATCCCCTATATAGTACGCTGTCTGATGGTTCCCTATCCCCTATATAGTGCACTGTCTGATCGTTCAGCCGCAGCATCAGCGTGTTATAATGTAGGGGACAGGGCTTCAGATTCTAAAGAGCATTTGATTAGACAGAAAACCTGATGAGAAGCTGAAGTCTTCAAAATCATTGATCCGTATTGGCTGAAGTGAGAGACTAAGTTTTGAATGTTTATATCTTCTAAATCTGAATTTTGTCATTGTTTTGGAGCACACTAGCTTATAGATAACAGGCTAACATATTTATACTAAAAGACAAAAAAACGTACATTTTGATTTCATGGTGACTTTAATGTGTTCTTGCGGCGCAGTGCCGGTAATACACCTCAGAGTTCCCATACTAGCTGCCATCTTTGCTTCATGGGTGCTCAGTTTTTCTAGGTAATCACCTGAGCAATAAATGCCATGTAGTCAACCTATATTACTGAAAAAAACCAGAAAGGTCACCTATAAAACAAAGTACACTACAATAAAATGAAATATTTATCATTTATGCATGCAAAATATCGCAGCCCACACACAGCTACTTCTAGTTAAATTCACACTAGTACCCATTATAACACTCCTTGCAGAAATGCAACACGTACGTGCGTCTGACCTGCAAGAAGCGTACAGCGTAGAGTATGTTTCAGGCCTTATCCATAATGAGAAGGGCACTGCAATTATACATCCTGCAAATGAATCTTCACTCCTGCAAAAGAACACAGACGCAACTTCTGATGGTTAACAACAACCTTGGAGCGAATATACCGTTGGCATTCAACATGGATCAATGACAGGGGGCTTTTTGTGTCTAAAATACTGAGCGTCTGAGCACTGTAGCCCATCAACAGCTTATCCTCATTATGCTAAAACATTATTCCATGTGCAACACCTGCGGAATAAATTTACCATTCAGATTTGCTAGGGATGATCAAACAAGTCTGAAACACTGTCATTATTTCTACCTCCAACACGCCGGTGAAAATGACTAGTTTTCCTAGGTTTACGGGAATTATCAATTCAACTGGAAGCAAACTTCATTTTATCGGTTTAATTTACTTCATTTCCTAAAAAGTGACAGGGAAAAAAAGCAAAAGCACACCTGAACAAGTCCACATTCGACGTTGCCTGATTGAGGTGCTCAAATGAGTTTTAAAACAAAGCAAGACACATTTAACGCGCCCCAGGGAACACAATACTTCACTAATGCGTCATTGTTTCGCTCCTTTTAACAAAACTCGAAGATCGCCAGGAGAGCTCGGAAAAAAGAGGAGGGCACGAGCGCCCACCGCATCCATCCATCTGGAAGGCGGCAACAAACAACATTTATCCAGCTCGGCACCGGCACGCTAACCTCACACTCAAAAGCTAGATAAAAAGAAATGAGAGCTAATGAATTAAACCTCCCCAGATATAATTCTGTATTGGCGCTAATCAGGCGCTTCTGCGCCCATGAATACACATGCCCAGCATCAGCTGAAATCCTGTTGGTGGTCAATATTCTTGAAGCTCTGCCAGCGTGGGAATATTCCTGCTTGGTTCTTCTCTGCTTTAATGTTATCAGGTAACACACACTGGCATTAAATCCACAACATAATAAAAGCCCTTTCTGGAAGCCTTCAGCGCAGACAATGCGGCTCTTGCCGAAAGCCCTTTAAATGTTCCTGTTTAATGTCATTACGGAAGCACGAAGCACGCAGGCTTGTCGAGGCTCAGCTTGAAAAGGGAAACCCTACACAAGACCTCAAGGTACATTTGCTCAGACGAAAGACAAAACGAAAGGAAGAAAGCAAACAGAACAAACAAACGAGTCGGTTTATTACGTTGGGGAGATGAATGGCAAAGCAACAACTCCAGCCATCTCCGCTGACAGCTTTTAAACCCAGAGATTTGTGCACATTAGTCACACATTTTAGGAAGAAGGTGCTTTATGAAGTGCATTGATTGGGATTACGCTTCTATCTTTTCCTGTCGTTCTTTCATTCCAAGACCTGTCGCTGATTTCAGGGTTGCCAAGCGCTTCCTCAAAATAAAAGAACGGGAAGCTTTTGTCCTTCGTTTTCTAAAATGCAAATGTCTTTTGCATTAGGAGGTGTAATCTACGCTTAATATTTTTTAATGGTTCTAATAAAGATGGCGAAGTTCTGCTGTTTATTAGCTTAATAATACGTTCATTTGCATGCCTGAAATGGGAAACGAACCACACATATAAGCGGGATTATGCGCTGATGTGTCTGTACGACGAGGATTTAAATAAATTTTGTTCATTGTGAAGAAAAACAAAAAACGTATACCCGACAGAAGCGTTAATAAAGCAAATGTGCATTTAAAATAGATGACAAAACCCATGACATTCAACTAATAACTAACTTCTCATGTCATTAAATCTCGGCTTTCGTTATTAACGAATCTGGGGCGAATTCTCCTGACGGTTCTTATAGCAAACCTAAGTCCACAAAGTGGTGAGGCAGCCTGAATTATTCATATTAGTGGTCAATCGGTTTCTGACAAAATAACAGAAATTCAGCCCTGCTCGCTTTTTATTTTCCCATAATCTCTTGAGCCTTATTTTGTAAGGACAGAGGCTGACTTTTGAGGATGTGGGAAATCAATAGTGCTGCCGTAGGGCAGGCTCTCATTTATGTAAGAAATGCCAAGAGGCTAATATTAGAATCATAAACAAAAGCTTTGTCTTTTATTCCCTATGAACCATTCAACATAGCAGCGGATTAAAGTGTGGATGAAATACTATATAGACAAGATTCCCTCAGGACTGGTTCCTCCTCTTCGGCATTCTCTCGGAGGGGAGAGAAAGAGAGCCCACTGCACCTTAGTGCTGAAAGAGAGGAGGAGGAGGAGGACAAGGAGGAGGAATTAATTTCTGCCCTCTGGGAATAACACACATGGGATCTCAAGAGTTTGAATGAATCTACAAATCTAGCTCTGAAAAGATTAAATAAATAAGCAGGGGGAGGAAGGCGAAGCTGATCAATGTGCATTCGGCAGCGGCGGTCCCTTCTGTTCGCCTTCCTTGGAATGGCCACCGAGGACATGAAGCGACGCACTTAAACACTGGAAAACTCAAGCTTTTTATTCAGCTCATAGCTGAGATGCGTTAGCATTCTGCTAAGTGGCAAAACACCACACAATGTTTATGGAAAAAATCCGGAGGCGACTCTTAATATATATTCATATGCATAAAGAGTGTTTACAGTATACATGCTAAGCAGGTGTAACAGTTCCATATAAAAGGCTAAATATAACATATTTCAATTATATGGCCAAAATCCATATTAAATCACAATCCGACGGTATTATAAACACTCATTAGTGGATTAAAGTGAGTTTTGAGTGAAAGTGTAATATTATTCTTTTAAATTGTGTTATGTAGCTTGATGCTAATTGTAGCTCTAATGCACCTGTTGCGCCAGGAGCCATATCTATTTCACCATCTATTTTGTTACAAGAATTCACATAAGGTCCCAAGACTTCAGGTAACGGAAGGTGGATTAATGAATCTGGGGTGAAAGTGTAAGTAAAAAAGTAAAAGCCATTTAATGCCAGAAAAAAGGCTAATAATGTCTGAATAAAAACAAAAGAATATTTGATAAAAGAATAATGAAGATTAATTCGCATACCGGCAGAGGTGCTAACATTCGTCGAGAGAGAACAATAGAAACGTGAATGGGGCAGTTCTTAATGTCGCCAGACATTAGAGTGCAGGGGAGTTATAGGGGCCATAAATAATTTTAATATTTGTATTTTTGAGCTTATATATCTCCATATTAATAACAGCCAAAGTAATTTTGAGTCTTGAACTGTAAACTCAAGTGTCAGCTTTCTAAATACATGTTGGTTGTGTGTCTATTCAGAATGACATATGATCAGAAACCTTATTATTTTGGGTATGTCATTTATGTCCCACTTGTCAAAATGGGCGGTGTCTAGTAAGGGGTTAATGAGTAATTTCAGTTGTGACAGGAAGTTTACGATTATCTACAGACAAGCTGCTGGATTTTGGCAAAACACCCAATAAAGCTCCCGGACAATAAAACACAATTACTGCTCTCTAACACAATAAATAAGCGCCTCGAAATTGTAGGCATGAGGAAGTTCAGCGAAATAGGTGATTGCGAACCCAAAGACTCCAATAATCCACTCTCATTCGCTGGCGTACAGAGGGAAGCCGATGGGGTGCGGGACTGTGGGAAGGGATCAGAGAAAATGAGCGACTGTATTGACACACGAATTTCCGCACAAAGTCGTGTGCAACTGCTCGGTTCATGTGTCAACAGCGTTCATTCCACTTAGTCCCTGCACTCACAACGCTTATCTCGCTTATGATCTCATTTCATCAGTCTGGCCATGTTCCCCAAGAGTCAAGCTGTCACCCAGTGCATCCAATTTAATGATGAGGGAATGAACTGGATATCATTTCGCCTTAGTCTTGAGATTACCTGAGGGTTTCCAGAAGCTGACTACAAAAAAAAAAAATGCACAATCACTTCCACAAATCTCTCAAGGAACACCATTTAGGTTCCCAATCGGCCTGCGATTACCTGGAAGTGGTTTCACTTTATGGTCCCTTTAACACATTCTGTTGACTAACTAACATTGCACCAACATGTCTACTTACTTTTATTAGAGTGTTAGTAGAGTATTAGTAGACTGGTAGGGTTAGGGTTAGAATAAGTTGACATGTAGTTGTATTGTGATTAGGGTTGGGTACCGTTCACATTCTAACCAGTACCGGTACCCAACGTTACCTTTTTTCGGTACTTTAGGGCTGTTTACCTCAATAACTGTAAAGAAACTGTAAGTCATTTATAGAAGTGTTATTGACATTATGCCTTGGTCTCTGTCTGCCATTGTTTGTGATGTTTGTTTACTGTAATATTTACCAGTAAATAGTAGGCTACTAGCTACTTAATTGAATTCATAAAAACAACCATATTAATATTTTTTTCTTTTTAATTTCATTTCTATGAAAAGGTTTCCCACAAATTCTGTGTTGTGTATTTTCTGGTAATCAAAGAAGACATAAAACATTAATTTAATTTATCTTTTAATTTAATTAAACTTTTTTGTCAAACAAAGTGCTGCACAACTGAGCGTTACACTGTTAAAATTAAAACATGAAAGAAAAATTGTGATTTATTACTTAAAAAATAAAGTTTTGATAATTTATTATTACATTAGTGTTAGTATTATTATTACATTGAGACGCATCTAAATTCTACTGTACAACAGTAATATATTTGTCAAGTTAAACCGAACTTTTATTTTGACGGGTTGCTGTGAAGAGCTTTGAGTTTCTGTGTGTTTATGATATGACGGTAGTTTTTCTCAAATGAAACGGTAAAATGCTCATAAAGTGACTCTCAGAGCGGCTCTGGAGATGAAGTTCGTGCGTTCATTTCCTCATATGATATGGCAGAGATGGAAACGCGCGATTCAGTGTGAGTGTGTGAGGTAAATTAAACCACTTGTCTGCAACATTCATTCACACAAACGTGCAGGACACGCAGGATTCATATTTAAATAGTCTTTTTGCGGTTTAATATTCACAGACACTAGTCTATATCACCAGATGCGTTCTCAGATACGACATTTGGCACCGATTGATTTAATGTGAATTTAATGTAATTTGGCCGGTGCCCTTAAAGTTCGGTACCCAACCCTAATCGCGATGCGGACTTGGACGATTCTGCATAGATGCAGTAATAAACCATAATCGATTATGACGTTTCTCTGACGTCATTCATCGCATACACCCTTCTCGCGCCACCGTAAAATGGCGGAGAGAGGCGAAACACAAAAGCGAGTAATAAAAAAAATGCACCCACTATTTTAACATCTACAGCGTGTGTGTGAGCGTTATTGTAACTTAAAGTCCCACTGTAGTCAATCATTTTATCCCTTAAAACTCATCATTGATCACCAAAATGACATTTAAACTTTTTTTCCTGTGGAAAAAAAAAAAATCTTCATGCCTTAAAATTGCTTGAATGCAACTCTACACCCTTGCCTCATTTAGTATACGCGGTACCATGAATATGCAAATTAGCCCTGCCTCCACTCACTCACACCAGCTCAGAGACACACACGTTGACCTGATTGGTTACAAGGTAGTTTGTGACATTAGAAACACCAGTGATTTCAAACTGCGTTTTTGAGACCGTCTTTGGTTCACTAGAGTTTTAAGGAGAAAATGAACAGATATTAAGCAGTCTAATGAGAGTTATTTGACATGTAGTTACTTATTGTTTAAAAGAGACCATCAAAATCAGAAGTTTTGACCTGCTGGGAAGTCTCCGACCTTCCGACACCTTGCCCAAGATGCGCCCGAGTCCCAATCGCAAACGGCGAAGCAGTTTACACACAGCATCATCTTGCCCAAGCTACTCCCACCAGGGCATTGTGGGAAGAGTACAACTGTTGCGAGTGGGTGGCACATCTGTTCCCAGAGACAGCCCATGCCCTGGGGGTCAACCTGCAACACAGCTATCATTTCACATCCTCCTCTAATAACCGCTCTGATATTTCTGTCGAGTTGAAGACAAAGGGTTAGCATAGGGGTTGCCTATTGTCTGATCAGAGGCACAGAATTTTTAATAGTGGGTGTATTAAGAGTCATGTTTGTCATGCACTGCTCTATCATTCCATCTGGTGCATGTTTCTCAGGTTACATGCATTTAAAATATGGAATATGTTAAGTGCAACAATCATCTTGTTAGAAGCACCATATGCGTACTATAGTAACGTGTTTCCAAACTATTTACACACAACAACTGATTCCTCTGCATCCACAAAGGCCAGTGGGCGGTGAGCGGAAACAAACTTTCTTAGAAACTTACAAGCTGTGAATTTGGCCAGTACAGACCAGCACACGCTAACGATAATGCAAATTCTCTTTTGCAAGTGCCCTAAATAGACTAGCTGCCTCTGGTGCTGCCAAAGAAGTTCTTACCGCAGATAAGCTGGGCCGAGGCTGCTGAGGTAAGTTTGATCAGGAGCTGGAGGTGCGGATACACGTGTGGGCGTTTGTGTGTCCGCGAGTTTAGGCGTGAGCGCTGAGGGGGAGCCGGTGGGCTTGGGTAGAAGAGGGCGAGTAGAGAGCGTGGAGGATGAAAGATGGAGTCTAATCCTCCACATGTGGCTGCTTTTTCTTTTTCTTTTTTTTTTTAAGGAAAGCCAACTGGAGCCATTCTTTGGACTGTAGGCCAAGGGCTCCAGGAAAGCATTGCCCCGAGCCAAAGCACACAGTGTGAAATGAGAAGCTAAAGCTTGAATGTGCTTTTGTTTATCAGAAAAATGCACTCTAAGTGGGATTGGCAGTATAAGGCCCAAACTCCATAAGTCATATAGACTGGCATGGGCCGGAACTGGGAATGTTGCAGAAGGGAGGTTTCAGGCAGGAATAAGGCTTGCCGAGCTGCTGGCATCCCCTCAGCCCGTCTTACTCGCTCCCTAATCTTCACTCCAGCACAAAGGAGGATCAGTGGGGTCAATCTAAAGTAAGGAAATGTGGTCACGAGTTGAATTGGGGAAAAATCTACAGCTATGTCGCGCATAGTTCTGTCAAAAGGATGCTGAATTGCGAAAGGCCCCTACAAAGCCTATAGAACTGGGCCAAGGGCTGATCAATCTCAAACAATAGTTGTGCTCACAAAGTGACGGGATTCAGACGGGGTGTTCACATTCACGTCAAACGGCTTCTGTTGCCCGAACAGAAGTGCAAAGTCAGAGGAAAAGTTAGCGGCTTACAAATTGGCCACTCTGCACAGAGTGATGTGCATTATTTTCAACAAAATGATTTGGGTATGTCAAATTGAAATACTTTAAGGATTGCGGATGGAGTGCCAGGGAAGCTAAAAGAAATGATGCACGCCTCTGCATATGAAAAACAGACACTGTAATGTGTCACTGTAATGTTTTGTTTGGGATTTTTTTTCAGTAGAATGTGCATAAACGTCCCTCTGAAATGCATAGACCCGTGGCTCCCGAATCAGCAGTATTTAGGGTACAACGGGGCTAAAGGCACACCTTAAGAAAAATGTTAAGAAAATTCATTACTCCCATAGTGTATGATTGCAGAAAAAATATATATGTTTGTATTGAACATTTATGGAGCAACAGATTTTGTGTGAAAATAAAACATGAAAGTGGTTTATTTTGTTATTTTGTTGTTTATTTTGATAAAACAATAAATTTTTGTTCAATAAATATGATGTCATTAAAATATGTTAATATAGAAATATATTTTAAAAATATAGAAACAACATAATTTGAAAAAGTAAAGATTCTGAAGCATTGAAGGAAATCCCATAGTAATTTAATATAGATTTACAGTAGTAACAGTAATATATTTTTTATTACATGATATGATTATTATCTTTTTTTTTTTTTTTTTTTTAAATATGATGGTTTCATTATAAATATGGTGATTATCTCTAGGGCGGACACCCAACTTGATATATAATATTTACAATCTGAATCTAACCATGTCAACAAATGGAAAAGTCAGCTAACTATTAATCATCATATTGTGCCTTTAGCCCCAAATACACCATACTTTTACATATTCTTCGGTTATTGAAAAACTGTTGCTTTAATTAGCTTGAAAATCATTAAGACGACCTTCGTCTCAAAATATATTCAATAATTTTAGCGATTCTTATTTGCTACTTAAATCTACAACATTTTTTAAAACATCAAATGTGACCCGTGCTGGCAAAATGAGTCGCAATGAGCAAATTTTCAAAAATGAATTATTATTTTCACATTCTCTATTAAAAAATTTCAAAATGATGTATGATTTGTTTGAAGTGGACAAAAAATGACTGTTTGAAGTCAATTTTGAGAAAAATCGAGTTAAAGTTTTCTGAAGGTTCCAAAACAAAATCACCTTAAAATCCCTGGTAATAACACCACATTTGGCACACACCAAGTCAACACCAAATATATATTCAACTTTTTATCCCCATGATACCATAATTGTTTGATTAACATTAATGAAACAGACCGCACAGATCTAATATAATATCATCTAATGATGTTTTTCCCCAACAGTTAACCAGACGTTCACATAAGACATAACGGATGATGATTGCGTGAATATTCGCCAAGACGGATATTTTGAAATACTGTAATTCTGTGTGTGTGTATATCGGGATCGCGCGTCTGAGACGTCTTTGTGCGCACACGTCGGATCTGTCAGTCAGAGCGAGTGAGGTCGGTTTCATGGACAAATGAAAGATACTCCTCTCAGAAAACATACAAATAAAGATACTTTTAGATGTTTAATTGCTGTATGGAGCATTGGGGTCGCTAGACGAGGGCTTAATGAACTAATTTTTGTGAAAACCTCAAAATCGACATCTTTCACTTGTTTTGCCTGTAGCCCGAAATTATCCCGTACGCTTATTTTGCCAGCACGGGTCACAGATGTGATCCTGGACCAGGACCACAAAACCAGTCATAAGGGTCAATTTTTTGAGGTTTATACATCATCTGAAAGCTGTAAGCTTTCCATTGATGTGTGGTTTGTTAGGATAGGACAATATTTGGCCGAGAAAATCTGGAATCTGAGGGTGCAAAAAATCTAAATATTGAGAAAATCGCCTTTAAAGTTGTCCAAATGAAGTCCTTAGCAATGCATATTACTAATAATAATACATTTTTGATATATTTACGGTAGGAAATTTACTAAATATCTTCATGGAACATGATCTTAATATCCTAATGATTTTTGGCCTAAAAGAAAAATGGATCATTTTGACCCATACAATGTATTGTTGGCTACTGCCACAAATATACCCGTGTGACTTATGACTGGTTTTGTGGTCCAGGGTCACATATATTAGATCAAAATAGTGCAGAATCAACTTTGCGCTGCTGCTCGCGATCGAGTCACGGATCAGACAAATTTCCACGTGCATCTTGAAAAGCGGATGTTTTGGAAGTTTTTGTGCCATGGTTTAGAGGAAAATAAAATCAAAGGAGCCTTTTACCCCAGTGCACCTTTAGCATCGCTGTACCCTATATCAAACTCTCCAACATTAGCCAATGGCAAAGTCATAAATATTATTCAAATGATCATGACGATAGCAAATGACGGACAAGTGAGTCAACTCTTCTAGAGAGGGCACCGTCGACCAATACGAGGGAATGCCGAACTGACTGGAGTGTCTTCAAACAGATTGTTGATTTGTCATTCATTGGCCCTCTGAAGGATCTGGCTCTTTTTAAATGAGAGTCTGTGCAAACAGAGCAGACGCACACATTCTCAATGCATGCCTCTCAATGCACCGTTCCATGAAGAGTAGCGGGGCACACCAACAGATGTATGTCTAGACATCGATCTGCACCGCATCAGGGAGGAAGCAGAAAAAGTGTTGTTAGACGCTGATCTCTGGTGCCAGCTGCTCGTTTAAATTGCCTTGTTTTACAAACAAACTGACTCTTAGAACTTTCTCACAGTTAAATACGAGGCTGACACGTACAAAGAGACTCTAAATTGGGAGGCAGTGGAATGTGATGCGTTTCGTACAACAAAGCCGAACAGAGAGAAGCACTTAAATACAATATTCCCCCAGTTTGTAGGCAAGAAAGCATGAAATGTAGACAAGGTCACTGTTGCTCAATGCTGTATTATGGGAAAAGTGCATGTACTACAGAACTCAAAAAGTAAGAATGATCTAATGTTAAAAAATCTAGAACAAAAGGCTATGAAAAGAAACAAGGTGCTTTAAAAACATTAGGCGTTATAGGCTAATTAACAGAAATCTAATGAGCCAATTACGGTGGACTGATGAGAGAAGTTTGATAAAAGGAGAAAAAGTGCTGAGAAAAACAGAGAAATACTTCAGATTACGTGATAAAAGATAAATGAGTGTTTTAAATCGACGGGGGTGATTAAAAGCAAAGCCAAGAAAAATTAAATGACAATAACTGGATATAATCAAGCAAATCTAGTCTCCGTTTTAATAACAATATGAAGTTAAAATTCTGTAAAGATCTAATACCAAATTACCAAAGTAAAAAATGTGGCATTATATTTTAATCGTTACTCTTATCTTAATGACGTAATGTGAATTTCAGAAGTTTTTCGGTCTGCTGGACACCAGTGATGATGCTTTATATTTGACCGTGGCGATAAATATATGCAAATCACCTTAAACTTCCAGCTAGTTTCTAAACAAGTCAGGTTAAAAAAAAAAAATTAAAAAAAAATTAAAAAAAAAAAAACACAAAAAGGTAATTATTCTGATTAACATCTAGGGTTGTCAAACTATTTGGGTGCTAAGTAACAATAAATTTCATTTCTATTAAAGGCACAATATGTAATTTTTCGCCACTAGAGGTCGCTTATTCAAAACAAAAGCGTAGTTTGATGACGCCTAGATTTCTCTGCCGCAGACGAGCGCTTCCGCTTCTTCCGCTCATGCGTGTGTGTGGTAACACAGCGCTGTTTTATCATATTACACACATTTGAGTGTGTTAAAGTTATGTTATAATGCTACTCTGTGCGTTCGCTCGGCGGCTACTATGAGACACTTGTTCACACTGCAGTGAGCTAGATCCATTAGGCATGGTAAAACATGGTACTCGCGGTAAATCAAGAAAACCAGATTTAAACAATAAGAGTAACTGTGTTGAGCTGTATAACAATGATTCGTTTCTGTCCATGAATGATCCAAACAGTGTCTAATAAAACACATCATATATTAAAGCGTCTTTGGTGTTTCCATGGTTTCTGCAAAATAACAAAAAATAAAAAAAATCCGGAAATCGAGGGTAACGCGGGTATGATGTCATTGATAGGCGACGACACGGTCCGTGTCCTGGTTAAAACTGCTAAATTTCTCTGGATTTAAACATTCTTGGAAACATTTGGGATAATGAAAGCACACACGTCAACAAAGTGGTATTTGGATATTTTAATCCAAAAATCTTACATATTGTGCCTTTAAAGGGATAAATGACAATTCTGTCATCATTTACTCACCCTAAAGTTGTTCCAAAAAGAGTTTTTTCTGCTGAAGACACACACACACACACACAAAGATATTTTAAAGATTGTGGGTAACCAAACAGTTGATTGACTTCCACAGTATGGGAAAAAAATACTATGGAAGGCAATGGGGACCAACATTCTTCAAAATAACTTTGTGTGATCAGCAGAAGAAAGAAACTCATACAGGTTTGGAACAACATGAGGGCGAGTAAATGATTCATTTTTGGGCGAACTATCCCTTTAAATTTAATTCAAACAATTATACTTGAAATACCTGCATGCAATAAACGCTCCAATAAATCAATGAACAAACTGTTATCGTACTTGTATGACTTTTACTTTATATTTAGAACAAATAAAACTTAATTTATTGACTTGAAGGAGCACCCGATGCATACCGAGTGGCACACACATGTGCGAGTGGCCTGCTGGCCAGTTGTATGCTGGGACGCCTCCAGCTCTCTCCAACTCAGCGCATCTCGTCCCAGCAGGGGGCTGGCCATGCGGAGAGCGGGCGGCCCGGGGCAAGACTCTGTGTCAGCAGATAGTGCAGAGGGGTGGGGGGGCGCGCAGGCCGCGGGGAAGATTCAGGAGTGCCGGCCTTCGCCAAGACCCACACTCTCTTGGCATTTTGGCAGGGTGGAGCGGCACAATAAAATGATCCAATTTAAGCTGGTTTAGAAGCGCCTGAGCATATTCAAATATTTATTTTTTTCCCGGCGCAGGAAACAGTTTGCTGCTCTGACGATCGTTCCTGCAAGCCTCGGAGACTGTGTAGGTAGCCAGTTGGCGGAGATCTTCTGTCCCTTTGGTCTTGTTTCGGCCTCTCTGTTCGACTTCTCTGACCCGGTTACCTTCACTGCTGTTATCTCACTCCTGATATTCAACACAACGCCTGAAGACAACTTAAAATAAATGGAGTGTTTTGGGACTGCTGGGAGAACAGAAGAAGAAATTGCCTGTGTTATCCACTTTACGAGCACATAAATAAACAGAGCGGTGCAGTCTAGCTCTAAGCGGTACACGTGTGTACATCGACTATTTTACAATGGCTTCAGAAATGCCTGATCTAATCAAAAGTTTGGGGTCAGTAAGATTTTTTTGTAAAAACAGTAATATTGTGAAATATTTAGTGCTGTTCGCATCTAAAATAAAAGTTTGTGTTTATATGTGTGTGTGTGTTTGTGTGTATGTGTATGTGTATGTATATATATATATATATATATATATATATATATATATATACACACATACACACACAT
>CM077176.1:2316286-2426286 GCA_039654105.1 Coreius guichenoti
ACTGTGATATATAATTTGTCATACCGGCCACCCCTACTGCATTCATACATGAAATGAAAGGGCTAGTGAACCACAGAACGAAGGCCTCTCATTTCTTCTGCGTTTTGTCGATTAACCCCCTTCCATAATATTCCACCGGTTTAATCCTCTCTATAAATGACTAATGCCCAGTGTGCTGTACACTTTGACATTATTGATGTTGATGATGATGAGGATCAGTGTAATAATTGCCTTTAATGCAGTTATTGCTATTACTGTTATTATTACTGCTAATGAAGGAAATGCAGGCCCACATCGCCTCAGCAGAAATTTCACCATGGAAATAAATGAAAAAATGTCTTTATTGGATTACACTAAAAGCAATTCCAAATAAATGGGCCTTGAATACGTCTGTGAGATGAAGATCACAAACATGTAATTTCATTGTGCTGGGAGCAGGGGCATACAACGCAGCAAGACGCATCGAGACGCCTCAGTTCAACGCGCAGGCGTCCATATGCATGATCACACACATATGCCACGAGGTGCGTCATTTCTATTGTCTCCACGTGTTGTCAATAATAAAATGCACTTGACAAGTTGAACAACCCTTAGCAGATGATGCATATCAGACAGTGACGGGGAACAACTCTGGATACGCTGATAGGACTCGATTGATGTATGAGGTTTATTCCTAGCTCAATAAAACTTGTGTTGTCTAATTTATTGCTGTTCACAGGTGGTCTATGGCACTAATTTTTGTTGTGTTAGTCATTTCATTTTTAGAGAGAAGCTAAGATTTCGCCGTAATAACTGAAACGGACTTCCGAGGTTTTGTGAAGAGTCAACTATCATCAGGTTATTTATAATGAATGCAAACCTGAAGGTCTTTCTGCATATAACTTTTTGCTCAGAGAGTACTCTGTATTTCTTGTGAAAAAGTAAGGAAGAAACTTTTAATTAAGAATAATTTTTTTTCCGATTAATTGTTAAAGGAGTCCTTAAAGGGGACATATCATAAGTCAACTGACTTTTTCCGTGTTTAAGTGCTATAATCGTGTCCCCGGTGCATCTACCAACCCAGAAAACGTGAAAAAGGACAACCCAGTAACTTTGTTTTGGTAAGCCTTTTTCTGCAAGCACGTGAAAAAAACGAGTCGCTCAGATTTTGTTGTTGCACAAGCTCTTGAAGCTCCGCCCTCTTCTTGAAAGAGGGCGGGGAGCAGCAGCTCATTTGCATTTAAAGGGACACACACAAAAACGGCACGTTTTTGCTCACCCTCAAAAAGTGACAATTTTAACACGCTATAAAAATGATATGTGGGGTATTTTAAGCTAAAACTTCACATACACACTCTGGGGTCATCACAGACTTATTTTACATCTTGTAAAAGGGGCATCTGATGTCCACAGGAAGCTGAACTGGAATTAACCTGGAATGACAGGAAGACAGCTAGTTCACAAGAGTTAATTAAAAAATATATATATTTGTTTAATTAAATTATTATTATTATTTTAATTGTTTATAATTTATTGTATTTATAATTATAATACTAATGATTATTATTATTATTAATTTATTATTATTATTATTATATTCATTAATAATCATTATTATTCTTTTTATTTATCTATCCATCCAAGATTTGACAAACTTTGCTTTTCTGGTTAAATTACAGTTGAATTTAAATATGAAAATATGTTTAAATTTGTTTTCATTCTAATTCCTTACATTCAAACTCCAATTAGATTCTTAAAGGGATAGTTCACACAAAAATGAAAATTAGCCCATGATTTACTCACCCTCAAGTCATCCTAGGTGTATATGACGTTCTTCTTTCAGACAAATGCAATTGGAGTTATATTAAATAATACTATTGTAAAAGCGGTTCTCTTTTATGCGTGCTAATCTCTCCCAATCACAAACTCAGAGCACGGTCAATGATCAAGACTGTAAATCAGATTACAGCGTCCCCTCAGGTCACAGCTCTTTAAAAAGAGACATTTTGACTGAGTATCAAAATCACAATATTTCTCTGCTTTAAATCGCCTCTATAGGGCACTTTGACGATCACTATAAAATCACAAGAGAACTCTGTTCCACAACTCTCATGGTTATTGTGCGATTATTCAATATATATAATAATTCAAATGGGGCATTTTAAACATTAAAAGACTGAAAAGAAGATCTATTTCTTTACATTAAAATCAGTAATATAGTAACTTCATTGTTACTGATCTAAAAGTGAACGTAACACTAAAAAAAATCTTTAATCTCTATTTTAAAGGGATAGTTCACCCAAAAATGAAAATTAGCCCATGATTTACTCACCCTCAAGTCATCCTAGGTGTATATGACGTTCTTCTTTCAGACAAATGCAATTGGAGTTATATTAAATAATATCCTGGCTCTTCCAAGCTTTATAATGGCAGTGAATGGTACCTAAGATTTTAAAGCCTAAAAAAGTGCATCCATCCATCATAAAAGTAATCCATACGACTCCAGGGGTTAATAAAGGCCTTGTGAAGCGAATCGATGGGTTTTTGTAAAAAAACAAAAATATAAAGTAAAATATCTAGCTTCCGCCTTTTGTATTCAACTTATGAAAAAGCGTAACTGGCGCAACGATGACGTCGGAAAGTGTTTTGAACTGCGAGAGGCGATACACTTTCTACGGAAGGCGGTCCGCCGGAAGCCAGATATTTTACTTTATAATATGTTAAATATATTTTTCTTCACTTCAGAAGGCCTTTATTAACCCCCAGAGTCGTATGGAGCACTTTTATAATGGATGAATGCACTTTTTTGGTCTCCAAAATTTTGGGCTGCCATGCCATTATAAAGCTTGGAAAAGCCAGGAATTTTTTTAATATAACTCTGATTGTATTCGTCTGAAAGAAGAACGCCATATACACCTAGAATGAGTAAATCACGGGTTAATTTTAATTTTTGGGTGAACGATCCCTTTAAGTATTATTGTAAAGTTGTTGTTTTTTCCCCCCAGTGTATTTTAGTGCTAGACAGTAGCATTGTCCACTATGAACTATGAACAATACGAACACTAAAAATATTGTATGAAACATAGAAAAAGCATAAGGATACAGGTTTGGAACGATGCGTCGGGTCAGAGGTCACTCTTCATGCGTCGGGTCAGAGGTCACTCTTCCGCCGGAACTAGACTTGCGTACAGCCGTTACTGAAGCCACTGATTATATTATTATCTTCACACTTCAGAAGGCCTTTATTAACCCCTGGAGTCGTATGGATTACTTTTATGATGGATGGATGCACGTTTTTAGGCTTCAGAATCTCAGGAATACCATTCACTCCCATTATAAAGCTGGGAAGAGCCAGGATATTTTTTAATATAACTCTGATTGTGTTTAACTGAAAGAAGAAAGTCATATACACCTAGGATGGCTTGAGGGAGAGTAAACCATGGGATAATTTTCATTTTTGGGTGAACTATCCCTTTAAGTCAGGCTGGATGAACCGGGCCTCTATTGCTGTTTATGTACGCACAGATCAGTTCTGTCAATTTATAGACCATTAACATAGTTATTTCACATAGTTATTTCTCCCACTCATCTAAAGAGACAGCAGAGAAAGTGAATGTTAAATCTCAAGGATTAATTCACAATTAACAGTCATCAAATAGCAGCATGGGAACGACACAAAGGTCACACCGAAGACATAAAAATAGAGAAGATTATGAGCGAAACACAGCGAGACATCACATTTCACACATGGAAAGGCATCGCATGTACAAAACCATTAATGTCATGAGTTGTGCAAACATAACTGGAACTCATATTTACTCTTGTATATCCATATAGGTGATTTACTTCTCTGAATATTACAAACGCCAAGCAGGACGTTTCTAATCTGTATCCATGATCCCTAAACTTTCCTCCAAACACGACTTTTTTTGTGTGAAAATGTTGCTTGTAATGAGTTATATTTCATTACAGTTTCTCATATGTAGTGCATTATTTCATATAAAGCCCATTGCTTCTAAGCTCATTGAGAAAGCTTTATGGCATTCACTCTAATTTCATATACAATTATTACAGCATTCATAAACGGCATATGGTTGGTGTGTGTGTGTGTGTGTGTGAGAGTGAGATAGAAGAAACTAGTTAAAAAATTTGAAGTGAAAATGTTGCTAGCCATTTGGCATATATAAGACATGATATTTCACATGCCTGCTGAACTACTAGCATTATAAAATGTCAATCACTTTTTAAATAATTAAAACATTGAAATAAATCTTACATGTGAATTAAAGGATCCTACAATTTTGTAGATTATGATACCGCAAAATATTAATTACAGCAGCACAAAACACAGTGACTATGTTTACATAGATAGTACAGATTTTAGCTAAAGTATCATTCACATACACCGATCAGGCATAACATTATGACCACTGACAGGTGAAGTGAACAAAGCCCTATTCAGACGGTAATTGTTTCTCGTGGGGTCATAAGGTATTTTCATCATTGACAGGGGCTAGTCAGTGATTTTATTGCTGTCTGAATCCAGAATGTCAGTGTTTTTCTCCCAACACCCGCGTAAAAATCCCCGGCCGAATTACCTACTGTTTTTAGACAAACACCAAGGTCGTGTGGTAATTTAATTGCCATCTGAATCCACATCTCTTGAGTTTAAGAATATATCACTTCAAAATTCACTGTTTATATCCTTTTTGACCACTGCAGAGCACCGTACGGTTGCGCTTCGCTGTAACTTGGATGCATTTTAAAGATCTAGACTTTTATTACTGAAATGCTGGCAAGTATTTACAAGAGCAAAATATTTCACCACCGCTCAAAAAATAAAAAGAAGAAAAGCACGTAAACATTTGAAATGGGCCATTACGCCAGCAATTATATATGTTAAAATAACCAAGCAGCATTATGTTCATGTAAATAAGAGGCTGTATTAACTTATTTCCGCTCATTTCCATGTGGAATAAAATGACATCCTTTATTTTGAGATAAAATACAAAACCATTTTAACTATAATGTGCGTCTATGTATCTTCCTATTTTTAAACAGATTTAAATAATTAAATAATAATTAGGATATTATTTTCCTATTATTAAATTAAATATGCATTTATTCTTATTATACCAAGCATATGGCATTTTATTCACGGCATACAATCATGTTACTGACCACGTGAGCAGCGCGTTCCCAAGTGCGCAGGATCACAAAACTCGCTCCTCCACCGGGAATAAATCACCATCCGAATGCACGAGTTTTATCACTGAGGTGGCATGCACATTTATTTTTACAGACTTCCACGTGAGAAACAATTACCGTCCGAATAGGGCTTATCACTGATTATCTCTTCATCACGGCACCTGTTAAGCTGGGTACACACGAAAAGATTTTTAAACTCTTATAAGAGTTTCAAAATGCGAGAGACCACAAACATGACGATAAGAAATCATAGATTTAACCGTTTTGTTCCTTTAGTGTGTGGAGTGCCGTGATGTGACCAGGAAAGCACACCACACACAAACCATTCACAAATAACAGAGTCCCGCCTGTGAACACGGGAAATCGCGCAAAATCTCGCGTATCAAAACATCTCAAACGTGACTTTAAAGTAAACAAACATGGCGGACGACCAGCAAGAAGGAATTGCGCTTATAGTGTATGGAATGCACTGAAGTCATGGAGACAGTGTGAAAATGAACTTTACATGTTACAGCGCGAGCTAGAGGTCAGTCTTATCTGTTTGCTTTCTGATTGGGTATTGTTTCGTTTCACGTGATAATCTCCAAAGCGCGCGCGCGTGTGTCCTCGGGGTTCCCCCCACACGTCAGGATTTCTGATCATGTTGAATATTTACGATTCGAGATCGGGGCGGCTCCGACGTTCTTCCGATCAGGTTCAATCACTCTTAACACACCTCACACCACAGGAAAATCTGATAAAATAATCTGTAGAACCATCAAAATAATCGGGACTTTACCTAGGATTGTCGGAAGTGGAGAAATCGGCCCAAAATCGCCCCGATTATCTTTTCGTGTGTACCCAGCATTAGTGGGTGGGATATATTAGGCAGCAAGTGAACATTTTGTCCTCAAAGCTGATGTGTTAGAAGCAGGAAAAATGGGCATAAGGATTTATCATCTCAGAGCATCTCCAAAACTGCAGCTCTTGTGGGGTGTTCCCGGTCTGCAGTGGTCAGTATCTATCAAAAGTGCTCCAAGGAAGGAACAGTGGTGAACCGGCGACAGGGTCATAGGCGGCCAAGGCTTATTGATGCACGTGTGGAGCGAAGGCTGGCCCGTGTGGTCCGATCAAACAGATGAGCTACTGTAGCTCAAATTGCTCAAGAAGTTAATGCTGGTTCTGATAGAAAGGTGTCAGAATGCACAGCGCATCGCAGTTTGTGGCGAAAATGGTTCAGGAATGGTTTGAGGAGCACAACAATGAGTTTGAGGTGTTGACTTGGCCTCCAAATTCCCCAGATCTCAATCTAATCGAGCATCTGTGGGATGTGCTGAACAAACAAGTCCACCTCGCAACTTACAGGACTTAAAGGATCTGCTGCTAACATCTTGGTGCCAGATACCACAGCACACCTTCAGGGGTCTAGTGGAGTCCATGCCTCGACAGGTCAGGGCTGTTTTGGCAGCAAAAGGGGGACCAACACAACATTAGGAATGTGGTCATAAATGTTATGCCTGATTGGTGTATATATACTCTAAACTCTACAATCCGATCTCAATTCCTTTGCATGCAAAACAGCATTTATCATCTATTCATAACATTACCATAACAACAAAAAGAATGCAAGTCCTTTCAGAGACACCCATCAAGTCAGCTGACTAAAGTTAGGAAGCTCAGGTCCTTTATATATAATCATGTTGCTAACTTGACCTGCAAGATAAGATGCAGAAGCAGCATCCTGAAAGACTCTCAGGGTATCAATAAAGTTGTCTAAGCAAGCACCATCAGATGATGGACTTTCTATTTTTGACACACTGCAACTCCAGCCAAAAAAAAATGTTCCACATCTGTCTGAAATAAATTACAAATCACATGCATCACTTGATCTAATTCAGATTTCAAGGTTTACATTACAATTATTCTTCTATTTAACACATTATTCTAGTGTTACTTATACTTTGAATAGAGTGCATTAGTGCCCGCCCACTTTTTCACCAGCGCTGGTTCCGGAACAGTTTTTTCCATGAATTTCTCCCATAGGGATTTCAAAAAAGTATTTTTACCAGCTACGAGGAGAACCATAACATTACAAATTTTGATTTGAAGCAAAAATACAAAAAGGTACAAGACTATGAACAGTTTTAATGAGGGAAAGAACAATCCCATGAAGCATTGCGAACAGCATAATTAAAATAAATAATGTCAAATATCAAACTACTGATATAAAAACAATGAATACATTTTAAGGTTATTGCAAAATATGCACATATATTGAAATATTTAAGTATTTTGAGAGCGTAGGGAGATTACTTCATGACAGTGGGCGGAGCTAAAGAGATCTTTTGTGCTTGTTTCGACTTTTTGGAGGATTTTTCTGAACAGCATCATGGGTAATGTAGTTTTTAAGCACAAATTCTGCTGTTAAACACGACTATAGTAAAACTAAGTTGAAATCATGCGGTCTGACGGCTTCAACAGAAGCAAATACCATCGATTAACAACCTCATCGCTCACAGTAGGGCTGACTTTAATAGTTTATAAGTTATTGTTAAAAATCTATTTCCATATGGAGAAAATGAATGGAGCTTTTACTTCTGAAGCCTGACTATTAGCTTTTATTTTCATATTTTTAGTTTATGTTAATTTTTGTTTAAATTTGACTAACTTAGTTATATGCTTTTGTCATTTTATTAGTTTATGTATTTATGTTAAAAATATTTTGCTATTTATTTTTTTTTTTTTTCCATGTTTAATTATTTATTTCCAGTTAATAATTTTAGTGCTTCAACTTAAAACTTATTTCAGGTTATTGCTAAGGCAGCATTTCCAATTTTTGTGTAGTTTAAGTTTTTCCAACTAATATTTATATTTTATTTGAGCTTTATTCCAGTTAAAATAAATGTTTTTAATAATTTGTTTTAGTTAACATTATTCAAGATCTTCACTGCCTCTTCCAATCAGATTTTCAGTTCAATCGCATCATTCTGATCTGATCAGCCATTTCCTGTATGTGAAGATTTTTTGGATCCTCTTTATATTACGGTTAGCCCTATTCGGACGGTAATTGTTTCTCACGTGGAAGTCTGTAAAAATAAATGTGCATGCCACCTCAGTGATAAAACTCGTGCATTCGGATGGTGATTTATTCCCGATGGAGGAGCGAGTTTTGTGATTTTGTGAATACAGCCTCTTATTTACATGAGGTGAACATAATGCTGCTTGGTTATTTTAACATATATAATTGCTGGCGTAATAACGGCCCATTTCAAATGTTTACGTGCTTTTCTTCTTTTTATTTTTTGAGCGGTGATGAAATATTTTGCTCTTGTAAATACTTGCCAGCATTTCAGTAATAAAAGTCTAGATCTTTAAAATGCATCCAAATTACAGCGAAGCGCAACCGTACGGTGCTCTGCAGTGGTCAAAAAGGATATAAACAGTGAATTTTGAAGTGATATATTCTTAAACTCAAGAGATGTGGATTCGGATGGCAATTAAATTACCACACGACCTTGGTGTTTGTCTAAAAACAGTAGGTAATTCGGCCGGGGATTTTTACGCGGGTGGTGGGAGAAAAACACTGACATTCTGGATTCAGACAGCAATAAAATCACAGACTAGCCCCTGTCAATGATGAAAATACCTTATGACCCCACGAGAAACAATTACCGTCCGAATAGGGATATAGTTACAATATATTTAAGTACTGAGTAATATTAATTAACAATGTACTTACTATAGGGGTAGGGTAGGATTAGGGTTTGGGTGAGGGTTAGTTGCATGTAATTATGCATAATTTACTGTTATTACTATGGTAAGTAACATTTGTAACAAGGACACTGTACATTTTTTTAAATTATGACTATAATCAATTGCATTAAAGGGGTCATGAATTGAGAAATCAACTTTTCCTTGAGCTTTTGATATATAAAAAGGTCATCGTAATATAAGAATATTCTGTAAGTTTCGGAGCTGAAAACTTCCTTGTTAGTCAAATAAAAGCTTTATTGACAGCTGGCTCATCAAACGAGGGATCTGCGAATTTGCTTCCCTGTGACGTCAGAGAGCATCGAAACGGCGCCTTAACCGAAGACGACGAATGCCTAATTCTGTAGCCCCGCCCACCGATTCACGCATGACATGTAATAGGCAAATAACATAGTCCTACGTGGCGCTAAACAGGATCGAGCTACCAAGCAATAAACATGCCATTGAAGATTACAAAATATTGTGCAGTGCCTGGTTGTGGAAGAACACAGTCGCTGCATAAGCTTCCTTAGGATTCAAATATTAGGAATTCGGTTGAACTTTATTTTTAATGAAGTTCCAGCTCACGTGGGTAAATCATTGTGCGTTTGTTCGCTTCATTTCACCGCGGATTCGTTTGTAAACAAGAGACTGGATTTGCAGACAGAATGAGATTAAAAAAACGATGCTGTGCCTTCTGGATCCAACAGGAATGGTACAACACACTTATGTGAGTAAAACATGTTTTTTATATGTGACAGTATTGCATTGTTACAGATCTTTTGATATCTACTGATTATGTGTACGTGTCTAACTAAACCTAATTAATGATAACTTTGCATGCTGTCACAGGCTGGAGTATCCTTTGTATTTGAGGTGTTGTTGGTTCATTGTCCTGCGATTCGGTGTCAGATCAGGTCGAACATGTATGGGCGAATCATTCCAGCTGCTATTTTTCCACACTGGAAGTTTTCAAAACAATTCCCCACGTATATTGACGGGGGAGTCAAAACTCATTATAATATGCAAAACTGTTAGCCAATCATAGCAGTGGGCGTTTACTTCCAAGTCTTCAGTGCGGCACGCCCATAAAAACGGAGCGTTTCAAGAGCTAGGCTCAAAACCAGGGTAGAAAATAGCCTATTACTTATTCATTATGATGTTTTTGAATGTAAAAACCACACGAACGTCATAAGTTGACCTCAGACAACAGTATAAAAAAAATAAATAAAAAAAGACCCCTCATGACCCCTTTAGGATGCACGTAAACTGCTGATATGGGTAAAAATCAGCCTGAAATCCATAAACTCTTTTGTCAATTCAGAGTTTAAAAAAAAAAAACACCTCTGCAAACATGCACAAAATCAGAAACCGGCCACAGTTTTTGACTTGAACTCTGGGACCGAGTTTATCATGTAGTTGCTTATAATCTTATCAAATCTGAAGACTGACTTGTTTCCCAGTGAAACACAAGACCAGCATTGTTCACAAATAGGCATGACTCATATCAGATAATGTGAAGTTAAGGCCTATATTATGGATCATTTTTATCATGGGTTCAAATGATATATTGCAGCCACATCCTCCTACAGAAACCAAGAGTGGACTTTTATTTAGAAAGGCCTTCATTTCTTCAGCTCTATATTGAGCTGTCTTCTATCCAGTCAATATTATAACCTGTCAAAATCCCACAACTGAGTTCATACGGTCTAGATCGCCCTGACATATGAGCAATTACGGATTTTCACAGCATAACTTAATAAAAAATGAGTGAAGTGTGGGTGTCTGTTTATGAGTATGTGTCAAAAAATCTGTGGATTTGCAATAACATCATGTCATTACATAAACACGCACACGTGCGCACATACAATATCACACATTTCAACATGCGAATCGCATGAAAGATGTCAACAAAATGTGTTTGCTGTTTATTATACAGTACGAGGGGTTTTTTGTACCGTATCTGTCATTTGTTAATGTGGTTTTGTCACGCAGTTAAAACAAAGAAAGCCAGTAATAATCTGTTGCTAGGAACATCCTTCCTGAAATAGTACATACTGTGTACTTTAGCCATGTGTTTCATAATATACCTTAAATTAGAGCATAAAGATGATCTGAAGCCTGAGATGTGTTAATATTGCTAATCAGTACAATAAAAGAAAAGGCAGCATTTCTAGACAATGTGATGTAATGAGATTAAATGGCCTACCACTTCCTGTTCTTTAATCTCTCAAATGTTACTCCTAGACAGATGAGATTAAACAGAGCAAATAACTGACACTACTGGAACTTCAAACGAGACGGGTTCTATGGACAGATGAAACAAAAAATGAGCTTTTTTGGCAGCAAACACTTAAGATGGGTTTGGTGCACACAGGGATAAAAAAGTACCCCATGTGTAATGCTGTGGGCCTAATTTTCTGGACATCTTGTTCAGATACATGGTATTATGGATTCCAGCAAATATCAACAGATAAAAAAAAAATCGAAACCTGACGGCCTCTGCTAGAAATCTTATAATGGGCCGTGGTTGGATCTTCCATCAGGACAACGATCCAAAACAAACATCAAAATCAAAACAAAAATGTGTCACTGAGCACAAAACCAAGCATCTGCAATGGCCATCCCAGTCCCTGACCTGAACCCTATAGAGAATGAGTGATGACCTGAAGAGAAGAAGCACCAAACATGGATCTGGGAATCTGAAGGATCTGGAGAGATTCTGTATGGAGGAATGATCTCTGATCTCCAAACTCATCAGAAGAAGACTCAGAGCTGTTATCTTGGCAAAAGGAGGTTGCAAAAAGTATTTAATAAAAGGGTGCCAATAATTGTGGCCAACGTGTTTTGGAGAAAAGCATTTATTTCGTAATGTGATTTACCCCCCACTTTCAATTCTTTTACTTCAATGAAAGGTTAGATTTTTGCTAATTTTTTTTATAAAATATGAAAAGGATTAACAATGCAGATTTATTTTTTACAGCCATATTTGATCATATTTAACAAGGGGGCAAACACTTTTTCACACCACTGTATATTTATATAATTTATCTTATATATAAATAAGTATTTGATACATAAATATAACATTTTTCTTAAATATATACATGCATGTGTGTGTATTTATATATACATAATAATTATACACAGTACACACACATATATTATGTAAACACAAACTTTTATTTTGGATGTGATTAATCATGATTAATTTTTCCCCAGCACTAAAAAAAAAACCATCGAGTGTAATTTAAGTGTTTGTATACAAATCAGTTAATTTTTACCTTCAATATTATAGTAGGCTAATGTAGCCTAATAGGCTGACTCCCGTAGTTTACTAGTTAAGAGATTTGTTTTCCTTGAGAAAATTTGCCATGTATTGTACCGGATACATATAAAAAATAATCGATATCGAATCGCAAGCTTGTGAATCGAAATCGAATCGAGTTCACGTCAATCAATTGTTATTTTTAACAATTTGCCAGGAGTAAAATTTATACAGTGGGGAGAACAAGTATTTGATACACTGCCGATTTTGCAGGTTTTCCTACTTACAAAGCATGTAGAAGTCTGTAATTTTTATCATAGGTACTCTTCAACTGTGAGAGACGGAATCTAAAACAAAAATCCAGAAAATCACATTGTATGATTTTTAAATAAATAATTTGCATTTTATTGCATGACATAAGTATTTGATCACCTACCAACCAGTAAGAATTCCGGCTCTCACAGACCTGTTAGTTTTTCTTTAAGAAGCCCTCCTGTTCTCCACTCATTACCTGTATTAACTGCACCTGTTTGAACTCGTTACCTGTATAAAAGACACATGTCCACACACTCAATCAAACAGACTCCAACCTCTCCACAATGGCCAAGACCAGAGAGCTGTGTAAGGACATCAGGGATAAAATTGTAGACCTGCACAAGGCTGGGATGGGCTACAGGACAATAGGCAAGCAGCTTGGTGAGAAGGCAACAACTGTTGGCGCAATTATTAGAAAATGGAAGAAGTTCAAGATGATGGTCAATCTCCCTCGGTCTGGGGCACCATGCAAGATCTCACCTCGTGGGGCATCAATGATCATGAGGAAGGTGAGGGATCAGCCCAGAACTACACGGCAGGACCTGGTCAATGACCTGAAGAGAGCTGGGACCACAGTCTCAAAGAAAACCATTAGTAACACACTACATTAAAATCCTGCAGCGCACGCAAGGTCCCCCTGCTCAAGCCAGCGCATGTCCAGGCCCGTCTGAAGTTTGCCAATGACCATCTGGATGATCCAGAGGAGGAATGGGAGAAGGTCATGTGGTCTGATGAGACAAAAATAGAGCTTTTGGTCTAAACTCCACTCGCCATGTTTGGAGGAAGAAGAAGGATGAGTACAACCCCAAGAACACCATCCCAACCGTGAAGCATGGAGGTGGAAACATCATTCTTTGGGGATGCTTTTCTGCAAAGGGAACAGGACGACTGCACCGTATTGAGGGGAGGATGGATGGGGCCATGTACACACAGCCAGAGCAACTAAGGAGTGGCTCTGTAAGAAGCATCTCAAGGTCCTGGAGTGGCCTAGCCAGTCTCCAGACCTGAACCCAATAGAAAATCTTTGGAGGGAGCTGAAAGTCCGTATTGCCCAGCAACAGCCCCGAAACCTGAACGATCTGGAGAAGGTCTGTATGGAGGAGTGGGGCAAAATCCCTGCTGCAGTGTGTGCAAACCTGGTCAAGAACTACAGGAAATGTATGATCTCTGTAATTGCAAACAAAGGTTTCTGTACCAAATATTAAGTTCTGCTTTTCTGATGTATCAAATACTTATGTCATGCAATAAAATGCAAATTAATTACTTAAAAATCATACAATGTAATTTTCTGGATTTTTGTTTTAGATTCCGTCTCTCACAGTTGAAGTGTACCTATGATAAAAATTACAGACTTCTACATGCTTTGTAAGTGGGCAAACCTGCAAAATCGGCAGTGTATCAAATACTTGTTCTCCCCACTGTATATGTGGTTTAAACAACCAGATGCATTCACACTTTCGTCTGAAATGCTACATTACAATGCTACATTGCTACATTAAACTCTGTAAAATGTTACGTTGGTCGCAGTGCCATGCACTTAATGTCTCATCTGTGGCCGTTCTAGGTGTACATTAAAACTGAATTAGCAGCGCGCTTACTGTATGACTTCATTGGTGCCAGCGCACCATTTCTGCCATTTCTTCATCATACTGTTGAACTTGACAGTATTTTCTCTCTTGTTATTTCATAGGGAGCTTCAAAGAAGATGCATGTGCCCTGTGTTTATCAGTATCCAGTATGTTCATTGGGTAAAAAAAAACTAAATAAAGTAAAAATTAATTTGATAACTTTTCCCCCGAGGGTTTCTATAGATATCGTGAATTCTTTTGGCCACAATAACCGTGGTGTAAAAAATCCTAGCACGGATCCAATATACTGTTACACAACATGCGTTCTCAACTATTCATGTTCCAAAACTGAATGTGTTTAACTGAATACTCGCCAAGATGGGCATTTTGACATAATTTTGTGTGTATTTGACAGTTTAAGCTGCTTGAAGCTCAGAGAGGCGGTGTTATGTGTGCTCCACTTCAGCTTTTGGTGTGAGAGCGAAACCTACGGGAATGACTAAAATCATGCGCAATACAAGCACTATTTAACTGGAGTGAATGAGACGAGTGAGTGAGAGGAGGCGGGTGTGTGTCATTTCGCCCTCAGAGAGGAGAGAGTGAGAACACACAGCTGACGTTATGGCCTGTGCTACTGGCAACAAAACAGACCGGCTTGGAATCGGTAAGACGTGAGACGGGCCGATCATGCAGAAAATTGTTCAATTTCCGGTCCCTGGCCGGTCGATCGGTGTCTCTCTAATTTTCACCAGCTTAAATGCTAAAATCCATATTCTGTTACATTTTGATACTTTCACTGTATGTCTCATTTGTGTCTACTTTAATTTCTTCAAAGAAATTTTATGAAAGCCTCCTGAGCTATGAAAAAAGAAAAACCTCTGAGCAATAAAATGTTCCTCTTATTGTTTAAAGGGGTCCTATTATAATTTATTTCATTTTCATCTGTCTTTAGTGTGTAATGTTTCTGTTCTCTATATCAGTGTCAGTGTTTCTGAACTCCCTGAAACGCCTCCATTATAGTCTTGAGTTCTCTTCCAGGAACGAACACGTCACAATATTCCTCATTTAAATAATTAATACGTAGAATAAAGGGGCGGGGCCGGGTTGAGTTAGTTAGTAGTGTGTTGAAACTGGCGGTTATGGTAAGGGGCGGGACATTTCCCAAACACCAATCACAACACACTGCTCCAGCCGACCAATCAGAGCACAGTGTGCTTTTCAGAAGGAGGGGCTTCATAGAGTCAGGAACTAAACAGAGCGTTACTGACAGACTGGGAAGAGAGGAGCCGCAACAATGGAGAATATGGGAAAATAATCAACATTCAAGCATGAAAACCTGCTCTAGTAGAGCCGAAAAACAAAATCAAAACTTTAAAAAAGGGCATAATATGCCCCCCTTAAATATACAGTACACTACATATGTAAATTATACATCTCTCTCTCTCTCTCACTCGTATATGCAGACAGTATATGCAAACAAAATTTGATCTGATTATACAGAGCAAAACCTGTAAAAGCAGCGGCACACCATCACCTGGAGCGAGAAAAGCTGTTAAAGAAACGCCGTCTCTTTTGGAGCTTCTTTTAACAAACATTCAGACACTAAACCCCTTCATCTCCATTAATGGTGCTCTTAGCATCCATTTGCTACCTGAGAATCTGGCACGGCGTAACACCTGTGTGTTAGCGAAACAAGAGGCCTCGTCACCCCCCCATTCAGCGCCGCAAAGATAACAGCAAGTTGTAAGTCTGCGACGATTCAGGGAGCGTTAACTATGAGGGATGATGTCGATTTATCATGATATTACAGCCCTGACAGGGAAACACACCTGTACTTTTTTGATGTAATTTATTGACTGGTTGTGGATGCTGAGCGAGAGAGGAAAAAATTAGCGGCGCTTTAATTACTGCTGCTGCTGGTTAAAATATTAATGGGGCACAGAGTGTTGCATGCTCATTTCTGTTGATTTTTAATTAGCAGTAATTCATTTCGCACAAAGCATGTTGATGCCTGTGCTACAGACATTAGTGAGGAAGCTGAATAAAGATGTTTTTCAGGAGAGGCTGGGTGCATGCTGGGAAACAGGAGAGTGCTGGAGTGCTCTCAGGACAAGGGAAGGCAAGGACAGACACCCACCGGCTCTCGCTCACCGCCGGGAGTTTCGGCTCTAGCGGCGGCACGCTCCCCCCCCCCCCCTCAGAATGTGCAAAAAATGGAGAGATATGCAAAAAATTCCACTTGAATCTCTATGCAAATGTTTTATTGGCAAAGTACTTAACATTTAAAAGTAGAAATGCATGACATGAAATATCACAATATTTTAAATATTTCTAAAAAAAAAAAAAAAGCTTAAATTTTAGCAAATTAAATTAAGCAACGGCATGCAACATTCAAGTATCTCTCAATGACGTAAACAAGAAATAAATAAAAAAATTAAGCAGTGTTTGCATTTTTCTGTGCAAGATTAAAAAAAAAAAAATCAATGCAATGTCAATCAATTTGGACAAACATTAAAAATGCATAACATTGCATCGATTTATATAGCAATATCAACCAAAAATAATAGTAATTTATTATTATCATATTTGTCTAATTAGGTGCAAGCGTAGATCTGTGCAAGCTTACACAAGATAATACTCAAATACTCAATATCTACGAACTAGGGATGCATCGATAGGATTTCTTTTGGTCGATACCGATATTTGTCACTTGCTCAGAGCAAAACGTTGGATTATGCAACAGTAATCATACAACTCAGCGCCTTCACGCAGTTAATTAATAAACCATCGGTTTGTAACATTGGCCTTTTTCATGCTATAGCCGATATGCAGTTTGTTTTAAATGGATCAAAAATCGGCCAATAAATATCGGCAGCCGATACATCGGTGCATCTCTACTACAAACACTTACTGGAGGAAAGTATGTAAAGTTGCATGTAAATGCATGACATATGCATGAGTATTTAATTGTGATACCATTTAAATCACAATATTTTATACATTAAAAAAAAAAATTTTTTTACAAATTACAAATTACAAATTGCTTAATTACAAATTTTAGCAAATTAAATTAAACAATGGCATGCAACATTCAAGTATTTCTCAAAGTAAACAAGTTTTTAAAGAAAAAAAAATAATGAAGCACAGTGCATTTTTCGTTGCAAGATTACAAAATATCCATGCAATGTCAATCAATTTGGACAAACATTAAAAATGCACAACATTGGATTGATTTATATAGCGATATCAACCATAAAATAACTATGATTTTTTTAAATTATCATATATTTGTCTAATTAGATGCAAGTGTAGAGACATACCAGTTATAATTATTATAATTTTTTTTTAAATGATCATATTGGTCTAATTAGGTGCCAAAGTAGATCTGTGCAAAGTTACAAAACTTTAAATATCTATGCAATGGCAATCGATTTGGAAAAACATTAGAAATGCATAATACTGTACTGATTTATATTAATATCAAACATATACAACTGATTTTTTTTTATTATATTGGTTCAATTAAGTGCAGGTGTAGATCAGTGCAAGCAAGCTTACAAAATTTACACAAAATATCCATGCAAATGTCAATCAGTTTGGAAAAACATTGAAAATGCATGATATTGCACTGATTTATACTGATTTATCGACTGGAAATATATAAATTATCAAATGAGTCTAATTAGGTGCAAGTGTAGATCTGTGCAAGCTCACAAGATACTCAATGCACACACTTCCTGAAGAAAAGTACATTTACAAGTAGAAATGTAATATAATTGACTATTCTGGTATCCCCAATAATCCCATTTTTTTAATCACATTGGTTAAGACTGATAATGAAAGCAGATAATAAAAGAGGTAGTTTTTCTAATTCAATATTCTCTTTTTCCTCTATGTGCAATATTAAGAGAAATATAAAACTCTCTTTCTGACAGTGTAAAATAATATCAATTTACTTATTTGGCAATTAGCCCAAATAAGCAAAATAATGTACTATCAATGGCTCATTATCGCAAAATAAACCCACATCATCAGTTTACCTTGTGATAATCACCACTGACCTTACATTATCAGACATTTCTGTGCGCAACCAGATCTAAACGCATAAGACCTTTCAAAAGTCATGCCTTTGGCTGATACTTGCAAAAAAAAATGCCTCCAAGAGCAGCAATTTGCGACAGATGTGGGCATGTACAGTAGGCCTGCCGCGATTAAAGTGCCTCTGGAATAAACAGCACAAATCAATAATGGGTTTCTCCATGAGCTGGAAATCAGTCCTTGGATTCGACACCAATAGTGTTTGTCCAGGTGTCATATCAGGGGCGCACACTGCCAAAGCTGAGCCACTACACCCCTGGTTATATCCATACCATAAACACACACACACACACACACACACACACACACACACACACACACACACACACACACACACACACACACACACACACACCCCTCCCCCAGCACACACTCCGCAATGGAGTCCGGGTGGCATCTGGGAGGCTGTGATTGAGAAGTGTAAATAAATAATAATCCCTGGAAAGGGGACCGGCACATCAGCATCTGTCTACTCCCCTGCTAATAGTTTTATTGTGGCACCATCAATTTAACACTCTTTGTTTCAATGGATCCCTCATTCAGGAAGAGATATTTCCTCTTTTAATTGAACCGAACAGCTTTGTTTGAGAATCTTTTTCCTCTAGCCCTAAACATTTAACGCAAAAACAAAAGCTACCGCAGCCACATGTCAGAGAGCCTTTTGGGTTTTGAATGCACAAAAACCACCGCAGTGTTGAACTGTAATGCGCCTGCTACCTTTTATAGTCATTCAGACGACACAATGTGCCCTTCAAAAGCGAAAGATTACACGCCGTTCAAGTGAAGAGTGCCTGAGCTGGTGTTTTTTACATGCACGGGTGTGTAAACACAATAATCTGCTGGTCATTGGGTCGGGCAACTGGAAAGGACGTTGAAAGAGATATTTGGATGTGGCACAACATCCTCTTTACTAAAAATAAACAAAAATCGGCACACCGCTGCTCCCAAAAATCAATTTATTCAAATATACAACGTTTCGACCCGAACATCTACGTCAGGTAGGGGTGGGCGATATACCGGCACACACGATTAACCTGTAGAAATGTCAACCGGTAGAGATTTTGGACTATCGTCTCTATCGCGGTTACGCTTATGTGACGTTGCTGTGCTGCGCGGTCACAAAAGCTTATCGTTTGCATACGTTTTCAATAGGGATGTAACGATTCACTCGGAGCCGGTTGAAAATCGATTCAAGTCGGTTGAGATGTTAAAGTAATCGCGATACACGTTTTAAACAGCCTCACTTTACAGGCACGATAGCAACGAGCAAGTTGTAGCTAGCGTTATGGACTGTGCGTGCACACTGGCGCGAAGAAGAGTGAAATCCGTGAATGTTTTCAGTTCATTCATATGGAAGTTGAGCGTGAGTGCACCTGTGTGCACGCGCCGTCAAACAGAAGCATGGCGACGGCAAGTGCGTAGTTTACATTGACTCATTTAAATCGGAGGTGTGGCGGCATTTTGACTTTTTCCGAAGACTAATAATCACCACAGTGAGAGGCTCCAGTCAGCTCCGTCTGTATGTAAAAAGATAATAGGCCAAACCACACTGACCGGCGGATTTGCAGCCCCACTCGCGGCGTCGAGGCCGATTGCCATGGAGATCACAAGGTGCATCAGTGTTTACAGCGAAAGATAGGCTGTTTTCTGCTGTAGTAAATGGATTCCAGGCTCTTCCTCATCAAGAGAAAGACCAGCGCGAGGATGTGTTCACAGACTGAAGGATAACGCTGTGCTGTTGCAGAACCAGGTGTTGTGTTTATTTTACTATCTCTTTCTCTAAATGTGTACATGGACTTTTTTACAATAATTCGTTGATTATTATGGCATATTTATCTAAATGTGTTCTGTTTTTCTAACTCTTGCAAGTGTAATGATACAAATTATAATCTTGTATAATCTGTAATCTTATAATCTTATATATCTTGCCTTTATAACAACGTGAAACCCCTGGCACTGTTGTACTTTATTTGATCTAGTCTTTTTATTTCTGCTCAGTGCAGGATGAAGGTGAAGAAGCTGAAACACCTCCTCCCAAGAAAACACCACTGGAAGAGCTCCTTGAAGGGACTTTTTGAGGATTTGTTTTAAAATTTAGTTATTTGACATAAAATATATATTATATATAAAATATATATTTAAATTTTACAAAGAAATATGCAGAATTTTGTCTGAGAAATAAAATGACACAAATCTCATTTTGTTAAAAAAAAAAATCGTGAGAAAATCGTATTGTGAAATTAGTATCGTGAATCGTATCGCATCGTGAGTTGAGTGAATCGTTACATCCCAAGTTTTCAAGCATTGCGTTTTAAAAAAGCTAATTTTAAACCGTTGACACACAATTAGCAGCCAAAGAGAACTCAGACTGTACTGAAATGAGAGACGTGCGGCATGAAGCGCTGCTCAGAGCGCCTGAAAACTGAACTCAGTGCTTTTTGCCGCCTAACTGGGCTTGAATGGTAAAATACACATACCTGTGTGTCAAAGTGACCATGTACAGTGGTGGTCAGAATTATTGGCACCCCTTGTAAATATGATCAAATATGGCTGTAAAAAATAAATCTGCATTGTTTATCCTTTTGATCTTTTATTCAAAAAATTCACAAAAATCTAACCTTTCATTGAAGTAAAAGAATTGAAAGTGGGGGGTAAATCACATTATGAAATAAATGCTTTTCTCCAAAACACGTTGGCCACAATTATTGGCACCCTTTTATTAAATACTTTTTGCAACCTCCTTTTGCCAAGATAACAGCTCTGAGTCTTCTTCTATAACGCCTGATGAGTTTGGAGATCAGAGATCATTCCTCCATACAGAATCTCTCCAGATCCTTCAGATTCCCAGATCCATGTTGGTGCTTCTTCTCTTCAGGTCATTCTCTATAGTGTTCAGGTCAGGGACTGGGATGATCATGGCAGAAGCTTCATTTTGTGTTCAGTGACACATTTGTGTGTTGATTTTGATGTTTGTTTTGGATCGTTGTCCTGATGGAAGATCCAACCATGGCCCATTATAAGATTTCTAGCAGAGGCCGTCAGGTTTTGATTTTTTATCTGTTGGTATTTGCTAGAATCCATGATACCATGTATCTGTACAAGATGTCCAGGACCTCCAGCAAAAAAAAAATAGGCCCACAACATTAAAGATCCAGCTGTATTTTTAACCGTGGGCATGGGGTACTTTTTATCCCTGTTTGCACCAAACCCATCTGGTGGATTTGCTGCCAAAAAGCTCTTTTTATAGTTTCATCTGATCAGAGAACCAGGTCCCGTCCGAAGCTCCAGTCGTGTCTGAATATGCTGGAGTTTGTTTCTGGATGAGCAAGAAGGATTTTTCTTGAATCCCTCCCAAACAACATGAGATAATGTAGGGGTTGTTTGATTTTTGTATTTATTTTTTTTTAAGGCTTTCTGACCCCAAGACTCAACTAATCTCTGCGATTTTCCATCTGTGATCCTTGGAGAGTCTTTGGCCACTCAAACTTTCCTCCTCGCCGTGCATTAAGACAATATAGACACACGTCCTCTTTCAGGCAGATCCGTAACATCTTTAGTTGATTGGAACTTCTTAATTATTGCCCTGATGGTGGAAATGGGGATTTTCAATGCTTTAGCTATTTTCCTACAGCCACTTTCTATTTTGTGAAGCTCAACAATCTTTTGCTGCACATCAGAACTATGTTCTTTGGTTTTTCTCATTGTGATGATGATTAAGGGAATTTGGCCTTTGTGTTTCCTCATATTTATACTCCTGTGGAACAAGACATTATAGCTGGACAATTTCATGTTCCTAGTCACCCTGGTGTGCTAAAAAATTTAAATATTAATGGGAATATACTTCAGAGATATTTTACTCATAAAAAATTCTAGGGGTGCCAATAATTGTGGCCAACGTGTTTTGGAGAAAAGCATTTATTTCATAATGTGATTTACCCCCCACTTTCAATTCTTTTACTTCAATGAAAGGTTAGATTTTTGTGAATTTTCTGAATAAAAGATCAAAAGGATAAACAATGCAGATTTATTTTTTACAGCCATATTTGATCATATTTACCAGGGGTGCCAATAATTCTGACCACCACTGTATTTGCAAGTAAACAGAGTCATTTATGTCTTAGGTCAACGTAAACAGTTGAAAATGAAAATGAGAAAGAACAACGCACAAGTATATTGGATCCGTGCAGCCGGTCTTAAAGTGACAGCGTACAAATTAACCTGCTGTCCTTATTAATGCTAAGCAAACAACAAAAAAAGAAAATCTCTCACTGCTCTTGACTCAATCACCTTTGTAACTTTAATAAGAATAAATGTATATTTAAAATGACACCGTAAAGACTATGCATTTTTTTAATACATTTTATTACACATGTATTATTTCTAGGTTTTCAGGTAGGTCTATTTCATTTGTGTCTATAGTTTGTTTTCTTTGCTCTTTCTTTATCACTGTTTACTTGTCTTCAGTAAGTTTGAGAGGTGCTTAAGTGCTTGAGAGGTGCTTATTGAAATTTGAATTATATTTGATTATATTGAAAGTGATGACAAGAATTATGAAATTTCAAAAGGTATCAAACATTTTGATATCATAAAAACTGTATTTAAAGCAAAAATAACTATATCGTGATATATACACTGAAGAAAATTATAAACGCAACACTTTTGTTTTTGCTCCCATTTTTCATGAGCTGAACTCAAAGATCTAAGACTTTTTCTATGTACACAAAAGGCCTATTTCTCTCAAATATTGTTCACAAAGCTGTCTAAATCTGTGTTAGTGAGCACTTCTCCTTTGCCGAGATAATCCATCCACCTCACAGGTGTGGCATATCAAGATGCTGATTAGACAGCATGATTATTGCACAGGTGTGCCTTAGGCTGGCCACAATAAAAGGCCACTCTTTTCGGACCCCCCCCAGGTGGCCTAAGTGCCCTAAGGAGAAGTGCTCACTAACACAGATTTAGAAAATTAGAAAAAGTCTTAGATCTTTGAGTTCAGCTCATGAAAAATGGGGGCAAAAACAAAAGTGTTGCATTTATAATTTTGTTCAGTGTATATATATATTGTTATCATGAAATAAAATGACTTATATCGTGAAATAAGATTTTGGTCATATCGCCCACCTCTAACAAGTACACAGAAAGGTACAATTTATATCAGCATGATCCATCACACCTGACCTAATTATTTTGAATTCATACAACATCATGTTTGTCATTGGTTTTCAGGATTAAAAAAAAATAAAATAAAAAATAAATAAAATAAAAACAGCTACATTTGTACATATTTCATAGGAAATATGCCTACGCAAAACTCACTGCATTGCTAAGAAGTGCTTACTAGGCTGTTTTCTAAAACTTGTTCCTAAATATGACTCCGGGCCCGGTCTATGTAAGTTTATACAGTGATAAAACGTAAGTCTGATGGCAAAGTTTCAGAGAACATGAATTGAATTGTTTATTTTTTTACCCACACAGTGGGTTATGTCTTAAGTAACGTACACAGTTGAGAAAGAAAACGTCTGTAACAGTGTATTGGATCCGCGCATTCGCTCTTAAAAGTGACCGTCTGTGTCATTAATGTGAATCAAACAACAAATAGCAAAAGAAAATCACTCACTGATCATGACTGAATAACCTACGTAGCTTTAATAAGGGTTAATCTATATTCAATGTGTACAGTAAGACTATGCAGTGTTTTACATTTTTTTTGTTGTAGGCTATTACTAGAGATCGACAGATATTGATTTTTTTTTTCATAACCTATACCGATACCAATTATTTGCATGTTTATGTGCCAGATAACCGATATACAGAACCAATATTAATTTAATGGTTTATTTCTGCTTTTGACAATTATAACAACAGCACTGAATTGAACAATCTGTTTTATTTAACACTTTTTAAATATCGTACTTTATGCAATTTTACTCCCTCCTTGCATACAAAACACTTCTACATCAATAGTCTAAAAGAGTCCAAAACATAAAAAATATAGTGCATTGTAACTAAATTGTCTTTTTAAAATACATTTTTTTAAAAAAGACTTCACGAGACTAATGATTAGCATAGACAACAGAGAGAAAGAATTAAATTCAGCGCTTTTTATTTCCAACATGCACTCATTCATGGCTGTTTTACAAACCCGATTCCAAAAAAGTTGGGACACTACAAATTGTGAAAAAAGGAATGCAATATTTTACAAATCTCATAAACTTATATTTTATTCACAATAGAATATAGATAACATATCAAATGTTGAAAGTGAGACATTTTGAAATGTCATGCCAAATATTGGCTCATTTTGGATTTCATGAGAGCTACACATTCCAAAAAAGTTGGGACAGGTAGCAATAAGAGGCCGGAAAAGTTAAATGTACATATAAGAAACAGCTGGAGGACCAATTTGCAACTTATTAGGTCAATTGGCAACATGATTGGGTATAAAAAGAGCCTCTCAGAGTGGCAGTGTCTCTCAGAAGTCAAGATGGGCAGAGGATCACCAATTCCCCCAATGCTGCGGCCAAAAATAGTGGAGCAATATCAGAAAGGAGTTTCTCAGAGAAAAATTGCAAAGGGTTTGAAGTTATCATCATCTACAGTGCATAATATCATCCAAAGATTCAGAGAATCTGGAACAATCTCTGTGCGTAAGGGTCAAGGCCGGAAAACCATACTGGATGCCCGTGATCTTCGGGCCCTTAGACGGCACTGCATCACATACAGGAATGCTACTGTAATGGAAATCACAACATGGGCTCAGGAATACTTCCAGAAAACATTGTCGGTGAACACAATCCACCGTGCCATTCGCCGTTGCCGGCTAAAACTCTATAGGTCAAAAAAGAAGCCATATCTAAACATGATCCAGAAGCGCAGGCGTTTTCTCTGGGCCAAGGCTCATTTAAAATGGACTGTGGCAAAGTGGAAAACTGTTCTGTGGTCAGACGAATCAAAATTTGAAGTTCTTTTTGGAAAACTGGGACGCCATGTCATCCGGACTAAAGAGGACAAGGACAACCCAAGTTGTCATCAGCGCTCAGTTCAGAAGCCTGCATCTCTGATGGTATGGGGTTGCATGAGTGTGTGTGGCATGGGCAGCTTACACATCTGGAAAGGCACCATCAATGCTGAAAGGTATATCCAAGTTCTAGAACAACATATGCTCCCATCCAGACGTCGTCTCTTTCAGAGAAGACCTTGCATTTTCCAACATGACAATGCCAGACCACATACTGCATCAATTACAACATCATGGCTGCGTAGAAGAAGGATCCGGGTACTGAAATGGCCAGCCTGCAGTCCAGATCTTTCACCCATAGAAAACATTTGGCGCATCATAAAGAGGAAGATGTAGTTGACAGTTGAGCAACTAGAAGCCTGTATTAGACAAGAATGGGACAACATTCCTATTCCTAAACTTGAGCAACTTGTCTCCTCAGTCCCCAGACGTTTGCAGACTGTTATAAAAAGAAGAGGGGATGCCACACAGTGGTAAACATGGCCTTGTCCCAACTTTTTTGAGATGTGTTGAATTTAAAATCAACTTATTTTTCCCTTAAAATGATAAATTTTCTCAGTTTAAACATTTGATATGTCATCTACAGTATGTTGTATTCTGAATAAAATATTGAAATTTGAAACTTCCACATCATTGCATTGCATCATTTATTCACAATTTGTGCAGTGTCCCAACTTTTTTGGAACCGGGTTTGTATTTCATTCATGTAAGTTACGTCTTTATTGGGACAGGACTTGACGGATTACGTGACTCAGTGAGTTTTTGTCTATTTTTTAGCACCAAGTTTAAACTACATAAGAATTTATGTAACATATCTCATTTGTGCATTAATGGCTGTTATGTTAAAGTTTATTAATTAAAGAAGGTCAGTTATTTTACCTTTGAAAACATTGTTGACTTGATGGCGCCATTTATCAGTGAATCTGATATTACAAAACCGATACCTATTTATGAGAAAATGCTTAAATATCCGGATAAATATCGGTAAAACAGATTATCAGTCAATCTCTACCTATTACTTACCTGAATACCACTGTGAGTACATCTTCCTGAAAAACTTATTTTCGTTGTATTTATTTCTCCGTTTTGTTTGTAATTAGTTTCTTTGTTCTTATTGTATTGCTGACTGTTTACTTGTCATGTAATTATTTTGAGGACCTTTTTCTTACATTCATTAACCTAATATTAGTTTTTGCTGAAGTATCGATAACTGTGAAATTTCACTGATATTTTAAATTACTCGTATAGTGAAATGAGACTTTGACCATATCGCCCACCAATAATCGTTATTTCAATATTGACCAAAAATAATCTTAATTCTAATTTTTGCCATAATCAAACAGCCCTGACCACAGAATTAATCTTTTTTTCTGTGCAAGGTTAGAAAACTTACTTAAAATATCCCAGAGTTCCAGACTGCAACCATTTTTTTGAGAATGTGCGAATTAAAATTTGACATGGTCGCATTTCTGCAAGTGCATGGTCCATAGACCGTTAAAAAAATATGGACAACGCGTCTTCACTACCTTCCACTGATGAAAAGCGAAGCCGGCAACGTCTGAATATGGCGCTGACATCTTGTGCTGATTTGGGACCCGAGTCTGCGCGGTAGTGAGCGCGAGCGCGGCACCCGAGTCTGCGCGGTAGTGAGCGCGAGCGCGGCACCCGAGTCTGCGCGGTAGTGAGCGCGAGCGCGGCACCCGAGTCTCCGCGGTAGTGAGCGCGAGCGCGGCACCCGAGTCTGCGCGGCAGTGAGCGCGAGCGCGGCACCCGAGTCTGCGCGGCAGTGAGCGCGAGCGCGGCACCCGAGTCTGCGCGGCACCCGAGTCTGCGCGGTAGTGAGCGCAAGCGCGGCACCCGAGTCTGCGCAGTAGAGAGCAGGAAGTTGAGCCACGATATCAAAGATGCAGAACAACTCATTATGTCGGTGTGAAATAAAGAGTTATGGAAACGTAGAAATTAAAGCTAAAGCTCAAATCTCCTCCCGAAAAAAGTCTGTTGGTGCCTCAGTGACTACTTCGCTCAGAGAAGCTGTCAATCACAGCTGTCAATCATGATGTCACACCCCTGTTTTTATTTAACTAAAACCACACTTGTTAAAAAACAAACACTTGAACTTACATCAGCGTGAAAAAAACTGCCTAAAATGACAGAAACCACCTTTGGAAAAAATCTAATTACACTTCAAACTAATTATTTAGTTTGTCTCACTTCCCATTACGTTACACGGAGAGGGCGGGTTTATGAGCTATACTGGGACCAATCACCTGGGGGCGATCGAGGCGCTTTGGCTTCACTTTTCAGGATGTGTGTGGCACGCTTGGCATGGTCACGCACTCAATCGGTGTATTAGATATGACTGTTAAACAGAGGCTGGATCCCAAATGGCACACTTCATATGCACTTTCGGTCTTGTGGACTTACAATGGCTGCCGCGTGCGCGTGTCCGTTAAGTCCACGAGACCGTAGGGTGTCCCATTCAGCATTTTAGGTTTCAGAAGGTGCTCACGAGCGCCCCCTTAGCGGCCGTTATGCGCCCTCGATGCGCACTTCAGCTGAGCCCGCAAGTTCGCAAGCTACGCAGAGGACTTTACCCGGCAGTCAAAGCGGCATTACGTCACGAAAGTGCGGACGCAGAGGAAGACCGTGAGGGTTTAGGGTGCCATTTGGGATCCAGCCAGAGACCGTAAACTAATGAAGACGACGGAAAATGTGAGCGCTGAAGTCTGGCGAGCCATCAAAAATAAAAGTCCCAACGCCAATATTTTAAAATGTACAATTGTACAGCTGTGAAGACCGTAAAAATATAATCAAACATTAAAAAAACATACATGGTGTTTTTTTTTTTTATAGTTTTTGATAGTTTATATGGTTTTAATTTGATAGTTAAAAAATGTAAACATTTTGCCAACATGAGGTCTCGTCCCTGCAAAACTAGGGTATGCAGATTAAGACAACTATTCATCAGCATGCACTGATTAATCCCATGTTGTAGCAAAAAAAAAAAAAGTGCGACCAAATCATGTGTTGGTGCGACCAACTGAGAACCAGTGCAACCTGTGGAAAAGTTAGTCTGGAGCCCTGTATCCATACAATGGCAATTGGTTTGGAAAAACATTAATACAAATAAATAAATAACATTGCACTTACTTATATTGGTATCGACCAGTAATAATATGTCATTTCTATAGGAAGCTATACAAGTTTACACAGAGATAAATCAGTAATCTGATGCCAAAGTATATCTTGAATTATGTTAATTTTGTTAGTACCAAATTATCCTAGCAAATTGTTTTATTCTTGATTTAAACATAAATCTAACAAAACCGAGTGAGCTTTATGCTGAAAACAAGTGCTAACAAGTGTACAAAAAATAAACTGAATTCTTAACACTTAGAAAAGTAATAATACACTTCTTGCCACATGATCTCATTCATAAGCAAAAACAACGCGGGAGTTACATGCCAAAAGTTTAATAAGAAAGTTATGCATTAGTAAAAGTGATGCTTTCCAACTCGAACCGTCCGATTTTAGTTTCTCAACTTTGCTTTTACATTAGTATCCATGAGCAGTTCAAAGTCATTACATTCGTGTAGTATTACAGTATGTGTTAAAAAGGCCTCGGCTAGTACGGAGAAGAAAAATGGCGTAAAGTGTTTCCGTGGACATCAGAACATAGCTGATGGCAGTATAAATAAAGCATGCTGGAACATCTGGTCTTTGTTGTGCGTTCAGCTTTTTAATGCCTTCAAAGAGCAACTCCGACGCTTCGCTGACTACCACTCCTTCGTTTTAGCATGGAATAATAAACCATCTTTGGGGAATTGAGGCAGCCCGCACCACTCGTTCGACTATGCCACTTATATGTTCCCCCACCCCACGCGTTTACAGAAACTTTCTTTTTTACTTAGTTGGTTTTAAATTTTTATACCTCAGGGAACATGAGCATGTCACTGTAGCTGTGGCTATGTGGCTGTGAGCGCAATTAAAATTCATACAGCTCTGTCCCCGTTCGCCTTCTGCTCCGGCACTGCCTCTGTAGATGGCGCTGACATAGAAAGTCTCGCATTTGTATGCAGGATAGGCGGCGAGCCGGATAGGGGCTTTCTAAGACTCAATTAAGAGCTGAGGGATTGTGCATTAAACACACAGGTTTTAAAATCTGAATGATTAGAGCTGATTTGCTTGTCCAGGACGGCCCTGTTCAACAGCTAGCGTTCATTATGACGATGACACTGGCGCTCAGACTTGAAAGCGACACAAGAAATAAGTAATGCACGGCGTGATTTAAACATGCATTTTAAAATGTAATCCCATTGTATGGGTGCAGATAGCATGTAACGTGTCCGTGGACTTCTGTTCTTAACACGTTAATTCAATTAAAGGTAATATGGACATATAAGGAAAGGTGTATCTTTAGGCCTGGTTTAAACACCCTTTCTAAATAAGCATTTTTGCCTTGTTTTCCACTTCAAACGAAGCCAAACTGCATGATGTATCAGAGAACATATCTTGAATTATGTTAATGGCAATGTTTTATTCTTGTTTTATGCATAAATGTAATTCAACTCAGTGAGGTTTATGCTTAAAAAAGACAAAAACAATTTGCCAGTGGGGTAAAAATAAACTTAAGATATATTGTGTGAAAAAAAAAAAAAAAACATTTACCTGAGGCAAAATTGCATTTGAAATTACTCAAATTAAGCATATTTATATATTTTGACCAGAAAGACAAAAATGCTGACAATGTTTTGCAGTGTAGTAAAATTACAAATACTCAATTTGGTCTCTTAATTAATGAGCGCATAAAAGAGGCATGCATAGCAATTATGAAAGAATTAGAAAAATTGAATTCTGCCGTTTAAAAATGGTTCTGCATGTGTAAAATGTCACACCGCAGAATATGTCAACTTCATATCACCCACTCTTAATTCTGAAAGATGTTGAAAGTGTGGGTAGATATGAAATATTATTTTTGGAGTTCATTGACTTGAACATACAGTACTAGAAAAAGCATGACAGATCCCATTCCCAAGAGAATGATCATTTTGTTCGGGTTGAATTGTGGGAAACGCTGAGGCACAAAGGGCATTTTTATGGACCCGCAGAAATCTCGTCCTGTACTCAATACTGTGAATTTCTCTGCCAGACTTTTATTATTAGAGCATATCCTGTCTCAGATGACAGTGATGTTATTTGTGTTGCTCTGCTCTTTTCAAACGAGTTTCAGCATGTGTGAATTACTCGGAAATGACGTGTCTGAAAAGCGCAGCTCCCGATAAGAGAAGAAATGCACTCTGGATGAATTGTGGAGCTGTCTAGTTAGGGAAATGATGATGTTGTACAGCATCATTTAACAATTCAGTGGTACGAGAGACTGATGTGTGTGCTGTGGCATTTAATGACTCTGGGCTTTTGTTCTGTCAGTCTATGTGCTGCGTATAAACTATTGGGTGACGATGGATATAAACTTACACATACATCAAAAAAAGGAGAAAAAAAAAAAAAAAACACAACTCAAATTTCCTGTGACCAAGTTAAGGCACTTCAACATGTGTTGTGCTCGAATTAGAAAAACGATTCCAGTCAAGCAAAGGCTACATTTCACACCCTATAAATACAAAACTATTCAAAAATAACTATAGTCATCCTAATGGGAAAAACGTACAACCAAAGAGTACAGACTGTGCAATATGATTCCAGCAATATAAAATTAAACAACATTGTGAAAAAACTCCTGATTTTAATGCATTTGAGACATGCCTGGATTATTTTATGCATTAAACATATTGATAACTGGATCCAATGGATATTTTATTAAAATGACAACAGAAAAATCAAATAGGCTAAATCAATCTCAAGATATATATCGAATTTCATAACAAATTTGTATAACGAATACGAATTCCATAGCAAACTTTTACTTAAAATTTGGACATAAAAGGTTATAATTTTACAATTAAAACATTAAGGATAATTTAAATTTCCATTTGATGACATTTTAAAAGGATAACTAAATTGTTAGTTTTATAAATTGATTTGATTACCTCCATTTTAAATTTGTATTTGACATTACAATGTTTTTATATTCTATGTACTCTCTTGACAGCAAAATAAGCCACTATAAACTTGCATAAAAGGTCAAGTCATGAAAAAAACAGTGATATACAGTGAAAAAAAAAAGAGTGATACAGATATTTGGTCATACTGCCCAGCACTAATATCTATAATATAACAATAATTTAGGCCTCAGAAACAGTCAGCTTGTTGCAGTATCACAACCTATTAAATGTGTGTCATGTTTTATGTCAAATTCTTAATTCTATTAATATAATAAGTAAAGCAATAAATAAAACCAAATCAATAATCAAATGAAATCAGTATCAACAAAAGCCATCTTTGCACTGCAGTGGCACAAGCTGCATCTAGATGCATTTATACACTGTTTAATTCGGCTCAGAGGTGGCATAAATGCAATTACAGTGGCATTATTAATGTTATGAGATGTTTTAAATAGAAAATGTTTAATACAGAAACATGAAATGATGGTAAAAACGAAGTGATGCTTCGACTAACAGTAGGTGGCGGAAAGTCACTGTCTTAATGAGTGAGTTATTAAGGCTTTTCACACTGCGCTTAACCCCGGGTTAGCGTCCTTCTAAACAAAGCTTTTAACCCCGGGTTAGCGTCCTTCTAAACAAAGCTTTTAACCCCGGGTTATCGCCGTTCTAAACACAGCTATTGTCGTTCTAAACACCACTTTTTACCCCGGGTTATCGCCGTTCTAAACACAGCTATTGTCGTTCTAAACACCGCTTTTAACCCCGGGGTTATTGTCGTTCTAAATACCGCTTTTAACCCCGGGTTATCGTCGTTCTAAACACAGTTATTGTCGGTCTAAACACCGCTTTTAACCCCGGGTTATCGTCGTTCTAAACACAGCTATTGTCGTTCTAAACACCGCTTTTAACCCCGGGTTATCGTCGTTCTAAACACAGCTATTGTCGTTCTAAACACCGCTTTTAACCCCGGGTTATCGCCGTTCTAAACACAGCTATTGTCGTTCTAAACACCGCTTTTAACCCCGGGTTATCATCGTTCTAAATACCGCTTTTAACCCCGGGTTATCGTCGTTCTAAACACAGCTATTGTCGTTCTAAACACCGCTTTTAACCCCGGGTTATCGCCGTTCTAAACACAGCTATTGTCGTTCTAAACACCGCTTTTAACCCCGGGGTTATCGTCGTTCTAAATACCGCTTTTAACCCCGGGTTATCGTCGTTCTAAACACAGCTATTGTCGTTCTAAACACCGCTTTTAACCCCGGGTTATCATCGTTCTAAACACAGCTATTGTCGTTCTAAACACCGCTTTTAACCCCGGGTTATCGCCGTTCTAAACACCGCTTTTAACCCCGGGTTATCATCGTTCTAAATACCGCTTTTAACCCCGGGTTATCGTCGTTCTAAACACAGCTATTGTCGTTCTAAACACCGCTTTTAACCCCGGGTTATCATCGTTCTAAACACAGCTATTGTCGTTCTAAACACCGCTTTTAACCCCGGGTTATCGTCGTTCTAAACACAGCTATTGTCGTTCTAAACACCACTTTTAACCCCGGGTTATCATCGTTCTAAACACAGCTATTGTCGTTCTAAACACCGCTTTTAACCCCGGGGCTATCGTCGTTCTAAACACAGCTATTGTCGTTCTAAACACCGCTTTTAACCCCGGGTTATCATCGTTCTAAACACAGCTATTGTCGTTCTATACACCGCTTTTAACCCCGGGTTATCGTCGTTCTAAACACAGCTATTGTCGTTCTAAACACCACTTTTAACCCCGGGTTATCATCGTTCTAAACACAGCTATTGTCGTTCTAAACACCGCTTTTAACCCCGGGGCTATCGTCGTTCTAAATACCGCTTTTAACCCCGGGTTATCGTCGTTCTAAACACAGCTATCGTCGTTCTAAACACTGCTTTTAACCCCGGGTTATCATCGTTCTAAACACAGCTATCGTCATTCTAAACACTGCTTTTAACCCCGGGTTGTCATCGTTCTAAACACTGCTTTTAACCCCGGGTTATCATCGTTCTAAACACAGCTATCGTCGTTCTAAACACTGCTTTTAACCCCGGGGTATCTTCGTTCTAAACACAGCTATCGTCATTCTAAACACTTCTTTTAACCCCGGATTATCATCATTCTAAACACTGCTTTTAACCCCGGGGTTATCGTCGTTCTAAACACCGCTTTTAACCCTGGGTTATAGCCGTTCTAAACACCGCTATCGTCGTTCTAAACACCGCTTTTAACCCCGGGTTATCATCGTTCTAAACGGCACTTTTAACCCTGGGGTATCATCGTTCTAAACACAGCTATCGTCGTTCTAAACACCGCTTTTAACCCCATGTTATCATCGTTCTAAACGGCACTTTTAACCCCGGGGTATCATCGTTCTAAACACAGCTATCGTCGTTCTAAACACCGCTTTTAACCCCGGGGTTATCATCGTTCTAAACGGCACTTTTAACCCCGGGGTATCAACGTTCTAAACACAGCTATCGACATTCTATACACCGCTTTTAACCCCGGGTTATCGTCATTCTAAACACAGCTATCGTCGTTCTAAACACTGCTTTTAACCCCGGGTTATCATCGTTCTAAACACAGCTATCGTCGTTCTAAACACTGCTTTTAACCCCGGGGTTATCGTCGTTCTAAATACCGCTTTTAACCCCGGGTTATCGTCGTTCTAAACACAGCTATCGTCGTTCTAAACGCTGCTTTTAACCCCGGGTTATCATCGTTCTAAACACAGCTATCGTCATTCTAAACACTGCTTTTAACCCCGGGTTATCATCGTTCTAAACACAGCTATTGTCATTCTAAACACTGCTTTTAACCCCGGGTTATCGTCATTCTAAACACAGCTATCGTCGTTCTAAACAATGCTTTTAACCCCGGGTTATCATCGTTCTAAACACAGCTATCGTCGTTCTAAACACTGCTTTTAACCCCGGGTTATCATCGTTCTAAACACAGCTATCGTCGTTCTAAACACCGCTTTTAACCCCGGGTTATCGTCGTTCTAAAAGGCACTTTTAACCCCGGGTTATCGTTATTCTAAACACAGCTATCGTCGTTCTAAATACCGCTTTTAACCCCGGGTTATCATCGTTCTAAACACAGCTATCGTCGTTCTAAACACTGCTTTTAACCCCGGGTTATCGTCATTCTAAACACAGCTATCGTCGTTCTAAACACTGCTTTTAACCCCGGGTTATCGTCATTCTAAACACAGCTATCGTCGTTCTAAACACTGCTTTTAACCCCGGGGTATCTTCGTTCTAAACACAGCTATCGTCATTCTAAACACTTCTTTTAACCCCGGGTTATCATCATTCTAAACACTGCTTTTAACCCCGGGGTTATCGTCGTTCTAAACACCGCTATCGTCGTTCTAAACACCGCTTTTAACCCCGGGGTTATCGTCGTTCTAAACACTGCTTTTAACCCCGGGTTATCATCGTTCTAAACGGCACTTTTAACCCCGGGGTATCATCGTTCTAAACACAGCTATCGTCCTTCTAAACACCGCTTTTAACCCCGGGTTATCGTCGTTCTAAACGGCACTTTTAACCCCGGGTTATCATCGTTCTAAATGCCGCATTTAACTTTGGGTAAAGGAACGTTTCACAGTTTTAATTTAGAAGCGGGGTTAGCACCGCTTTTGCAGTGTTAACCCCACGCATTGCGGTGCCAAACTTGTACAGTGTTAAACAATGCGGTGTTAGAATGTTAAAGCTAAACGCTTATCAACAGACAATCAGTTTTGACAGTACATATTTGCGTGCTTTGGACAGTCACAGAAACTGCACATTATAAACAGTAAATTCAGCGTTTGAGAGGAAAAATGTCAAATGCTGAAATAAAAAGTTTCATTCTTACCTTTATAGTCTGAAGTATCCACTCGATAGTACAGCCGGCAATACGAGGATGCACAATGCTAGAGCATTTATGTAAACAGGTAACGTGCTGCATTCATCCAATCAATCAATGACACTGATCCTGCAAATATGCAAATAAGAATGTTAACCCAGGGTTTAGGAATGTACAATGTGAAACGTCAGCTTATGAATACCCAGGATTAATTGTTAACTCTGAGTTAATTATGAGCAGTGCGAAACGTGAAGCAAGATAACTCAGGATTCAGTTTACCCGGGGTTTAGAATCACCCAGGGTTAACTATTTCAAGTATGAAAAGCCTATTGAGTCATTCATTCATTTAATAACGAAGCAAGTGGCTGTATTTCTGAATGGGTCATTGAATCATCGACTCTCACGATTCGTTCAAAACTGCAGATTCGTTCACTAACGAAGCTACAGGTGCTGTAGCTTTCATTGGAACTATTTCTCTGAAGAAAACAATACTGTACGACACTAAATATTACATTTTTGTTTGTCAAACTGTTGTATAAAATCAATGTCACATTTGCAATCTTGTGGATATTCGAAAAAAATTGCGTACTTGCTCGTATAATATATGATCAACATTAAAAACAGGGTATGTTTCTGTATCAAAGAGAGTTTGAGTCTTAAATCATTCTCAGTCTGGCTGTGTTTGAAATCGCCCCCTATACCCTCATTCACTATTCCCTACATTAATATAGTCCACTTGACAGAGTGAATGAAAACGAGTGTGACGAGTGAATTAGGGACACCGAGTGTGTCGGAAGAGCCGCTTTTGCATAGTTTGTGCTTGTCGCATAGTAATCATTTGAAACTTAGCAAACGGGCAGCTCCAGTAGTAACGAAGAGATTTAAGATATATAAAAGATATAAACCTTAATTAAACAATTTAATAAATCAATTACAAAGGGATGTATACCTCTATGACATTATATTACGCTGTACCTACATTGGACCAGCAGTTTGGAAATTGGATGGATGGATGATTCAGCTGTGGGCGAGACGCAGGAATTCATTCAGTGCGCAACTTTCACAATGCATTATGGGTATTCTCTAGCCGCTGAGTGCGGTTGGAGTGTACATCGGTTGTTATTGTGATGCATTATGGGATTAAATGAGTGCACTTAACGTCCACTATGGTTTCAGACACCACTAAAAATGGCTGTCCACTCAAATACTTGCCCTATTTAAGGGTATAGTGGGCGATTTCAGACACAGCCTCAGTGTTAATGTTATTTTATGGTTGCGTAAAAAAATTAATGGCAAAACGTACACCCTCTGTCAGTTTAGGAACCACTGGTCATAAATATAGCGGCTGCAAGGAACTCTCACATAACTGCGAAATGGTTAAAAAAAAAGTAGCGAAAGGACTTTTATTTTGTAATAACTCCTAGATGAGATCAAAAACACTTCACAAGTAATTATGTAAAAGCGAGCTTCAAACAAACCGAGGTAAATCAGCCACAAAACAGAGACGTGTTCCTTTGGAGTTTCGCCTGCGTTCAATTAATGCAACAGCCCCACCCATAGCTGGTGAATTAGCCCTATTCATCTCCGTTAAAGCGTTGAGAGGTGATGCTTCACTTTAACTGCACCACACCATGGTTTATTTTCCTGCTAATCAGCATTTAGTGCTGTGAAAATCCAGGTGTGAGACTACTGTTGCAAGTTAAAATCTGTTCCAAGTTTTAGACTTTTTCCCCTGAAATCAACCATTAATTAGTCACAAACATTTCTCCTCCATTTCTAATTGGCTTGTATTTGTCAAGATACAGTTAAAGAGAACGTTTAATTAATTAAACATGAAAGTCACACCTTTCTGAGTGTTGGAGAATACAGATGTAACAGATTATTTTTTTCCCTCCAAAATCCAGCGCCACCATCAGATTTGCTCAACTCTTTATCACGTTAATTAGCACCTCAATCCTGTCCTTTTTGCAAATGAGGCTAGGTGAGAGGTGTGGGTATAATGGCTTAAAATGCACAGAGCTAACGAGTTATTCATCCCTCCACAGCTGTTCCATCCATTTAAACACTTAAATCTATTTTTTCGCCTTTATCTTTATTTGTTTTTTTGTGCTTTTTTTCCTGCATGATGGCTAGCTAGGTGTAAGTTGCGTGCAGTCGGTCTAGCATCGTACTGTTTTGCGGGAAGGCTTGCTCTCGGGATGGCTAAAGTAGATCCAGGTGGAAATTATATTCATTGATAGTTTAAACAAACAGGTGCGAGAGAAGCCCAACTTGAAGTGTTATTCTGCTTGTCACATTAACAGAAGCGAAGCGGCAGAAAGAACTGATACGCTTAAATGTTATCGGCTTACCCTACGAGTTACCCACAATGCACCGCAAACACCTCGGCAAATGATTTTTGTTAAATTAAGCGTTGTTAAAAGGATTCCAGACAACTATATAACACATTTCACTCACGATCAGAGAACATCATGGGCGTTTTGGAGAAAAAAAGTGAAATGCTATCCATTAACCTGCTGGTTTTGCTTGAGGACCCTGATTTTACATTAAACAAGTTGCAATCCAACACAGAAATTGTTTTTCCCCCTCTAGCTCTAACATACACTAAAAAAATGCTGGGTTAAAAACAACCATTTCTGGGTTATTGTTGCATAGGTTATTGGACAGAACACATGCTGGGTTATTTTTACCCAGGTTGTTGGGTTTTATACATTAACCCATTTGCTAGGTTGTTTTTTGAAAGTGCTGGGTCAGTCAATTTGATGTTTTAAATATTAAAAATGATAACTCTAAAATCTCTGTTATATGTATAGAACAGGAACAGTTCTTTTTTTTCTTTTTTTTTAAATCAATGGCAAGTCAGACTTTTACAGTCGTAAAATACTCAAAAACATTTAGTAAATGATTTAGGACGTGACAGGAGCAGCAACAGCGCACTGTAAACCCAAATAAGTTGGCAAAACTCAAAAAATGAGGCAACTGATTGCCTCAATTTTTTTAAGTTAAGAAATTTAAAGTTTAAGCAAGCAGAACTTGCAGATTTTTGTTTTGTAATCATTTTATTTATTGCTTTGAACTAATTCATACAACTTAAAATCATGTAATCTCAAATTTTTAGTTGTGGAAACTTGACTAGCTTTAACTAGCTCATTCAATAAATGCCAGCTTGCAAATTGGTTACACATGATGGCATGATGGAAACCCTACAAAAAAACCCCAACATAACAGAAACTTCTAAACTAGCATAACAAAACATTAAACACTACTAAATCTCCCAGTTAAAGTTAATCATGCACAAAAAAACATAATATAACATTTAACTTTGGAATTTACTGTCCCTTTTGAGTGTCATGGCAAAGCATGCTGGGAAATAGAAATCCCAGCCCAGTTTTGTTAAATTTAAGTTAGTCTAAATTAAAAGAAACAAGTTCATAAAACAAATCGTAGTATGTTGAAATGAGTATTACAAAGATACCCGGATGGTCTACTATTTCCGGGCACAATCCGAAGTGCAGATCCGTGCAGATCTCTGACGGCTAATATTGCCCACAACCCATTGCATGTTAGACGAGGACTCGATTAGAACTACAAACACGAGTAAAAAGTGTTAAAAAAAAAAAACTACAGACATGGAGGATGTGCGAGTCCGACGGTTAAATAGAAAGGTTTAGATAAAGGAGTTTGAGTGATTAATTATCAGTATCTAACCTGATGAAAAGATATTTATTCAATGTTATCCACATTATATTTCATCTGCAACAGCACTGAGAACTTTTGTACTGATACGTTTGGCTATTACCTTTTAAATCCATCATTATATTCAAATTGCAAACACATGAGGAGAGTTGAATGTGGTTAGATTAGATTGAATGTGGAGGATTTTAACTGTGACAAGATGATTGACAGGGCAGTTTAAACGGTGACAGGATGCACGTAACTAAGCGACAGAGCTGTCCGTTAGAAGTACTATGTCCCAAAGCTTGCCTACTCTTCTGCTACACACTCAAAAGAATGTACTTTTTCTTCACAAAAAGAGTACTTTTAGGGCGTAGTATAAGTAGGCAAATTGGGACGCAGCATGGGTTACACCGACCTAGAGCTGGGTAGGTATGATGACCCAGCAGCTGAGTTACAGAAAAACTACCCAGCACTGGGTAAAAATATTAAAAATAACCCAATAAAATGACTCAGCAGACTGAACCCAGCATTTGGGTTAAAAAAATAACCCAGCACATGGGTAAAAACACTAAAAATAACCCAATGAAATGACCCAGCAGGCTGAACCCAGCATTTGGGTTAAAAAAATAACCCAGCACATGGGTAAAAACACTAAAAATAACCCAATGAAATGACCCAGCAGGCTGAACCCAGCATTTGGGTTAAAAAAAAAAAAACAACCCAGCACATGGGTAAAAACACTAAAAATAACCCAATGAAATGACCAAGCACACTGAACCCAGCATTTGGGTTAAAAAAATAACCCAGCACATGGGTAAAAACACTAAAAATAACCCAATAAAATGACCCAGCAGAATGTACCCAGCATTTGGGTTACAATAATAACCCAGCACATGGGTAAAAACACTAAAAATAACCCAATGAAATGACCAAGCATGCTGAACCCAGCATTTGGGTTAAAAAAAAAAAAAAAAAAAAAAAAAAAAAAACAGCACATGGGTAAAAACACTAAAAATAACCCAATGAAATGACCCAGCAGACTGAACCCAGCATTTGGGTTAAAAAAAATAACCCAGCACATGGGTAAAAACACTAAAAATAACCCAATGAAATTACCCAGCAGACTGAACCCAGCATTTGGGTTAAAAAAAATAACCCAGCATTTTTCAGAGTGACCCAGCACATGGGTAAAAACGCTAAAAATAACCCAATAAAATGACCCAGCAGAATGAACCCAGCATTTGGGTTAAAATAATAACCCAGCACATGGGTAAACACACTAAAAATAACCCAATGAAATGACCAAGCACACTGAACCCAGCATTTGGGTTAAAAAAAAAAAATAACCCAGCATTTTTCAGAGTGACCCAGCACATGGGTAAAAACGCTAAAAATAACCCAATGAAATGACCCAGCAGACTAAACCCAGCATCTGGGTTAAAAAAAATAAAATAACCCAGCATTTTTTTAGTGTAAAAAAAGTTCCCAGAAAAACCATCCATGCACCAGTCAAACAATACTAATGGATAATTCTCTTAAGGTATATTCTTGACGTAAATCAGATCTGTGCATTAGGACTTGCAGTTTAAATGCAGTATATAAGAAATCCAACACAGTGTGCAGGAAACCTGTAGGTCAGAGCTGTACTGACCATGATTAAATTGCATAACGTTGAGATGAAGTCATGGCGATTCGTGATCTAACTGTGCTGTTTTGGTCACTGCATAAGTGGAGCCATCAGCGTGAGTGGTTGCCAATGAGTGGTGTTGCTCATCCATGAGTTATTGCTTTAAAATGAATGCAGGTAGACAGGCTTCAAAAAGGAAAATAGGTTCAATTAGTACTTCAGATAATAAGAGGCCACTTCAGCTAAATTTCCTGAAAATGAATAAGTGGACACCTAGTGAGTAAATGGCTATGGTTGTGTTGTTCATTGTATTTTACCTCGCCTGAACCATTCCTGCTGGAAAAAAAAAAAAAAAAAACTAGCCATTGAACCTGCATTAGATTGCGGTCTACGCTGCTTGCATAAGCACTTGACAGCAAGAACGCTGTAACTGTACAAAGAAAATGTTAAAAGTGATATTCAAATAATTGAATTTGCAAAACAAAACACTAAACTATTTATTTAATGGGGCTACATTAGATTTTTCAGGTTTTAATCACTTTTTTATTGCCATTGTGTGAACAGCTTGTAATGAAACTTAAACGAGACCTTCTCCGACTTCCTAAGTTGTCTATGAAAGCCTGTGGACTTAATGCGAAGGACTCGTGAGGTTTTTGCCGGGAAAAATCGAAAGAATGCAACCTTTACACATGCTCCAGAGAGCCTCGCTTCAATTCAATGACACATGAAACGAATGCTTATACAATGTTCAGGATAACAAAGAGCCGTTCTGTACTGTAATGTCAATGTGTCATGCAAAGAAAAGGGATTCATTCAAGCTATAGTCTCACATAGCCAGATCTATATTTATTAGGGTGGTAACGGTACACAAAACTGACGATTCGGTACGTACCTCGCTTTTGAAGTCACGGTTCGGTACAGCAGGGGAGAGAAAACTAAATATAAAATTGCTTTTTTTATTAAACACTGGTTTACTGAACAAATTGTGTCTGTCCTTAAATTAACTCAATTGTAACTAAAAGTTTCTTAAAGATAAAAAAAATATCTATATAGACTATATAGAGAGCCCTTACTTCATTACTATAATATAACTACAGAGCCCAAATTAGCCTAAATTCAGTATTTTTAGATATAATAATCAACACTCAAATAACATTGTATGCAAACATGTAAACTTCACATAAGGCAGTGTTTGCATTAGCCTAGCTTCTAAATCTATTTATAAAATTATGTTTTTACTCCAATTCGTTGAGATAATTATTTATACACAGTGGCTGTCATTTTCATGACAGATTTATTTAAATACACATTAAATAATCAAGACATCACAGGTTAAGTAGAATATAATGAATATATAGGCTAATATAGTGCATATATTTAGTGAAAGAGTTGATTTCTCTAGTGAACTCACAGCTGTGGACACTGAATGACTTCTGAGGTAAATGTGACGCTACGTGACATTGTTCTCAAGCTGTTTTATTGACGTCTTTCCGCCGTTGAAACACTGATTGAGCGATTACACCACATATGATGCGTTTCAGTAAGTTGTAATGTATCCTCAACATACCTTCAGATGTTCATTCATGTTTATTCTTTGACTATGACGATCGCGTTCACTCGCGCGCCTATACAGTGATCCGTCCCGCCACATTAAAAAGCGTCAAAACAGCATTTATCATTTGAATTTCGTGATTAAATGGACAGAATACTTCATATGTTCATGTGGGAACTCGGATTGAAGTGTGTTCTGCGCGTAAAACAAGCCGACTGTTAACTGTTAAAGATTGCATTCGTACCGTTCGGTACACACGTGCACCATACCGGAAGCCCTGTACTGTAATGGTTCGGTGTGAATACGTGTACCGTTACACCCCTAATATCTATAGTCTCAAATATACTTTATAATAAACATGTCGACATGATGCCGGTGAATCTCAGAGCTGCTGCAATCATATCCACATCACTATGATCAAATGCTTTCTGAACGGCTGTTTTCTCACCGCTGTTGTTGCATGTTTATTTTGTTATTGAAAGGAAAGCGTGCAGCAGGGCCGTGCACAGGGGGGTGGCCCGGTGACTAGAGCCACTGCCCCTCTGCCCTCATTGGCTGAGGTGCCCTTCTTGCCCCCCTCACCCCCAGAGGATTCCCATAAAAGCGTTCTGTTCCACTAAAGATCCACTAGTCCACTCCGTGTTTTCCCGCTCGCTCCACAGCATCGCTCACAGTCTGTGGTTGTGCCCGCTCTGTCGCGGAGATAGTTCCAGAATGTCATCCCATTAACAGGTAGATTACAAACTACAATCCACATTACAGACAGTGGTTGATCCGTGGAATTAGTAATTTGGTAGTTTGTTTTTGTATTTCTGTCGGTAATGTTTTGCTCCAGGGTTCCGTTCTTCATACGTCGCTAACTTAGTTAGCTGGATTTGATTGTTGACGATTTGGCATGATCTTGGATTGTTTGGCTCTTCGAAGCTCATCCTGGACTTGCTGTCATAGCAACAGGTCTGTAAAATCAAACCTGCTCGGGAGCAGCTTATTTCATGTAAACAGGTTTAGATTGCATCTTGAGGTGATACTTAAAATCTGTCCCAGCCACTGCTACTTTATTACAAGAGTTCATTACTGAAACAGGGGCAATAATAATTAAATAATAATATAAAAATTTATTTGAAAATAATATTATAATGTGTATAATACTATAGACGCAGCCACTTGATTGAGAGATTTATTTGTGATGGAATAATTACTTTATAATTTTATTGGAGTCTTACACACGTTGTACAGTTATTCTGAGCGATGACGCATATTATGGGATGGCTTGATGCAGCGCAAGAGATGCAGATAACTTGATCTTGACCCTTAAGAAACTTTAATTAATACTGTCACGTAACAAATCTGCTTCAAATTTAATTAAAAATTAAATGAATTGCTAATTACAACATTGAAATAAAAATGTAATGGGTGTACAAATACTATAAAATCGTGAATATAAATAATTGGGAATCATGTTTAAAAAAAAAAAAAAACAGTGCACATTTCATTTATCTATTATAACTTTTATGTTGGTTTGGTCGTTTGGCTGTTTCCTTATAAAGGGCCAGAAATTTTATAATTTTTTTTGTCTAGTTTTTTGCCAGGTGGCTTTTTTAATTATATGATGTCATTACGTTGCTGTCCTGCCGCCAGCCAATCGCTGCATTACTGATCGTGGTTGAGTAATCCCTCTTCAGGGAACACGAGAACGCGCAGTAATCTCAGACAACTTAATCCAGATATTTTAATCCAATCCGCAAATTCGTTTGAAGAACCAAATTAGCCAGAGATCAGTTATCACGATTAGAAGATCTGGGATCTGTCAAATCATCTCAGATGTATTAAGCGAGGTACGAAGAACGGACCAGCACAGTATTGATACAAATACTTCAGCTAAAATAATGTTTTAATCATGTCTTAGTTAATACTTGTTCAAAACAATCACTTTAGCAAAGTATGTACTATTTTCTGTTCATTTTGATAAATAAAAGAATTCATTATTGTTCAATAAATATACTGTCATTAAAATATGTTAGTATAAAAATATATTTTAAAAATACAGAAATAAAATTATTTAAAAAAAAGTAAAGATTCTGAAAGCATTGAATGATAATTCAATTAAATATATAATAATTTTTAATAAATCTTTACAGTAGTAACAAATAATTAAAAAATATTTTATTATATGATATGATTAATATCATATTTTTAAATATGATGGTTTCATTATAAATATGGTGATTATCTCTAGGGTGGACACCCAACTTAATATATGATATTTCCCATCTGAATCTAACCATGTCAACAAATGGAAAAGTCAGCTAACTATTTATCATCATGTTAATTATTGTGCCTTTAGCCCCAAATACACCATACTTTTACATATTCTTCTGTTATTGAAAAACTGTTGCTTTAATTACCTTGAACAAAACTGAAAATCATTAACAAGACCTTTGTCTCAAAATATATTTAACAGTTTTAGCGATTCTCATTTGCTGCATAAATCTACAACATTTTAAAAAACATTAAATATGAGATCAAACTAGCGCAGAATCAACTTTTTGGAGGAGTAATTACAACAACAAATTTAATTAGCACTAAAACCTAACAATATGATTGCAAAAGGTTTGTTATTCATTCTCTATATTAAGATGATACTCAACCCCCTTATAGTGCACCTTTTTTTGGTTTGGGCCACTGTGTCTGTGCACGGCCCTGGCATGCAGTACATGTTTACATATTCATCTAAACGTCAGCAGCGTGGACGGCGTCGGGATGTTCGTTAAAAGTATATCGCTGCAAATATATTTTTAACTTCGTTATACTTCTAAGAACAAAAAAAAACTTCACTGTGAGTATATCGGGGGCCTTGAATCACGTTCAGTCTCTTGTGCGTCACGTGTGCACCAGCAATAAGTTGCAGTAAGGCTGCAGTTCACTTAACGGCCACCGGTGTCACTAATAACAAGGGTTTCTGGATTCTACATATAGCTCCTTTAAGAAAATCATGCTTTGCCATTTAAAACATGCTGAAATTAGCGATGTCAAAATTAGCACGTTAACGCCTGCGATACATTTTTTCACTTTAACGCTTTAAAAATATTTAACGCTATTAACGCAGCATTCATTTTTTCTGTTACATTATATGATCACGCTCTTATTCATGCAAATGCTTTTAAACCATTCAAGCGCAACAAGACAGAAGAGAGCGCGCTGTCTGTGAATGTCCTGACTATGACACACACACACGACGCACAGAAAGACGTGGAACAAAATCGAGTTCTCTTTCGCGTTTGAACAAACAATAACACACAGAATTATGCATAAATGCCCGTTTTGTTGAGTAGTCTCATAAGAGCAGTCTTAAATGAGTTAAATAACGTCTTAAATGAACTTAAAGAGTTGAGAGGAAATGAGATGCGCGTGACAGCACGTCAGATCCGCGTCATGTTCGGCAGCGGCAGATCTTAAAGTGACAGCAGCCACTAATGATGTGTGTCATTAATGTTCATCAAAGAACAAAGGGAACAGAGGAAATACTAGCTTTAATAATCTATATTTAATTCATTATTTATGCAGTTAAGACTGTAAAGCGTTTGATAAATGTATTACATTTCTGTATTTGTTAGACAGGAAGGCCACAGGTAAATCATGACATTTATTATAATGGGTTTATGTGAAGATTGTTTTAAGTTCACTTAAATTAAAAAGATGTTTTTTTTACAGCCTAATAAATGTTGAAATTTATAGCTTTCAATAATGTTGAATGTCTATCATTAATGTTTCATAGAGATATCAGTATTAGTGTCAGTGGTACTAGCCTTCATTCATAAAAACATGCCATTACAACAAATATTTAAAATATACTGTCTTTAAGTTGTTTCTACATTCATTTGGAGAGTAACTGTGAAATTATTACAATATAAACATATTTACAAAATGTTGTTAATCACGATTAATTTGTTAATTTTTTTTAATCGATTGACAGCACTAGTTGCAATGCAGTGTGTTCTGAATGGTTGCCTAATATTCAAAATATGGTTAAAATCTGTGAGCCTATGTGGGTTTTTTTTACAGTGTAACCAATAGTAAATGTGATACTGGCCTCCGCAAACCACTGTTTGCACACACAGCAGCAACAATTACATACCGCCACGCAAACTTGTGCCATCAGACTGCAGTACGGATGGACTTGTTTTGTGCAACACCTTTAAACTTGTTCTACAGAAATAGGCAGACAGTCTGGTGTTTCTAAGAGATAAAAGACACAACTGGGGACGCTGTAAAGCTGCGCTCCTGGCACTATACCATGCGGTTGCTTGGCAACATCTCAATTTAGCCGCAAAGTGGAGGTGTTTGAGATCGTCGCTGATAAATATTGAGCATGATGATATCTTGATCTCCACCGACCTGCTTTGTAGAGGGTCATCAGTGTTTTGTTCAGGTTTGAATCTATTGCATAGGCTTACGACGAGGTAAAATGGTTCCTCTTGCTGCACAATTACACCATTAAATTTGATTATTTTCGTAAGGCGCCGAGTTTGGGGTGGGTTAATTGAGCTGAGCAATGCTTGTTCGGTGCAGAGACCACAGGCTTGGAAGTAACTGATCAAGAGACTACAGATCTAATTAGTCATCAGGACACAGACCGGAATCTGATTGGCCCTCCTGATTCCACCTGAATCTGATTAACTTTACACTCCTCGGCTGTGTTCGAAAAGCATTCTGTGCAGTATTGTGCTAGTTTTCAAAAAAGACAATATGCAACATCTCCTTTGTCTTTCACGGAAGAAAGACAACGAGGTCGGAACAACCCGAGGGCAAATAAAACCTGACAAATAACAGTATTGGTTGCACATCTTGACAAACGCAGTATGTCATCCAGATCTTTCACGCATGCAAAAGCATGCACACTTTGCACAGTATACATGCAAACAACTTGTACCATTTTTGCAGCATCTCGTGTGCAGTTTCATGGCAGATGAACTCAGATTCTGGCTGCTGAGTAAGGTTGAGAGTCCAGCCTGCTCTTCAGATGTCTGCTCAGAGGAGCCACGCTACCTTTGAATCTATCAGGCTGTTTGGACTGGACGGCTCTTACGGATTCATCAGGCCATCCAGCTGTGCTGAGAGCCGCTGCTGAGAGCCTGTTCAACACATCTCTCCAATTTACAACAGCAACACGTACAAACCAGGGCCACTTTGTACTGTCTAATAATTTTTCAAAAAAGTAGTATGTGAAACAATATGCAGCTTTCACGGAAGCAAGCAAGCGAGGTCGGAACAACCCGAGGGCAAATAAAACATGACAAATAACAGTACTGGTTGCACATCTTGACAAACGCAGTACATCATCCGGATCTTTCATGCATGCAAAAACGTGCACACTTTGCACAGTATACATGCTGCAAAAAGAGGCAAGAGAGGATTTTTACCTCTCAAAAAATATTTAAAACAGATAAAATATTGGGTGAGAAAATGATTGATAGCACAGATATTACTAAATCAATTATAAACAGATATTACAAAATATTATATTTTACTGTCAAAGTGACAGTTCACCCAAAAATGAAAATGATCACCCTCAAGCCATCCTAGGTGTATATGACTTTCTTCTTTCAGACGAACACAGAGTTATATTAAATAATATCCTGGCTCTTTCAAGCTTTATAATGGCAGTGAATGGAGCCTGAGATTTTGAAGCCCAAAAAAAGTGCATCCATCCATCATAAAAGTAATCCACAAGGCTCCAGGGATCAATAAAGGCCTTGTGAAGCGAAGCAATGCGTTTGTGTAAGAAAAATATAACTTTATAAACTATAATCACTGGCTTCCGGTAAAGGCCGTACGCGTGTCGAGCTCCGATGGAAGAATGACCTCTGACCCGACATATGCAGAGTGACCTCTGACCCGACGCATGACGAGTGACCTCTGACCCGACGCATGACGCATGACGAGTGACCTCTGACCCGACGCATGACGAGTGACCTCTGACCCGACGCATGAAAAGTGACCTCTGACCCGACGCATGAAGTGACCTCTGACCCGACGCATGAAGAGTGACCTCTGACCCGACGCATGAAGAGTGACTTCTGACCCGACGCATGAAGAGTGACCTCTGACCCGACGCATGAAGAGTGACCTCTGACCCGACGCATGAAGAGTGACCTCTGACCTGACGTGTGATGTAGGATGCAGAAGTAGCGTAAGCTCAGGTGAGAGTCGACGCCTCTCGCGGTTCAAACAACAAACTACGGCTGCAACAACTAGTTGATAAAATCAATAATAATCGATAATGAAAATCATCGACAACGATTCTCATTATCGATTAGCTGGGTCTGCCACCGACTTCCACCAGTTGCGCTAAATTACAGCACTGAATAACGCATTTCTATGGACAAAATGCATCTAGAAATAGTGGCGGAAACAGAGCGAGCTGCTGCAGGAAAGGTACATGATCCAAGCGCCCAAAACATGAGAATTATTTATTTTAAGCTTCAAATTAATGCATTAGTGTTTAACATACCCTGTCATGCACTTGACATATGTGTGTGCGTCCTCAGCGCAAAACGTTAATTTTACAGGTTATATCCACTGATCTATACAGAGAACAGTAGTTATATCCTCATCTGTAAATGTTACTAATTCACGCGAGTATTTACATTTTGCATGAAAGCGCGTCCTGACAGCTTTAAACTTCACTGAACGAGCGCCGGTGCGGCGGGCGCGCGCATGCGCGTCAAACAGACAGAACGCAGTCGAGAGGGAGACAATATTCAGCGCAAAAACACTAATTTAGCTGAAATATCTGCTGATGGACGCTAAATTTAGGTTTAAAAGTCAACCTGTAATTCAAGTACAAACCCGATTCCAAAAAAGTTGGGACACTGTACAGATTGTGAATAAAAAAGGAATGCAATCATTTACAAATCTCATAAACTTATATTTTATTTACAATAGAATATAGATAACATATCAAATGTTGAAAGTGAGACATTTTGAAATGTCATGCCAAATATTGGCTCATTTTGGATTTCATGAGAGCTACACATTCCAAAAAAGTTGGGACAGGTAGCAATAAGAGGCCGGAAAAGTTAAATGTACATATAAGGAACAGCTGGAGGACCAATCTGCAACTTATTAGGTCAATTGGCAACATGATTGGGTATAAAAAGAGCCTCTCAGAGTGGCAGTGTCTCTCAGAAGTCAAGATGGGCAGAGGATCACCAATTCCCCCAATGCTGCGGCGAAAAATAGTGGAGCAATATCAGAAAGGAGTTTCTCAGAGAAAAATTGCAAAGAGTTTGAAGTTATCATCATCTACAGTGCATAATATCATCCAAAGATTCAGAGAATCTGGAACAATCTCTGTGCGTAAGGGTCAAGGCCGGAAAACCATACTGGATGCCCGTGATCTTCGGGCCCTTAGACGGCACTGCATCACATACAGGAATGCTACTGTAATGGAAATCACAACATGGGCTCAGGAATACTTCCAGAAAACATTGTCGGTGAACACAATCCACCGTGCCATTCGCCGTTGCCGGCTAAAACTCTATAGGTCAAAAAAGAAGCCATATCTAAACATGATCCAGAAGCGCAGGCGTTTTCTCTGGGCCAAGGCTCATTTAAAATGGACTGTGGCAAAGTGGAAAACTGTTCTGTGGTCAGACGAATCAAAATTTGAAGTTCTTTTTGGAAAACTGGGACGCCATGTCATCCAGACTAAAGAGGACAAGGACAACCCAAGTTGTCATCAGCGCTCAGTTCAGAAGCCTGCATCTCTGATGGTATGGGCTTGCATGAGTGCGTGTGGCATGGGCAGCTTACACATCTGGAAAGGCACCATCAATGCTGAAAGGTATATCCAAGTTCTAGAACAACATATGCTCCCATCCAGACGTCGTCTCTTTCAGGGAAGACCTTGCATTTTCCAACATGACAATGCCAGACCACATACTGCATCAATTACAACATCATGGCTGCGTAGAAGAAGGATCCGGGTACTGAAATGGCCAGCCTGCAGTCCAGATCTTTCACCCATAGAAAACATTTGGCGCATCATAAAGAGGAAGATGCGACAAAGAAGACCTAAGACAGTTGAGCAACTAGAAGCCTGTATTAGACAAGAATGGGACAACATTCCTATTCCTAAACTTGAGCAACTTGTCTCCTCAGTCCCCAGACGTTTGCAGACTGTTATAAAAAGAAGAGGGGATGCCACACAGTGGTAAACATGGCCTTGTCCCAACTTTTTTGAGATGTGTTGATGCCATGAAATTTAAAATCAACTTATTTTTCCCTTAAAATGATACATTTTCTCAGTTTAAACATTTGATATGTCATCTATGTTGTATTCTGAATAAAATATTGAAATTTGAAACTTCCACATCATTGCATTCTGTTTTTATTCACAATTTGTACAGTGTCCCAACTTTTTTGGAATCGGGTTTGTATTTTATGAGAGTAGTAACTGTAAAGAGATAACAGCGTGTAATTGAATATAAATGTAAGACGTTTCTTATAGCCTATTTACAGGATATTTGCACTGAGTTTGTGTTTTTGTTTTTCTTTAATATAATTTTAATGTAGGGATTTAAACGGTCCTTTTGCTTAGTAACATTTGCACATAATGTATAGCACAGACATACCCTTACGAAAATATCCATGGTTTTATTATAGTAAAACCATGTTTTTTTTGGCGTATTGATTACCATTTGTATAACCACACAAATACCATCGTTAAACTATGGATTGAAGCAAAACTATGTTTTGCTTCAATCCCTGTTTTATTTATTTATTATATTATATATACACATATACAACATTTTGAAATAATAAACAAGGCTCAAACATCCATTTCATAGCAAGAATGCGTGTTTATTTTAACAACACACTACAGCCTGTAAAACATTTAAACAATTATCAGTAAATAATGTTAACCTAAAGAATATAAGAAAATTAAATATTAGTTAAAAAAAAATATTTGTTTCATATTTCCCCACAAAGACGCGTCATATGCCGCTCTGCGCTTTGAGAGGGATGTGGGACACGAGCAGGAAAAATACCATCTCTTTTCTAATATCTTCATGTTTTCTCCTGATGTTGCAAAGCAACCGACACTTGTTGTAAAAGGTCTGAAGAACAGATTTTATCTTCCACAGGGTCAAGACATTTAGGCTATGTTTGATTTTTGTGATGCCAGAGAAAGCGAAACTAAAAATCACCGGAGTGTGTGAAATGCGCTATACAAATAAACCTGACGAGCCTTACCAAGTCTAATAACAAGCACAAACTGTGTTAAATAGAATTTGAAGTAAAAAGGTATCTGTCCTACAGTGTTTTTTCTACTTTACCACAGTAAAGGATGCGAATAGGTATAATAGACCTAATTATTAGCAAACGTTTATAATCCCCTGCGATAATATTTGGGAAAAGAAACGCGATATCCATGTTCAGTGGAATAAAATATTATTATTTTAGTATTGTTAAAATTAGTGGAAAATCGGGTGACCAGATCGCAAAACAGAATAAAAAAGCTGACAAAGCTTAAATTGGGCTCACATAGCCTACCTCTCTCATTCGGCATGAATCCATATGTTTCCATGGCTGCGAAGTAACATTTAATCGCTAACCTATTATTTATTTCGTAAACAACGCTTTGTGGTTCACTCCTGTGGTAATATTCACGTAAAACAGCACTCATATACAAAAAAAAGTGTTTTAGTGGACCACCGCCGCTGCTACTCAGCCAGTTGTCAAGTTTACCGGCACAGCCCTACGGCCAACTAATCGATTATCAAAATAATCGTTAGTTGCAGCCCTACAACAAACTCAAGCTCCTCCCACATTTCTCTAAAAATTCTTCTTTTAGGCTGGATCCCAAATGGCACCCTAAACCCTCACGGTCTTCCTCTGCGTCCGCACTTTCGTGACGTAATGCCGCTTTGACTGCCGGGTAAAGGCGTAGCTCGCACACTTGCGGGCTCAGCTGAAGTGCGCATCGAGGGCGCATAACAGCCGCGAAGGGGGCGCTCGCGAGCACCTTCTGAAACGAAGAAAGACAGTCATATACACCTAATAAATTATGGGATCATTTACATTTTTGGGTGAACTAACCCTTTAATAAAGCTTCAAAGGTAGGCAGCGTCTCTTTGTCTCCCTTTAGCTCATCTAAAGTCTAATAATTTAAAACTAAAAACGTAAAACTTTTAATGCGCTTTGGCCGTTCATTTACACGACAAGGGCCTGAAACGCAATCTTCTGAAAACAGGTTTCAAAGTGCAAGTTTTTGAAAACATAATCGCCTCCATGTAAACTGTAAAACGTGAATTTGTGAAAACGGTGACATCATGCACATGCATATTACGTGTTCAGTCTATAGGTACGTAGTGTTTCTTTATAAAGTGACATCGCCAACTACTGGCCGGGCAGCAGAATACAGCGCTTTATTTCGCGGATCCGTGAACGGGTATCGTTTTGACAACGGTGTCATCTGTACACGAAAAATGCAAAGGAAAAACTTTTCCGTTTTGAATACAAGAAAAACAGATATGTGAGAGGAGGTGGTGCCTCTACTTCGCTGTGATTGGCTGATCATCCTGTCAACAAGATAATGCCCACCCACCCAATATTTGCAATGGTCCTCAAATCAGCCTGAATGGGGAACTGATAAAAAATAAAAAAAAAACGTATGGACTAATTACAAAATAAACTGGGCCAAACTGAAATGAACTTGAAATTACAAATGGAACATGAATTTACATTCAACAGTAATGAAAAACTTTCCTAAAGGTGCAAAAGGTCTGGGAAACACACAGTTTTTGACCAAATGAAATGATGGTAATGTCAATCATGAAATTAAACTGGTTATGTTTTTTCAGTGCTATTTAGGGTCAATACATCGTTCATAAACGACACTAAAAAATTGGTTTAATGATGCCCATCCTGTGATATAACTGAGTTAAACGTGGCCTTCTCTCATGTTATGTAAAGTATAAGGCACAAAAATAAACATGATTATCCATTAGGTCATTAAGAAGCCCTAGCTGAGCCCGTTTGCTGATTTCAGACCCTCCAAGTGACCCAGATTTTGAAAAAGAAAGCAATTTGTAACAACATGGTTCATCATTTAAAGCATTACATCAGTGTTCTCTAAACTGACAGCTAAATATGACAGGATGGATTTATATATCTGTCCTATCACAGCTCAGCTGGATATTGTGTTACAAAACCAAACAATCACTGGATTTATCAAAGTTTGCAAGGTTAATGGCATCAAACAAAACTTTGAAGATTTGAAGACAGCATGTAAGAACAACACAAACTGTGAATGATCATTTAGTCGGTCAGACGGCTGTTCTTGACCAAAATCACCAGCTGTATAGATGCAGTTAGTCAAATGTCTAAGTAGCCTTGTAAAAACAACAACAACAAAAAATGTACACCAGTTAAATTTAAGTGTTAATTAAAATTGTGCATTGTTATAAATACAAATATTGTTTTGTTATTAAAATGTTCAATTTTATTAAAATGTATTATTTTATACCAAATACTACTGTATAGGCCTTTACACTTAAGTAGCTGTTACAACTAGGGTTGCACGATTTGGGGAAAATATCTAATTGCGATTATTCTGGTTAAAATTGTGTTTTTTTTTTACAAAAGTGTATAAAAAATGATAATATATATATATATAAAAAATGATATATATATATATATATATATATATATATATATATATATATATATATATATATATATATATATATACATATATAAAAAATGATAATATTTTATATATATATATATATATTATATTATATATATATATATATATATATATATATATATATATATATACATATATATAAAAAATGATATTATATTATATTATATATATATATATATATATATATATATATACACACACACATTCTGTGCTTATATATTAATATGACTAATAATAATTATGATTATTATTATTGCTAAATAAAAATATTTAATAAAATAAGAAATACTATTAAAATAGAGTATTTAAGAATAAATATAACAATATAATAATAATAATAATAATAATAATAATATTTATATTTTACAGAAAACTTATTTTACAAAAAAATGCCGGGTTACCTGTTAACATGCAGGCAGTCTATGACTAAAAATCATTAGAAAAAGGTCTAAGGATTTATTATAAGAAAATCTGTGCTTTTTATCTGTGATAAATTTCTTAATTTTTGTCAGGAGGTATGCAAAATTATTTTTACGTTGTGTGACAGTGTAAACAGTCCAGAGCTTCCTAGTTCTACGGCAGAACGGCGGCTGCCCATTGGCTAGCTCCTGCGTCAGCGTCACACGCGTGCGTCGTGGTGCTCATGTGAACAGCGTTGGCCAATGGTAAGCCGGTGTAACTCCGAAGCGCTGCACTGTGTTTACGACGTCAACAGCGTAGGAGACTGGCACAGACAAGAAAAAAAATTGTTAAATAAAGTCGTCATTTTGGGTTTTTTTACGCACAAAAAGTATTCTCATCAATTCATAAAATTAAGGTTGAACTACTGTAGTCACATGGACTATTTTAACAATGTTTTAACTACCTTTCTGGACCTTGAAAGTGGTAATAAATTGCTGTCTATGGAGGGGACCGAGAGCTCTCAGATTTCATCAAAAATATCTTAATTTGTGTTCCGAAGATGAACGAAGGGCTTACGGGTTTGGAACGACATGAGGGTAAGGAATTAATGACAGAAGTTTCATTTTTGGGTGAACTATCCCTTTAACTAGTTTCTTGTAATTTGATGCAAAAGTAATATAATACAAAGTATAGTGTTATGAATGTACATACATCTTTAAAAATATAAATAAAAAACTTTGCAGGACTTAGGATGTTGATGACCGCGTCATCACGGTCGGTGAAAATGGTCCAGTCAGACATTAGTTCTAGCATTTAACATGCATCAATTCGCGGTCATGTAAAGTTAATTTCACCCATTTCTAATCTGTTAAACTGGCGTTTTTACTACTCACCTCTCCCGCACTTTTACTTCCAGCACAATCCTTCTCGTCGCGTGACACGCGAGTTGTCGTTTGCTTGAATTGAAGCGATCGATGTGACATCAAAGTACCGCGAGAGCGATTCAAAATCATATGGAACCGTTTGTTCTCTAATCGCTCTCGCGGTACTTTGATGTCATACGCCGATCGCTTCTAATCGAACACGCCTAAAATGGGAACAGAGACAGGTGTTTTTAACGGCGTCTCGGAACGAAAATTCCGTTGGTAAATTTGATTCAATTGACCGTTCGCAAAGACCCGCCCCCTTTAGTTACTGTTGCTATGTCCGACAAGCCTTCACACCACACACGTTCTCACGCAGTGAAAACACATCGCAGAGCAACGCACTGACAGACAGGACAGAGCAGGTTACTTTTAATATGAAACAAAGTCTCAACTCTAAAATTGTCATTTTTTAAAGAAATGTAAACAATACATACTGTTTGTGGCTCTTTAATGTGTGGTGACAGGTCGCTGTAGCGCCTCAGTTAAAGCTGCTCGTGAACCGATCATCTCTTCCTTCTAGTTAATTTATAGTATCAAATAAACATGAATGAACTTCAGAAGGAATGTTGTTTCAACCGCGGAAAGACGCCAGTACACACCGTTTTTCAAGTTCAAGTCCACCGACGTTAATCTACGAACTCTCTTGACTGCTTTGTCGGACAAAAGTAGCAGAGTCGGCGGATGGCGGATCATGATTGGTCAGATCGCCTGTCAATCAAACTCCCGGCTGAATTGGTGAATCAGTTCAACGAATCCTTTAAAGAATCGATTAAAACGCTGATTCGTTTGAGTCATCATTCAAAAATATTCGGGAAATTGGATTTACACAAGGAGATTTGTCATATAATGAAATTAAAATGCAAGTAGGTAAATATTGCTGTTTATTGCTATAATTTTTATAGGCTACATATAAAAAATAAACGTCCTCGTTTATTTAGTGAAAAGCTTCATGGAAAAGCATACCTTAATTGTAAATTTTTTTTGTGTGTGTCAGTTTGTTAATGAAGGATTTGTGGAATACATTTTTAATATGTGTGTAGTAAAAATGATATTTTTATTTTATAATAAATAAAAGACCTTTGGAGTAAGATGGCCCTCCCAAAATTGGCACAGAAGGCCCTGAGTCGCTAGTGTTATTATTTTTTTAATTTCATACTTGTACATTCATGGGGTTATTATCCAATAATTTCATTAACTAGATGTACATTCTTAGTTTTTTATTAAAACCTGTAGGCTAATTGAGTCAAATCATTCCATTTGAATGCATAGTGTTGATATTATGATGTATCTTCAATTTAAATATGGGCAATTAAATATGTAAATATTCATACGCCTGTTTATAAATCAAATAATACATTTACCATTCAGATTAATCTATTTTACTGGGATTCTGCTTCGCCTGTCATCGGTTGTTCAATTTATATTAATTAATTATTTATTTAACTAAAATGTCAAAACAGTTTTACATGCAATAGTTGTTTTAGTATTTTACATTAATGACTCTTTAAAATATATATATAAATACTAATAAGAATATCACAAGTCATTTATCCTACATACATTATATGTGAATATATTATAAAGTGTAATTTATTCCTGTGATCAAAGCTGAATTTTCAGCATCATTACTCCAGTCTTCAGTGTCACATGACCCTTCAGAAATCATTCTAATATGAGGATTTGATGCTTAAGAAACATTTATGATTATTATCAATGTTGAAAACACATCTAACATGGTTGGTTTTGATTTCATGTCCGAATCCTTCTGCCGTGGCCTCCATCTGGAGTTCGTGAAGACAGAGATCCTATTTTCCCAGAGAGATCACATCAAAATAACTTTATTAGTGTTTCTGCTGCATTTCCTGTTTGATTTACTGCGCAGTCCCAGGGGCTGATGGGTAAGTGTTGCATACTCCCAAAACCTGCTATTATTGTGTCAACCTGTTGTCAAACCTCTTCATTTACTCTTCAGGTAAAATACTGAGTGAAGTATTCGCAAAGCATGGATATGGTCAAAGACGCATACGGACATTTAAGTGGACAGAGGTAAAGAATTGTTCAATTGTTGGGGTTTGACTGTTACTGTTCTGTTTTTAAGAAATAATAGAGTATATATTGTGCTGTATTCATGGTTGTGACACAGAAAATATAATCACAATCTGAAAATAAAACAAAATAAAATAATAAAAAATAATAAAAAATAAAATAAAAAAATAAAAAATAAAATAAAATAAAACATAAATAAAAATAATAAAAAATAAATAAAAATAATAAAAAATAAAATAAAATAATAACAAATAAAATAATAAAAATAAAATAATAAAACATAAAATAAAATAATAAAAAATAAAATAAAATAAATAATAAAATAAAATAAAACTCCATTGCCTTGTTCTCATGACAGGTGAAATCTGAACAGTGGACCTTACTTTAATATGATGATTTTGCGATTGTTTTAATAAACATCTGACAGTTGTGAAACCTTATAAAATAGGACATAGCAGTGTTATTTTAGTGTTAATATATATATATATATATATATATACTATTGACGTTTTTGTTGAAATAGGTTTTATATTTTTTCTTTTCATTTTAATTTTAGTCACATTTTTAGTAATTTTGTTGTGCTTTTGTCAGTAGTTTTTAAATGTCTATATAGTTTTTGTTAAGTTTAAGTTTTATTTTTAGTTGTTTATTATAATATGTTATTTTATCACTTCTACTTAAACTAAAATGTGACCCTGGAGCACAAATCCAGTCATAAATCTCACGGGTTTATTTGTGGCAATAGCCAACAATACATTGTATGGGTCAAAATTATCCATTTTTCTTTTATGCCAAAAATCATTGGGATATTAAGATCATGTTCCATGAAGATATTTAGTAAATTGCCTACCGTAAATGTATCAAAAATGTATTATTAGTAGTAATACACAACACTTCTATGTCACAAGACCATAAAAAATAATTTTCATTACTTGAAATTTCATTACTTGAATATATATATATATATGTATACACAATAAATTGTGGTTTATGGTTTTAGTTGACAATAATAACCCTGTGACAGTGTTTTTTTTATCCTAACAAACCATTACATCAATGGAAAGCTTATTTATTCATCTTTAAGATGATAAATCTCAATTTCAAAAAATTGACCCTTATAGTCCAGGGTCACAAATGAGAATAAAATATGTATATATATGTGACCCTGGGCCACAAAACCAGTCATATGGGTCAATTTTTTGAAAATGAGATTTATACATCATCTGAAAGCTAAATAAGCTTTCCATTGATGTATGGTTTGTTATGATAGGACAATATTTGAAAATCTGGAATCTGAGGGTGCAAAAAAATCTAAATATTGAGAAAATCTCCTTTAAAGTTGTCCAAATGAAGTCCATAGCAATGCATATTACTAATAATAATATATTTTTGATATATTTACAGTAGGAAATTTACTAAATATCTTCATGGAACATGATCTTTACTTAATATCCTAATGATTTTTGGCATAAAAGAAAAATGGATAATTTTGACCCATTCAATGTATTGTTGGCTATTGCCACAAATATACCCGTGAGATTTATGACTGGATTTGTGCTCAGGGGTCACACCTATACATACATATACATATACATACATACATACATACATATATATATACATATATATATATATATATAAAATCATTTCTATGTCACAAGGTTATCAACTAAAACCATAAAAAAATAATTTTTATTACTTGAAATTACATTACTTGAATATATATATATATATATACACACACACACAAACAATAAATTGTGGTTTATGGTTTTAGTTGATAATAATAACCCTGTGACAGTATTTTTCCCCCCAAATATTTATATGTATATTTCTGTTTTTTGCTAAGATTAATATTTATTTTAATAAATATGAAGTACATGGTGCAATGTTCTGAGGTCAGGTTATTTTTAAGAGTAGTTAGTGACAAAATAATGAGATTTTTTTTATTGTCCATTTGTGTTAAGAACATTCAAATGTTCATATCAGATTAATTTCTAAGTGGAAATTTTATGATCTAAAAAAAATAAAAAATAAAAATTCTTGTCTGTCATTGGAACACATTTCAGTCGAGGACCTCCGTGGTAATAAGGAATTTTATTTAACATTTTCATGAAATTTGATGCCTGCTAAAATGTACACATTAAAATATTAAACTTCACATACTTTAAAAAGAAAAAGAAAGTTTTTTTCCCCACTTGCATTAATAACGAGCCGCTGTCAGTTTGACAACAAACGATTGTGCTGTAGTTCAGCAGACAAAGTCGTTTCATATATTACAGTTATCTACATACTTGCCTTCATCTCCTGCCACACGCATATGCATATACAAAGGTCGTTATTAATAATAAAAGCAAAACAAGTCATTTGCTGTGTATTAAATGGGACTTACCCTCATCCTGAAAAAGATCAGAAAACGTGTATATTTCTCTCTAAAAATGCCTGTGGAGGTCACTGATGATTTGCCTCCATATGGGCGAGACAGATTTCCATACGCGTCTACCTGGAGTTCATCGGGAAGTCAAAGCACCTTCACAGCTTTACACCTCCAATCCCCGCAGATCAGCTCATTATCAGGGCCTTAACACCTGCCGTCTGTTTACCCCTAAACACGCTTCTAATACCACTTCATCCTGTTACCCCTCACACACCGAAAGGACCGACTCGGCTGATTCGCCTGCGCTGTGGATATTCTTTTAATGCACATTAACGCAAAGATGCCGGAGTACAATACAAACAGTTTAATAATTGTGTCATTAACAATCAGTAACCACTCCTAGTTAGAACATTTCTGCGTAAAGAAACAAAGAAACACTTATAAAACAGTCAGTCGTAACAAAATAACTGGTGTTCTCATTGCAATAAACTCATAAAAAAAGACCCACTTTTTATACATCATATTTATACAGGAATAGCTTTTGAATTGGATTGTTAACCAAAGGAAGACACATTGCAAACATCGATCGATTTCACACAAATTGCATATGTTTTTCTCTCTAAAGGTGGTCTATAGGTTAGTCGTTTACCTAAGCTTATTTGCATGATAGTAAAAATTGCATACAACATTAATTGTGAAGCTCGTAGCATGAGTTGCTTGACATACAGCACTTTTTTTTTAGGCAACTGTTAAAGCACATTTTCCATTTAAAACGTTAAGACACTTCTGATTTTACTGCCCATCAAAATTACATTTATAAATAGAACAAAGATCAGTAAAACGAAAAGCGTCAAATGTTCCGATCATCGGAACGCGGAAAATAAATAATGCTGGACGATGAGAACCGAACGAGGTTGTGATTCACATTTGAAACGGTGGAACTCCAGGATTTTACAGTGACCAAAGGTTTGCAAAATAATCTAACATCGGCAGTGCCATATAGTACAAGGCATTTGTTGGCATAGTTTCTTTAAGACTGTATACTTTTTTACAATTAATATATGTCTATGTATATATATATATATATATATATATTTATATTTCTTCAAAGCAAATAATAATAATAATAAGATTTCCCCCGGTTTGGGATCCAGAGACTGATTTCATTAGCCGCAGTGCTCGACTCGGGACCTCGGCTTTAAGGCCTTCGTCTACCCCTCGTCTCCAATTTCATGCATTTTCTTCTTTTTTAAAAAAAAAAATTCCAGTTAACATCACATACGTAAACATCAAAGTCTATCAAACTCCATTGACTTTCCTTTTTTTTTTTTTTTTAAATCAGTAGTTTAAAATCAGTGTAAAAACAACAGACAACAAGTGCAGTCGGCAAATATCCACAGCAACGTCCTGTTCGCTTAAAGGAACAGTTCACGCCAACATCGCTTTCTCACGCTCGCGCGGCTCAAAGTGACTTTTGATGAATATTTCTACATAATAGAAGTGAATGAGAACTGGGGCCGTCGTAAACACACACTCACCAAACTGTCATGTGACTTCAGATGAAATAAAAGAATATAATTACTCATACCATGATATATGATTTTGGTTATTTGAACTCGTGTTTTTAATCATTTCAATTTTTTGACTGATGTCAGGCTTGATTTCTTGAATTATTTGATCTATTGGTCTGAGTCCATTAGGTTAATAAATAAAATAAAATAATTCTTGTTTAATAATTTTGATGTTTTTGACTGATGTCAGACTTGATTTCATGAATTATTTGATCTATTGGTCTGAGTCCATTAGGTTAATAAATAAAATAATTTGTTTAATAATTTACGTTTTTGAACTGATGTCAGACTTATTCGTTAGGAATAATTTGATCTTTTGAGTCCATTAAGAAAATAAATAAAATAATAAAATAAAACAAAGGTTTTGTTTAATAACAGTGAAGTTTTTGCTCCGATGTCAGGCTTATTAATTTGTTAGGAATAATTTGATCTTTTGTTCTGAGCCCATTACGAAAATAAATAAAATAAACAAAATAATAAATAAAATAAATAAATAAAAAAAATAAAATGAAAGAAACATTCTTGTTTAATAACTGAAGTTTTTGCACCGATGTCAGGCTTATTCATTTATTAGGAATAATTTGATCCTTTGATTTGAGTCCATTACGAAAATAAAATAAAATAAAATGAAGTTGCTACACGACAGCCCAAGTCACCATTCACTTCATAAGAAACTGGTTTTCAGAATAAGATTTGACAATTTTCTCTTTATTTAGGAGTGAACTATTCCTTTAAGATATTTTTTTTTTTTTTTTTTTTTACATTTTGTTTAGTTGTGCAGATTATTGAAATGATGCACGAGTCTTTACAGTGAAATAATCCACGCTTTACAAAACTGTGAAAGTTAATCATCTCTGTATTATTCAGTCTGGTGTAAAAAGTCTTACAGTTTCGCTCATGGAACACAGACAAGAGTGAAAGAGAATAGGATCGGAAGCGAAAGACAGAGGTCCGTTACTCTTTAGCCTCCTGCTCAGTTTGGGCCGGGCCCATGGCGTGCGCTTCGGCCGCCAGGTGCTCTTCCATTTTAATGGAGAACATGGTGCTGTTGGTCTGCACGCTCTCGTCCAGCTCGGTCAGCAGCTCGCCCTCCTTGAAGTCCGTCAGGCCCTCGTCCTTGTTGTTGTTGTTCGAGGGGAAGCCCATGGGCGGCTCTTTCAGCTTGCCGGCGTGGTTGATGTAGAAGCGCTGGTTCTGGAAGAACTTGATGATGGTGTGTTTGGGCAGGTCCAGCTGTGCCGAGAGCGTGTGGATGGCCTCCTCGTCCGGGTACAGGCCCACGTCCTGAATGAAGCTCTGCAGGATGCCCAGCGCCTCCATGGAGATGCGGTTGCCTTGGCGGCTCTTGCAGCGGTTCTCGTCCTCGGTCTCGGCGGGTGAAGCCGTGGACGGTTGCCGTGGGGGCAGCCGCGGTCCCATCTGCTGCTGCTGCTGCTGCAAGGGCTGCTGGGATAGAGGAGGCTGCGAGGGGTGCGGCAGGGGCAGCTGCGCCTGGAGCTGAGAGGACGGCTGTTGATGAGTCTGAGACGGGCGAGAAAGACAGAAACACGTCAAACTCAAGGGAAGTTATGAAGGAGTCTGAACGTTACACTTTATAACATTAGTTTCACTGTTTTGAGTCTTTGACTATCCAGTGTTTGAGAAGTTTTTGCACTGATGTCAGACTTATTCATTTAAGAATAATTTGATCTTTTGGTTTGAGTCCATTACGAAAAAATTAAATAAATAAATACAAATAAAATACAGTAAAATGAGTGAAACATTGTTTAATAATTTGACCTTTTGGTTTGAGTCCATTATGAAAAAATTAAATTAAATTAAAATAAAAATAATTCTTGTTTAATAATTTGACTTTTTGGTTTGAGTCCATTACGAAAAAATTAAATAAATAAATACAAATAAAATAAAGTAAAATGAGTGAAACATTGTTTAATAATTTGACCTTTTGGTTTGAGTCTATTATGAAAAAATTAAATTAAATTAAAATAAAAATAATTCTTGTTTAATAATTTGATCTTTTGGTTTGAGTCCATTACGAAAAAATTAAATAAATAAATACAAATAAAATAAAGTAAAATGAGTGAAACATTGTTTAATAATTTGACCTTTTGGTTTGAGTCCATTATGAATGTAATAAATAAAAAATAAAAATAATTATTTTATTATTTAATTTCATTTAATTTCATTTTGATTGTAACTGACTCAAACCAATTTATTTTATTTTATTTTGTTTTGTTTAATAATTTGATCTTTTGGTTTGAGTCCATTACAAACAAAATGAAAATAAAATTAAAGTAAAATGAGTGAATCATTGTTTAATAATTTGATCTTTTGGTTTGAGTTCATTATGAATAAAATAAAAAATGAAATAAAATAAACAGATAAAATAAAATAAACTGAGAAAAATATTCTTGTTTAATAATTTGATCTTTTGGTTTGAGTCAATTACAATCAAAATCAAATAAAATCAAATAAATAAGAGAAATATTCTTGTTTAATAATTAGATTTTTTTTTATTTGAGTCCATTATGATCAAAATGAAATAAAATAAAATAAAAATAAATAAAATGAGAAATATTTGTTTAATAATTTGATCTTTTGGGTCAATAAAATAAATAAAAATAAAAATGTGTTTAATAATTTGAAGTTTCTGTATTGATGTCAGACTTGATGTGTTATGAATAGTTTGATCTATTGGTCTGGTTCCATTAGGGTCCTGAAAATGTATCATTAATTATATAATAAAGAAATAAAATAAAATTAGATTTTCCAGCAAAAAGAGCCATACAGCGATCGATAAATTATGATATGTGATTGTATTCATGCCACGCAGCTCTAGCAATCAGATGTGGGGATGTGATAGCTTTACCTGCTCGCATTAACACGGATGCGAACTCTTTCATCAGAATCTTCACACAGAAAGAGCCGGTCTGTTGATTGCTTATCAAGCCCTATTGAAATGCTGTGCTTAACGCGGTAAATACAGACTCAATCCGTGGTGCGATGGCGTGGTGTGGGTCCTGTGAGAGATGTGCGGCGTGCGAGCGCTATCGGTGTCTGTGTTTAGGCCACTTTCACGTCGCTGTAAACACATGACACATTTGCTCTGAAATGTGCTATTGTTTGTGAGTTTGGGCCATTGTAGCAGGCAGCTGCTGCTTTCATACACCATACAGACAGCTTTTCCTGGGACATTCCCAAAGGGAGCCGGAATGCTTGATAACATTTTTGCAAATGCACTCGTCTCCTGATAACATTTCAAAGACATTGGAACACAATAGGCAGAAATAAATGGGACACGACCAAGTTATCCAGCAAGTAGAAGACATCATGTCAACAGCTGACATGCAGTACATTAAAGTTGAAGATTAATTTTGCATTCTGAAACAAGCGCTGAAGGAAAAAATGAGTGGGGTTTGCTCATGAGAAAGCTGTTGCTTAGCTTCACGGCGCACCTAAAAATGCTTTAACTGAGGTATATATATATATATATATATATATATATATATATATATATATATATATATATAATTTTTTTTTATTTTTTTTTTTTTTAAATAAAATGAGAAACATTCTTGTTTAATAATTAGATTTTTTGGTCAATTACAGTCAAAATAAAATAAAATTAATAATAAAATAAAATGAGAAACACTTGTTTAATAATTTGATATTTTGGTTCGAGTCAATTACAATCAAAATAAAATAAAATAAGGAGAAACATTCTTGTTTGATAAATTTTGGTTTGAGTCAATTACAAATATAATAAAATAAAAAATAAAATAATAAAAATTCCTGTTTAATAATTTGATGTTTTTGCACTGATGTAAAAGTTATTCATTTTTTAGGAATAATTTGATCTTTTGGTTGGAGTCAAAATAAAATAAAAGGTAAAAGAGGTAAATAAGAGGTAAAAATCACTGTAATGTACGGCATTTTGTATTTTATGGCTTTAATATCCCACAGCATGCATTTACGTTTGATAACACTTTACAATAAGGTCTCATTTCTTAACATTAATGCATTAGCTAACATGAACAATGTGCAATAATCTCTGTTAATGTTGAGTAAAACATATAGAATTGTTCATTGTTTGTTCATGTTAGTTCACAGTGCATTATCTTTTGATTTAAAAATGTAGTAGTAAATGTTGAAATGAACATGAACCAACAACTGTAAATGCTAAACCATAGTGTAAAGTGTAACCAAATGCTTTAGCAGACTGCTCAGATCTGCAGATCTTTAAAACCGCAGCAGCCGCGCTCGGATCTCGACGCCTTAAGTGGTGAAAATGGAAGTGAATAAATGTTTTGCTATTTTCTTGGAATGACCATATGCTTGTGAGTAAACAAAATAATATCTGATCAAATACGCAGCTGTAACCACAAGAACTTGGGGATTTTTGTGATTAAATTTAGATTCAGAATAGTGATGAATTTATCAAAATAGCTAGCTGTCCTTAATATCTAAATGCAGACAAACGACGTCGCTAATGACTGCTCTGCTTACACAGCGGCGAGGTGTTTGAAACCTCCACACTTGATCAAAAGACTGGTTATTTAAAACAAACCATTTCCAGCAAAAATAACTATAGGCCTTAATCAGGGTAACGCATATTTCATTTTTGACAGGAATGAAAATGAGGCTGTGAGGGACAGAAATACAGTGCATTCAATGGATTGTACTGTTGTTTAATAACATTGTCCAACCGAAGAATCCTCTTTCCGGAGAAAAAAAAATTGTGTTATGAAAATTATGATCTAGGACCAGGGCTTGACATTAACACCCACCAAATGTGTGTGTATTTCACTTCTACTAGCCACTTTGGAGGGTTGAATTTTATATATAATACATACAGTTTTCAATTGTAGTGTTTTACAAAGGCATCTGAAATAAGTGCAATGTAGTGTTGTCAAAAATATTGATTATTCGCTACATATTGAAACGCTTCCAATACTCATTTCCCGTAGAATAGACACATGATACCAGCGTCTCTCTCTCTCTCTCTCTCTCTCCGACAGCGAGTCACACACAAACCCTCCTCCTCTCACTCACTCACTTCATTTGCTCCGGATGAATATTGTTGCTGTTACAGGGCTTGAATTTCGGCGTTGGATTATGCGTATTCCACGTAATTTTACTTATTCCCGCAGATTTTGTGCTCACACCCACATAAAGCCGCCTCTCAGAACTAAATTAAGCTCTTTTTCGCTGCTTATTGCGCTTAAACAGTCAAATACACACTAAATAATGTCAAAACGCTGAGTATTCACATATGTTTTAAGTGAACGTAAACAGTTGAGAAAGAAATGCATGTGTAACAGTGTAATGGATCCGTGCATCAGCTCTTAAAGTGACAGCAGCCTAATAAACCAGCTGCCAAATTATGAGATGATATTAAAAATATCTATATGGCAGTTTTCCTCCATGGTATTGATGTCAAAATTGTGGCCAGTGAAAATGCTGAGTGGCTAGTAACTTTGGAAAACCGTTAAACACAGTGGCTGGTGAGCAAAAAAGTTAGAAAAGTCAGAAATTCTCAGTTTCGCGCGTTAAAAAATAAATAAAACCTCACGTTGTGTCAATCACGCTTACACACTGCCTCCGAAACTTTCGTCCGTCATAAAAAAAAATTCGGATCGGGTTCGATTTTCTGCGTTTTTCGCATCTGTAGCAACCATTTTGAGAGGTGTTTTGACAATTCAGAGCCACCGTACGAACGGCAAAATCCAGAACGGCGTCTGACAAGTTGATCCACTTCGTCTCACAGCACAAATCACTGTATGACAAACAAAGTGTCAGTATATAATAATATGTGGCTCCAGTATCGTTAGTAAAGCATCAATCTGAGCCACTGACATCCTGAAGTAAATCACTTGGGATAATCCCGCAGCTCCTTGATAAGGGGGTGGAACTCTCCTTCCTCTCTACGCAATCTCTTTCTCTTTCTCTTTTTAAGAAGAGAGGGGACAACAAAATCCTCCTCACTGCTTGAATTGTTTTGCGAATTTTTTCGCAACGGATTAATTAATATGCATCGGACTCAGTGTGCAAGTTTTTTTTAGGATGACAAATACATAAAAACGCATACGAAAATTTTGGACTTACTGTGTAAAGACCTTTAATGTCAAGCCCTGGATCTAGGACTACAAGTCTACCCCTCACAGCCTCGTTTTCATTCGTGTTAAACTCAATCCGGCGTCTATCCTGACTTAAGGTCTGTGGTGTATATTGTGTGACGCTGACCTGTAGAGGGTCCGTGGGCATATGCAGCAGGTGAGGCGGTCTGTCCACATGGTGCTGCTGTCCTCCGTTGCTCTCCTGCTCATATATAGCGTCACGCTCCATTTGGGACAAACTGAGGAAGCGGCGGATCATGGAAAGGTTCTCCCAGAGTGTGCGGTTCTCCGGGGACGGGTCCTCTTTCCAGCGCAGCAGCTCACACAGCCAACCCTGCAGGAGTCAACAGAAAACATGACTTAAGTGTTTGAACATCTCTTCTGCTCTCAAAGCTGCATTTGTTTATCAAAAATACAGTAAAATTCTGAAATAGTATTACAGTTTAAATCAGCTGTTTTCTATGTGAATATATAGTAAAGTGTAATTTATTCCTGTGATCAAAGCTGAATTTATCATCATTACTCCAGTCTTCAGTGTCACATGATCCTTCAGAAATCATTCTAATATGATGATTTGAGGATTATTGTCAATGTTGAAAACAGTCATATTTTTGTGGAAATAGAATAGCATTTATTTGAAACAGAATCTTTTGTAACATTATAAATGTCTTCACTGTCACTTTTGATCAATTAACGCATCCTTGCTGAATAAAAGTAAAATCTGTTTTTTAGCATTTTGTATTTATTTAATTTTGAGAGATATACACATACTGTAGATGCATATAGTGTAAAATGGCATGAAATACAAGACTATAGTGAACATTTTAACATTGACTTTAACATGGACTTGCCAACATTAAGTCTCCCCATATTCTCCATTGTTGCGGCTCCTCTCTTCCCAGTCTGTCAGTAACGCTCTGTTTAGTTCCTGTCTCTATGAAGCCCCTCCTTCTGAAAAGCACACTGTGCTCTGATTGGTCGGCTGGAGCAGTGTGTTGTGATTGGTCAAGCGCTTCCAGGGTGTTTGGGAAATGCCCCGCCCCTTACCATAACCCCCAGTTTCAACACACTACTAACTAACTCAACCCGGCCCCGCCCCTTTATTCTGTGTATTAATTATTTAAATTAGGAATATTGTGACGTGTTTGTTCCCGGAAGAAAACTCAAGACTACAATGGAGGCGTTTCAGGAGTTCAGAAACACTGACACTGATATAGAGAAGAACTAGAAGAACAGCAACATTACACACTAAAGAAAGATGGACGTGGAAAAGGCATAATAGGTCCTCCTTAAATGCCTAATATAAAGTGCGGTAAAAGGCTAGTTTTAAATCTCTAGTGTGTGTGTTCCAGCAGTCCTGGCACACTTACAAACGTGATGCCGTAATCTCCAGGCCAGTGTGTGGCAGCACCTTTCATTTCCACAGGATTACCCATCACACACACACACACACACACACACACACAGCAGAAGCCAGAGCCACACCAGAGCGCTGCATGGCAAAGATAACTCAGCATTTCTGTTGTCCCATGTTCCCGCTCCTCCCAAAAGCCATGTAAAGCCCCAGAGAGCGGGCGAGAGAGAGGCTCATCATAGCTCACCTTGTTCCTCTGCCACGTTTATTGTGGCATTTTGTTTTATTTGCACGCGCAGGGATTTGAGCTCCGTTCCTGCTGTGATGTCTGTAGCCCAACGCAGTTCAAACACACACACACACACCTTATCGCAGCCATTAAGCACACTATCGTAAAATAATCCTCAATCAAACATCTGTGGATAAAACGGCAAACAAATCCCGCTGAGCCAAAGAACGAGCCACCAAAAAAAAAAACATTGACGTGCAACCAAACCGTAAAGAGTCAACAGAGGTATTAGCATTAATGCTGCAGCATTATAGAGCAAAAACACAACAATAAACACGTTTGCATTGGACAGCCACGCTGATAGTGTAATGCTCTCTGGGCCTTGAAGACCTGAGAAAGCGTTTGTTTTTGTCCAATTGCATTTCTTCCACTGTCTTACCATACACAGAGCGCGCTCACGGGGAGACGGCCTGGATACGGGAACGTTACAGGGATTTGTTTGGCCAATTCTGTCAAAGAATAATGCATATTATTGAAGGATATGGAGATATGAAAACTAGTCATGCAGAACTAACACTGACTAGCGATGATGGTAAACACTACTGAGGAAAAGTAAATTGCTCTTTTAAAGCAGTTCTCAGTTGTTTTATAAAGTTTCTCCTCAAAACATTGAGAAATAAAAACGACTATTGAGTAATAGTTGACGTACAGTAAGAGTACAGAGCTATGAGAACAATGTCTGAGCTCATAATGAGATCTTTTGATGGTATCTTGGCAAAGCTGAGCACAGATTGAGAAATTGTTGCAATCACTTCTGAAGCTCTAGATGAGAAATACATATAAGGTTACATATAAGATTAAAAAAAAATAAAAATGAATAAAATATAAAATAAGGATAAAAAATGAAATTAAAAAAATGATATAAAAAGGAAAAAAAATAAAGGATTAAACAAAACAAAATATAAAACAAAATAAAATATAAAATAAGATTAAAAAAATAAAAGATAAAAATAACATAAAAAGATAAAGGATTAAATAAAAGGATTAAAAAACAAAACAATAAAATAAAAAATGTAAATAAATTTAAAAAAAAAAAATTATATATATATATATATATATATATATATATATATATATATATATATATATATATTAAGCTTAAGATTTTATTTTATTTTTGGTGTGAAATGTGACCTGGACATTTTTTTTTTTTTTTCACCCAGTAGCCATATGAAGAAAAAAAACATTCACTAGTGAAATCTATTGTTTATTTTTATTAGGCAATGAAATGAAAATCAAATACAGATGCTGAAGTCTCCTGATGTTTGTCATGAAACCCCAAAATAAAAGATAAATAAACATTTTTAATTAAATTTGGCTTAAAGAAAATTCATCTTAAGATTTCATTTTATTACTAAATTAAGTTATAAGATAATTTTATTATATTATATATTATTTTTAAGATTTTATTTTATTGCTAAGTTAAGTGATAAAAATAATATATAATATTAAAAAATATTTTATATACATAAAATGTAGTACTGTAATACTTATGTAGTTTTATCAATTGAATTAATTTTATTAAGTCATTTTATTTTATTTTATTAAGTCAAATTTGGCTTAAAGAAAATTAAGCTTTAAGATTTTATTTCATTATTTAGCCAAATGTAATAGATTTTTTTATTATTATAATTTTATTTTATTTTGGGGTTTCAGGACAAACATCAGAAGACTTCAGCATCTCCTTTTGATTTCCATTTCATTGCATAATAAAAATAATAGATACATTTCACTAATAGTGATTCTAGGGAATCTCAGAACAAAAAATCGTCCATGTCACATTTCACACCAAAAATTAAATAATAAAATAAAATCTTAAGCTTATTTTTTTTTTTATTTATTGAAAATTTGTTAAGCCAAATTATGTTGTTTTTCTTGGGTGTGAAATATGAACTTAAATATTCTTGACAAATATGAGTGAGATTCACTCATTTACAGCTCAACTTTACAAGCGCATGTTACCCAAACGTCCATAAAGACGGTGTGGTTGTTGGACGGGTCAAGCGGTACAGGACGAGCAGGTCCAGCGGCCCACCAGAGCCTCATTGTGTTCGAGGTATAAATAGCAGTGGTGCATTCTGATAAAAATATTTCTCTTGCACACAATGGCTGAATTCATGCGTAAGATTGACCCAACTAAGCAGGACAGCGTGTCTATGTGTGTGAGGGCCGAGCGGTCACAAGCTGCCAATGAGAGATGCACAGGACACAACTGTGAGAGAACAGCGTGGCGTTTATGTCCCTCGCCCTGCCCGAGATGCCAGCGAGCACATTAATAACCTTGGGATTGAGTTCAGGAGCCTCAGACAGTTGTGGTTTTCCTCATCACAGTCACATGGCACTATCAACACCTTTTTATTATCTCCATTTGCTCCTTATCGTCCCCTGCGCTCACCCTGTTCTGCCAGGCCTCAGACTCCTCAGAGACGACGCCGGTCTCAAATCGCTTGGCCCTCGGTGCCGCCACCGCTCCCGAACCGGCCAGCAGCTCCGCCGCGTCTCAGTTCATATACTTCTACTACACACTAAAAGTGTGCACTTGGCTAGTGATGGGCAGGAAAACTTTAGAGAATCTAGAGACTAGTTCTGGGCAAGGTCACTGGAAACTTGCTATGGTTTAAACTACTCAGAAGTATTTGAAGTACAGTCGAGACAGGAGCGTAACTACAGTGGACAGGCCCTGCCCACATCGCAAGCGGCCCCTGGCGACGAAGTGACTCCGCAGGATATTGTGACACTCACATTTCAAATGAAATTACTGATGACCATTTCATAGTATCAGAGCATGTGAGCGAAGCAGAGTGGTGTGAAGCTCTCGATATTCCGCTCTATGCCAGCGCGCTCCACAATTCACTCTAAAATGTGAATTGTTTTATTTAAAAGTAGCGATTTCAAGCTTTTAGACGTATGTTTCATGTTTATGTGATAAGTAGCCTATTCGCTGAGATTCGCTGTATCTTTGAGACGTGTTTCAGAAAGATTCTCACGGAGACAGCTGAAAGCGCACCTTGTTTTTATTTATTTTACTAAAGCACAAAGTTTTGTTGTTATTGTGAGTGTACACAAATAAAAGTAGACAATTTATAGTTTATGTCTCACATTTATCTGTATGGCCAAAATTGACGGAGTATTGTGTTATATCCGCTGTCATCATGACTCGTGAATTTCGTTTTGTATAAATTGTATTTTAATTTTAATCAATGTTTCATCAACCAATTGCCTGTATATTTAATAAATAAGAAGCAAACCAAGAACGTCGGGAATGGATTGATGTGCGTAACGAAACCTCTTGCCTGTTTCCGCGGCCTTTGAGTAAGGCTGAAATGATCCGTTTTTAATAAATTTCTTGAATACATGGTTTAATTACAGTAGGCCTATAGATAGTTATTATATGTGTGGCTTTAAAGCAATAGGCTATGCTATATTGTATTAAGTGGTATAAATAAACGTGACTTGACTGGAGTGCTGAATCGCAGAGCTGGTGCAAACGTATCCACATTGATATGATCAGATCAGATGCTTTCTCTTTAAAATGTCATATTTGTTGTGTGTTTTTTTACAAGTGCGCAGCACATATTCACATAGGCGATTCATCTAAACGGCGTTGGGATGTTCATTAAGCGTATAACGCTGCAAAGGTATTTTTACCCCAAAGCAAAGTACGATCAAGAACACGAACGCGTGTGTGTTGAAGAGAGACGCACGCAAAGAGAACTATAAGAAACTGATAATATAGCTACTGATTTTAGTTGGTCTAAATCATGGGCGTCATTGGAGGCGTCGGCTTCGTCCCGTCTTTTAGTCTGCGTTAATCAGCGTGTTCTTCAATCCGCAGCGGCGCCGAGCAGAGCGCACGTCAGAAGCAGAGGTGTGTGTGTTCATCTGAGCCTCATTGGTCTGTCACCGCTCGTCAATGCCAAAATATTTGAGAAAACCAATCAAATCAGAGTAGGCGGGCTTTATGTTCACACAGAAGCTGAGCGCGAATTTTAGCAGCGCGACTCGACGTTAAGTGCGAGAAATGTAAGTAGACTAAACTAAACATTTCATATTTGACAGCTGCTTCTGTAAGTCAGAAATGTTAAACAAATGACAAAAATATTCAGGCAAATTAATAAACGTTTGTCTAATTTCGCCATTTTGAATTGAAAATAGGCACAAATGTAATGTGATTCATAATGTAATTAACAAACAAGAAATATTACCAAAGCCGTTTTCTTCAGATTAGGCATAAGATTAATAATGAATGTGTACATATTGTAAATTAATATAATTCCATTTGTAGCCTTCAGTAAATTAAAAAAGCTCAGCTTTTTTCAGCTTGTATTGGGCATAAGATTAGTAATGAATGTGTGCATATTGGGAATTTAATAAACTTAGTTACCTAGCTTTCCTGGTAGCCTTCAATAAATTAACGTGTCTACGAAAATGATTCATAAAACATATAAATATCAGTTAACCATATGTTTACTTTCTTCACTGACGAAAATGGAAAAACTATATCAGTCAAAGCTCAGCGTTAGGAGGGGAAGAGACAGGGCGAGATAAAAACAGAAAAAAAGAGAGATGAGGAGATAAGAAGACAGACAGATAATCTACTGCCCACTGACATGCTTTTCAAGCTATTGTTATCTATTTTTTTGGCCTTCAGAACATCTTAAAATGCACATATGTAGATCATAGAAATCAAAATTTTCTCAGGGGAGCATGCCCCCCAACTACCCCCTAATGCCCCCTAACTACCTTACATTTGGGATCTCAGGGAATGTAAACCCCTGTCTATATTCCTGGGTACGATTAAGGGATGTAGCTATATAAGGACAATATGGTCATGCAGAATACGGCCTTAATATTTGCTTTATAAGTAATAATAAACAGCCAATATCCTAATATGCATGCTAATAAGCTAGTTAATAGTGAGAATTGGACCCTAAACTAAAGTGTTAGCATTTTTTCATACCCTCACTTAAAATGAATCAGAATCGCCGTAGCCTAGGTTAGGCACACAAATTCGCTTATATCGGCTAGGGTTCCCTAGACACGCAGCTCGATCTCAAGAAAGTGTGTATCTATAGCACGAATTGTATTTAGCCTATCGTTTAATTTATACGCAGAAATGACACACTGCGTATCATATGCACATAAAAAGTCATTTATGCGATTAATTTGAACGATAAATACAATTCATGCTATAGATAGGCTACACATTTCATGATATCGTGCACAAGCGCAGTGTGTGTGTGTTTGTAAGTACTTTCATAACTGTGCATCCCAGGGGGCCCGTCATAATAGCCTGCGCTGGGGCCCGTCATTACTAAGTTACGCCACTGAGTCGAGATACCCATCAACAAAAAGTAGGACGCTAATTTAAGTTAGTTAAGTTAAGTTAAGTTAAAGATAGGCTATTTAACTAAATAACATTTTATAGGATACCAAATATATGACATCTTAATATGTCATTATGTGTGTGTGTATGTATGTGTATGTGTATGTGTATGTGTATATACACACATAATGTACTTAAAAAATTACACAAAATATGTCTTCTGGACACTATGGCATATTATACCTGGGAAAAAGATATACAAGATATCATATATCATTATCAAAAATCACAAAATATAATTAAATTTAATACATTTTAATAAATAAATCAAAGAAAATGAAATATGTTTTAATAAAATAAAGCTATTTTAAAATATAAATAAGGCATGCATTGTTGACACAGTATACCTTAATAATATTATATATTATTATATTAACATCAATATATCATCTTCTCTTATAAGAAAACCTATAAAATGTATTTAAATTTAATTTTAATTTCTTTCTTAATTTTATAAATAAAAACAAAGATATATATTATTAATTATATAAAATAAAGATATATTTTTGTGTTAAAATATATATCATGTTTTTTTTCCTCTTAAGTTCTTTAAATATTATACATATTAATATCAACAATGCCCGTTTTATTTATATAATTAATTATATATATATTAAAAAAAAAAACGTATATTGTTGACCGAGTATACCTAAACATTTTTTTACTAAATATATATCAATATATCATCTTCTCTTATAAAAAAAGAAATAAATTAAAATTTAATTTAATTAAATTTTATAGATTTTTTGTTTGTTTTCTTATAAATAAAAAACAAAGATATATTATTAATTATATAAAATAAAGATATACTTTTAGATGTTAAAAATATATATAATTTTTTCTTTCTTTTAAGTTCTAAGTTGTCAACAATGCACATACATATATACACATATACATATACATATATACACATATACATACATATATATATATACACACATATACATTATATATATATATATACACACATATACATTATATATATATATATATATATATATATATATATATATATATATATATATATATATATATATATATATATACATACATACATACATACATACATACATATACATATATATATATATATATACACACACACACACATACACATACATATACATATATATATATAAATTGTTGACATACAGTATACCTCAAAAACTAGACAAAAATACTATGCCTTCCAGACACTATGGCATATTATACTTGAGACGCACTAAGCATAATCTTGCGTACTATATAGTTTGGATATTATGTAAATGATGATGTCTTTGTCACCGCTGTCTCCAGATCAGTGCTCTGCCCTCTACGACACGGCCGTTCGCTTATCAGTCATCACATCGCTGACTGCCTTTCTCAAACAAGTCAGCAAGTTTCAGTCGAGATATGGCCCCTATAGACCCGAGGGCGTATCAGGATCCTCCATTAAACAAACACACAAACTCCTGGTCTGTCGCTCACACGGACGGCTGTCAGAAACCGCAGTCTGGGGGCAAACCGCTCTTTCTTTTTCGCTCTTTTCCATTGTTTTTAAATACAGATGCTAATCCATTGTTATGGCTTCAGTCTTGAGCGCGTTGAAGTAAAAACAAAAGCGAGAAACAAACATCTTGATGTCAGGCAGAGGGCTGCAGTGTTCAACAGACAAAGCATTATTGTTTCCTGCTCTACCGCCCCTCCTGAATCTGGCACCGGCTCAGCTTTGGCAGACAGTGTCATGCAGATCAATTCAGAAGATAATACAGTATGTTCAAACCTGTTTTCGTCTGCGCGCGGGGCCTGCGAGCGAACGTGTGTGGGGTTTGCGGATGTACGAGTGAAGGAATTGGACCCGCCGCATGTGCGTCAAGTCCATCTGTTGGCTGAAATATATTAATGCGCTCGCACAGCATATGTGAATCTTCTGCAACAATAAGCAAAAAAAAAACAGGCCAAAAATAGGCCTGCCTTTTTGGATATCTTGCTATGCAAATAGACCTGCTCCCAGTATTTATTCAAATGGTCTTGGCGTGGAGGAAGAGAAAATGAGGCCAGAGCCCCAGATGAACTCAGAGACGCATCCGTTCCCCACAGATGTGGTCAAGCTAACATTCATCCTCAGGCTACAAACATATTTAATGCATCGCACACGCTAACAAACCTCCGAGCTCAAGGGGGCGATAGAGAGAGTCTCCTTCGAACATGTGTGCCATTATAAACAGCAAAGACTAGGGGTGTTCGATTCCAGGTTTTTTGGAGTCGACTCCCACTGTAGGAGTCTATGGAATCGACTCCTCGACTCCATTTACTTTACATCAAAACGGGCAGAAATAATTATTAAAACAGCACACTTTTAGCGTGGCCGTCCAAATTAGTCCAATTTAGCGATGACTTGATGAGTGGCTATCAACGATGCTAACTAGCAGTTGCCAATACCTAATTTTACAGAGGAAAAAGTCACGAAAAACAGCAGTTGTCGAGTGATGGCGCTCAACACACATGATCATTGTCTTAAAAGGTGAGTTAAAGATACTAAATACTAAAATACTAATGTACACGTATTGATGTGAGTTTTTTTTAATGATTAATCATTAGTTTAATGATTATCGTGAACCGTGGAAAACCAAATCTATATTTATTGCATTAATATACCATCAATTAAATTAAAGCTGGCATTGAGGAAACCTCTGTATAATTACAAACTAAAGTCTCTGTGACTGTTATCTATTTCTAAAGTAAGCTACATGTAGGATAAATGTGTGCGACAAAGTTTCTGCGACAGCTTTCGACGCGGTGTATTACGTCAGTGTCCGAATTTCTCGCTTCATTTCATTCACTTCTTGCTTATATAGTGCACTCAACTGCCATGCACTATATAGGGATTAGAGAATCAGTAAACAAGTGAGCGATTTCGGACACAGCAACAGAGTCGACACCGAGAGTCAATCCCGACTCTAGGGCTATTCAGAGTCGAGGAATCGATTTCAAAGACTCTTCTCAAACCGTGGCTTTGCCATGACTGTATTGACCTGGAATTACAAACAAACTATAGAACAAGAGTTATCCGTTGATTCACATCTCTCACCATACATGCAAGGCGACATGTTTCATCTTGTTTGATTGCAACATGTAAATGTATACAGCAGTTTTTTTATGGAAAAAAAAAATTCCCCTCGGGGATCAATAATGCCCGTCTGTTTGTCTATCCATCTATCTCGACGTCTCTAGCCAGAGACAAAAGGGTTGTTATGTGTGCGGGCCTTCGAGAAACCTGATAAGCAACATGCATGACGCCATTAATACGTTTCCTGTGAGTTCTCTGGAAGTTACAATACACTGTGACCTCAGAAAGTATTGCTTAAGCCACATTTTCTAGATTTCCTGATAGTTCTAGTCATTGCATTAGAGATATCGTCATTCATTGTAATTAGTATGTACTTTCAGAAAATCTACTTAAAACACTTTATTTAAAGCCTTTATGTATAATGCATTATAAAAGTATTTTAAATGCATTAGTTATGCCTTGTAATGCATCTTATAATGCATTGTAACCACAGTAATAATAGGGTCCAGACTGCAACTAAATGGTGGCATTTTGCGACCTTTTTTCCTGCTGGTGCGACTAAATTTTGTTAGAGGTCGCGCTGGTGCCACCGCCACGGTGCCCGACTGATAAGAGCTGCAATTTCTGTTACATATGAGAAACATCAAACGGCAAACGAAAGTGGAACGGAACCGCGCTACTCGTTTGAGCTGCACTGCACTGACCGTTTATCAGCTCGGAGCAATAATACACGAGCTCATACACGGGCCGATCTCGATCACATGACACCGTTACTACACAGCGCTGGAGATCCAGTGAGAAAGAGTTTGAATTCACCACAGAATTAATAACATCTCTACTGCGAGATCTAATGGAGGTGTTCAGTGCAGAATTCTCTGTTATAAACCACAGATATCAGATCAAACAGAGCTGACGTGGAGACCAGGAGAAACATTGAGACATGAGGGAAGATCAGGGGTTTCAGTCACAAATCACCAACATTCACCATGATTTACTGTAGTAACACCACATGATTTACTGTAGTAACACCACATGATTTACTGTAGTAACACCACATGATTTACTGTAGTAACACCACATGGATTTACTGTAGTAACACCACATGGATTTACTGTAGTAACACCACATGATTTACTGTAGTAACACCACATGGATTTACTGTAGTAACACCACCACAGTAACACTTTTGAGAGTGAAATTCAGTCACTTTTCAAGGGCTTGACACTTTCTCCAGCACTTCAAAGCTCTAAATATTATCCAATTTTAAGGTTATTTATTTTTGAATGTGATGATTTGTAAAACTAAAAGTGTAAAGGTGTAGGAAAACTAAACACTTTGTGGCAAACAAGCACTTTTATTTGAAAAAAGACCACTATAACCAGTAGCTGGCGGCAGAGGAGCACTTATTGACTTATTGATTCCACTCCTTAATATATGGAAAAAAGTAGGAAGTCACAAAGTAACAAACTTTTCTTCAAATTGTGACTGAATTGCAGAAAGCAAGCACTTCTTTTATAAATCACTGAAGCTGTCGGTCAGTTCAGTGTGATACTACAGAAGAACAATAGTACATTTAATAAGAGTAGAATATTTACATTTTCCCTATAAAAATGAGGTTTTTGCGCATTACTGCTGTTAATAAAAGTACATTTTATCTACATATCAATTCAAGCTCAGTGCTTCACTGTTAAAATTTCCAATAAACAAACATGTTATATTATTAGTAACTGCACTTATGCAACACAATAGTAATTTTATTATTAAATTAGCTTTCCTCCAGCGCCACTGCTCTCAAATGTTAGTCTGGAGCCCTGCATTATAACACTTATCTATTTATTGAACACATCTTTAGAAAGTATAATGCATTAAAACACATGACAAACAACCAATTTCAGATGCAACAAGGAATCTGCAAATATTATAATGCATTTGACTCTGACTGGTTACAATTATTTATGAAAAGATCTAATGCATTATATTAATATCTTTACAATGTATTATACAAAAAAAAAAAAAAAAAAAAAAACGAGCTCCTATCTGAGCGTCAAAGCTTAATTGACAAACAACTACCCAAAAACAACTGAAAACACTTTGCACCTTGATACAACATCAACAACTTTGTCTAACCTGGCTTATCTAGTGGCACATAACTAGGTTAACATTTTCAAGAAACCTGAAAGAAAACAAACAAACAAACAAAAAAAAAAAAACAGACCCAACATAAGTGTAAGTAGGTTGATTGCATCAATTCAAACAAAGAGCAGCGCGCCTGCAAGCAGCCCTCGACACACAAGCAACCTATGAGAAAACGCTAGTCCATCAATTATAAGCGTGTGATTGAGATTTAATTCAAAGCTGGAGTTTAATTGCTAATATCAGAGAGTAATTAAGCAGATAAATCATGCCTGATCTTATTGAATTATAGATTAAAACTGCATAAAGCCTCCAAATTGTAGATGTCAGCTCCAACAGCACTCTTAATTAATGCACGAGTTTGCTTTAAAACGGCAAAAATAGATCAAGACCTAACTTTTATGACAGAGGCTTTTGAAGCATTTGAGGAACTTTAATTGTCTTATGTTGGTCAAATATAGCGCAGGATCATCGAGGGTCATCTGATTTTAATAAAGTGCAACTATACTATATACAGTATGTATGTGTGTGTACTGTCAATCAATTAAAACAAATATTTAAAGACATTTTTCTGTAATTGCACCTCACAATTATTTTTTTGATAGATATATATATATATATATATATAAATAAATGTTCTAATATGTAATTTCACATTGAATCTTTTTACTAAGTATGAATGAAGGCCAGTATCACTGATGCAAATACTGCGACCAATGTCTCTATTAAAAGAATTTCTCAATTTCTGGGGATAAAGAGTAATTATAGCTGTTCAACTTTACAGTATAATAAATTAAATGTAGATTAATCCTTATTAAACCTACAAAAGTAATTTTTTGTCTCTTTGTTTTTTGTTGTTTGATTCACATTAATGACACAAACTGCAGCAGGTTTATTAGGCTGCTGTCACTTTAAGAGCTGTTATGCAACTTTCACTATTATTCACGCACTCTTTCACTAAACTAAAATATTGCGTTGGAATTCAGACTCGTCTTCTGTGAACAGTAAGCCCCGCCTCCTTTGATCTGATTGGCCATCTCATTCATTTTGACATTGACGAGCGATGTTAGACCACTGAGACAGTAAGCCCCGCCTTCTTTGGCTGATTGGCATTGACGAGCGATGTTAGACCGCTGAGAAGGTAAGCCCCGCCTTCTTTGATCTGATTGGCCATCTCATTTTGACATTGACGAGCGATGCTAGACCTGAGACAGTAGGCGCCGCCTTCTGACTGGCATTGACGAGCGATGTTAGACCGCTGAGACAGCAAGCCCCGCCTCCTTTGATCTGATTGGCCATCTCATTCATTTTGACATTGACTAGTGATGCTAGACCTGAGACAGTAGGCCCCGCCTTCTTTGATCTGATTGGCATTGACGAGTGATGTTAGACCACTGAGACAGTAAGCACCGCCTCCTTTGATCTGATTGGCCATCTCATTCATTTTGACATTGACGAGTGATGTTAGACCGCTGAGACAGACCAAGCAACAAAAAAAGCAAAACTTTTTAAACTTTTCTTATCGTAACATCAAACAAAGCAGTGAGTAATGGAGTGCAGCAGAGCAGCATCAAAAATATCAAATAATGGGGGGACATTTCTAATTATTAGGGGGGCTCCAATAATCATCAATGTCTATGAACGTCACGGCCCTGAACACAAGAGTGAGTAAAAGATGCCAAACATGCACAGCCATTAGCAACAAACGCACATATATGGGACAACTTATACAACTCAGTTTATCACTAATGTCCAAAACCTTGCAGAACACAAGAAGGGAGAGAGAAGGAGGGAAACAGGAGAGCAGGTCCGGCCCGCCTCTGTACGCCGTGGGCGAGCGGCTTTCTGCCGCAGCCATTGGCTGCAGTTAAATTGAAATATTTCGCAGCGTGTGTCAGAAGCATGCAGAATGGTAATTATGACAGATCTGATTAAGCGGGCGAGTCGGGGGCCGGGCGAGGCGGCTCCGGGCTGCAGGTGCGACCTTGTGCATTCCTGCGTGTGTAAATAAAATTAATTACAAGCATGGGGGCGCGCGGCGCGTGACATCGCTACGTGCGGGGAGTCCCACGGGGGGGACCCTAATGGAATATTTTCCCGGAGTCTAATAATACAGTTGGTATTGACTTGAGGTAATTAGGGGGATCATTAAAGCCGCTTTTCCCGGCGTATTTGCCTGCCTGATCAGATTAGCGAGAATGGGCCTCAGAACAAGCCCTGTGTGGTCTGACAGAGGAGAACGCGAGAAACCGGGCCACCTCTAACACTACCTTACATGCAGAGGAGAGAGAGAGAGAGAGAGAGAGAGAGAGAGAGAGCAAACAGATGGAGAACAAGCAAGAGAAAGACAAGATGCTGGTCACCGCAACAGGAACAAGAAGCCAATCCGTTAAACGACAAGGAAAGAGGTTTGTTTGGAAGAGAGCGCTGCCTTTCGTGCGATAAATCAGACGTGAAATTAATTTCCCAGACATCTGGGTCTCTGGTTCACGAATATTGTGTCTTTAATAATACAGGGGAACTGCAGCTGTTTCCCAGGCAACCTAATAACCAGGCAGCCAGATAAATAAATAAATCAATTAATAAACAGTCATGGCCCTATTTCCGCTCTCCGAGGCCCGGCGCTCCCATCTGCCTCACACACGCCCCTGGGACGCGGCGAATTCATAACCGTAAACAAACAACTCTTCTAAATGAAGCACAATAATGAAAAATATATATTCTGTGTAAAATTATAGGGGCTGCCAGAATAGGAAGAGGGAGGACTGATCTTCCCTATAGGAGTGTAATTTCATTTGCATCCGGCTTTGGGTTCTCGTGCCTTAATGAAAGTAAATGCAGTTGATGCATTTAGATCTGCCCTCTTTCTCTCTCTTCCCCCGCCCCCCCTCTTTTGGAGTCATAGAAACACTATCATGGATTTATGCTATTGGAGAAAACGGGAACTAAATAGTATCTGTTGTCTCCCATTCACCACTATAGAAGCTTAACCAACTATGACAACTATACAGTTTCTAAGAACCCAGTCTCACTTCACCAGACAAAAACCAGCACTACACCCCTGAGTGCAAGATGATGTCATCAATATTGTCAGTCGCTTTTCTGGAAGAGAAAGACTGATGCTTTCATTCAGACTGCAGGTTAGACAATGACCAGTACAATACCTAATACAATTCAATGATAAGCAAATTAATAAAATAAATAAAACATTTAATAAAAAATGTACTTTTTTTTAATTATAAATTTAATGTTTAAATTTTACATAATATTTATAAAAAAAAAGAATAATAATAATAATAATAAAAGTAAAAACACAGGTTATTAGCGAATGTAGATAATATATAAAAAAATTTGGCCGATTAATATGACTGGTTGAAAAAAAAGTGGTTTATATATATATATATATATATATATATAAAAATTGGGCGATTAATATGCCTGGTTGATATATTGGTCTATTACTAGTCTAAAGGGTTGAATGAATGTAGCTTCCTAAAAAAAGTGCTATACAAATTTAATTTAAAAAATGCAATTTAATGCTAGCCAATAAAATAAAAAATTCCTGCTACAATTGCATAAATGCGTATTTTATAATTTTTTATTAAATTGATAAATGTTATCCATTGACAAGACATTTAATTTGAAACCAGGAAATGGAAGATAATATCAAATAAAATAAAAAAATAAAAAAAAATATTTTAGACATTTTATAATGTTTATATTTATTTATTAATTAAATATTTAAGGAATTTTATAGATGTAAACAAATAAATACATTTGCTAAAAAAAACCTCAATATTAAAAAAATTTATATTTAAAAAAATGTCCTCATTAGAATGTTTATTAAATGCTGGGGTTATTATGTTGGCAAGGCAGTGAAAACAGCACGAGGGGAACATACCAAATCTGTTAATCAATCAATGAGGCATGGTTATAAATCTGCAAATGGACTAAAATATATATATAGGTCAACTACCAGCTAAAATTACAATTGCAATTTTGTATTGATATACACTGTCTATCCTGCACATTTTAATATCTCTCTCTCTCTCGCTCACTTTTCCTCGACCCACTGTTGCCCCCCTAGAGAGCAGCGAGCCAGGCGCTCAGTGACAGATGGCACAGCCTCCTCTACCCCCCTTCATACACACACCGGCCTATCGCCTGCCCCCCTGTACTGCGGCAGATCACTGACATTCTGTCTCATTAGAGCCCTGCTAATTACCACAGCCTCTTCCAGGAGAGAGAGAGACACCGAGACAGACAGAGAGAGAGAGAGACAGGTCACTCTAAAGGAATGGCTCTGGGTTCTAAAGGGCTTGTCATCTGACAACAGGGGCCGCGATTGTGTTCACCATTAGAGGGTGTCAGCACAACTCCCATAATGCCCTTCTCCTCTCTATTCTCTCAGCCTCAGCAGAGCTCTCTGAATGCCAGTTCAGCGCTGTCATGTCTGTATTAGCCGTTTGCTAAGTCATTGTCACTATTACTATTGCTCATAGTGAGAGTTCGGGATTTTAACAAACCTCTAAACCAACGTATTCAAGTCACAATGAAACCAAAAGTGCCCTCATTTACGTAACACTCGTTCCTGGTCTTACTGTGAATGATTCATCAATGCATGTTATTCCAAATTATATACTAAATATTTGTATTCATCATTTTTCATTAAACTTAATTTAACTTTCTCTATCTTACATTGCCATTCAAAAGTTTTTGCAAGAAATTGCTACTTTTATTCAGCAAGGATGCATTAAATTGATCAAAAGTAACAGTAAAGAAGACATTTATAATGTAACAAAAGATATAAAATACTGAAAAATAAAACGTATCATGGTTTCCACAAAAACATGATTTTTTTCAACATTGATAATAATCATAAATGTTTCTTGAGCATCAAATCCTCATATGAGAATGATTTGTGAAGGATCATGTGACACTGAAGACTGGAGTAATGATGATAAATTCAGCTTTGATCACAGGAATAAATTACACTTTACTATATATTCACATAGAAAAGAGTTCTTTCAAATTGTAATAATATTTCAGAATTTTACTGTATTTTTCAATAAATAAAGCATGAGACATAAAAAAGAAAAAAACATTTAAAAATCTTCCCAACCCCAAACTTTTCAACAACACTGTAGATATCCTCAGAAATGCATTAGATTATATAAAATAAAAAAATTACACTTGGACAACAGTGTTGGAGAATTCACCACTAATCTTGCGTTCACCTCCAAAACGTCAGGATTTCATGAACACGGCACTGAACGTCAATACGAGTGTGTGAACGATCAGTTTATGCCTTTCTTTTCCAGTTTACAAGCTGCAAAATGCTGGTTTTTCTGTGGTGCAGGAGGAGAAATTAATTGAAATGCTACTCGGAATATGAAAGTGCCACCAAATAGATAAAGCCTGGCACTCACGTCCTGTATGGATGTGTGCCCAGAGAGGGGGACGGCATGGCTCCGATCCAGTGCCCATCCCCCAGTAAACAGCACACACACACACTCATGTGCACCACAGCCGTGCACGCAGCCACATGAGTAAGCAGGTACACACACTCTCACACACTCACACATGCAACGGTTCTCTTTAACCCCCTCAAACTAGTGTTTACGGCTTTTGAAGCCCAGGGGACGAGCGCTGCGCCTCCCCCTCCGCCACGGCTCTCATGGAGGGCAGAGCTGGGCCGAGTCTTGAGCCCCATGGCTGCGGAAGCCAAACCCGCGTCCTGTGCCAGATCTCTAGCGTGTACTGCGGCTAGTGCTGCTGCAGTCTACCTCCGCCACGGCCCAGGATTCCTGCACTGATGGCCGTGCCAATTAATCTGACACGCCACGGAAGATAACCATACGGCAAAACGCCTCCCAGGACGCACCGTTCAGGACCCCGAGGTCCTTCAGCCAGGCACACACACACACACACAGTTGGTGCTAACACTTTGCAATAAGGTTCCATTTGTTTACTATATTAGGGTGTGTTCACACTTGTAGTTATGTTTGCTTTGGTCCGTTTAGCGATCACACTGGCATTTTAACACTGAATCTAAAGGCATAGGGATATGGTCACAACCTATATTTCGTGATGGAACATACCGAACATCCAAAACAATGGGTTAAATGCGCTTGTTGTATGTGTGTACCTACATATAATGGTATTTTGACCAGCTGAGAACTCGTGAAGAGCTTATAAAATGTCAAAACAGCAGCAACGAAGACACAAACGAAGATCTCCTGCGAGGAGATGCGGTTTTTACGCCTGTACTGAACTCTGATGGGCAACATCATGACTATGAGGAGGTATGCTTGAGCATTATGTTTACGTCTTTGGTCTGTGTTGCGTCCATATTTAATTCGAACCGGAGCAAGACCCATCTTTTCAGCGGCAGCGTTCACACTTATTCAAATGAACCGCACTAACAGAGCAATCACACCAGAGTTAGTTTTAATCCAATCAAACATGCCGAGTGTGAACACACACTTAGTTAACATGAATTAACAGTGAAAAATACAGTAACGCTTTATTGTAGGGTTCAATTCTTGCTATTAACTGTATGCTTATTATGCATATTACTAGGATATTGGCTGTTTATTAGTACTTATAAAGCACATATTAATGCTCATATTCTACATCCCTTAATCCAAACCAATACCTAAACTTAACTACTACCTTACTAACTATTAATAAGCAGTAATTAGTTTATTAAGGCAAAAGTCGTAGTTAATAGTGAATGTGTTAAAGTGTTACCAAAAATACTTTCTTAGTTTGTTCATTTCAACATTTACTAATATATATATATTTAATGTTCATATTTAATAGACTTGAGCTGACATTCATTCCCCCCCCAAATTTTAATTTTTCTGGATTCTGTGATTTATGATCTAATACAAATGTATTATCAAAAACAGTGGTAATCATATGAATGCATAAAACTTTAACAATTTAATCTTTTAAAATGTAATCAAATGATTCAATTTTTGGCAAACAACAGCGGTTTACTGTTTAATTAAAACATAAAAATTCCTTCAAATGTTTGGTAACACTTTAGATTAGACTAGTTAAACTAGTTGCTTATTATCATGCATATTACTAGGATATTGTCTGTTTATTAGTACTTATTAACATATTTGCACATATTAATGCCTTATTCTGCATGATCATAATATACATCCCTTAATCCTACCCAATACCGACACTTAACCACCTTACTAACTATTAATAAGCAGTAATTAGTAGTTTGAGGCAAAAGTCATAGTTAATAGTGAGAATTGGACCCTAAACTAAAGTGTGATCAAATGTTTTATTAACTGTATTATTACTTTGAGAAGTACATGCTACTGTACAATAGATTTCAGTCATAATTTCTTCATATTAAACCAAACTTTTATTTTGCCGTTGTTGTGATGACCTCTGTGTGTATTTGGGCTGTATTTAAGTCCATTTTCCCTGCTAACTTCCCTCCATACGTCATTACTTACTAGTGCGCACTACTGACGGAACCCTTGAAATGCGTTTAAATGTAACGCACTAAGCCCTCGAGCACTTGGAATCCGCAATGGAGCTGATTTATTATTTACAGTTCTTATGAATTTGTTTTATGCACCATTCTATAGGCCTGTATGTATGCTTGGGCTGTCAGAGAAAATATAAACAATTACACAAATGAAAATAACATTGCAATAAAATATAACAGTCAGCTTAAGGTAGCTACATGTATTAAATGTGAAAATAACTCCAATATCATACACTAGAGCTGTGTGGGGTGGGGGTAAAACGTCACAATCATGTTGCATTGTGGTCTATGGATCTGCCTGAAGTGTACATGTTGAGTAGACTCGCTCCCTCCGTCAAAGGGTCTGTCCAAATAAACTTCCCTTGCCCACTTGAAGTTGAACACACTTCAAAATGGCGGTGGGGATTCTTAGGGAAGTTTGCGAGTTAAACGCAGCCCTGATGACAGCTTTATGGTGAAATGCCGGTGAAGTGACTCTGGAGATGAAGTTCACGCGTTCATGTCCTCATATAGTGAGGGCAGACGTGTGTCACGCGTGCTTCAGCATGTGTAGTAGACCAAACTGAGACATGCAGATCATGCATATATTTCAATAGCAGTCTTTCTGAGCTTTGAAACTACTCCAGATCGTGATTTGATTAAGTATACAGCCCTACTTTTGATTTATTCATCCAAATTTTTAAAAAATTCCGTGACATTCCGTGTTATACTGTAAATTCCATTTAACCAGATTCTGTGATTCCGTCTGCGTTTTCCACATCGCAGAAAATATAGAGCCCTATAACATGAACTAACAATGAACGGTTGTTAAACGCTAACAAAGATTAATAAATACTGTAACAAATGCATTGCTCATTGTTAGGTAATGCGAGTCAATGCACATCTTATCTTAAAGTGGGTCACACTTTAGTTTAGGGTCCAAATCTCACTATTAACTATGACTTTTGCCTCAATAAACTCCTAATTACTGCTTATTAATAGTTAGTAAGGTAGTTGTTAAGCTTCGGTATTGGGCAGATTAAGGGATGTAGAATATGAGCATTAATATGTGCTTTATAAGTACTAATAAACAGCCAATATCCTAGTAATATGCATGATAATAAGCAACTAGTTAATAGTGAGAATTGACTACTTAGTTCAGAAATCATAAATTTCTGAGACAATCTTTGATTTTTTTCAAAGACAATCTTATGCTGCATAAAATGCACATTAAAGGGCATCATTTCTGCATTTCACTGCACTGCTTTCCTGTTGTTTTTCTATGTAAGCATGCACTAAATGAGCGTTTGACCATTGCACTTGTGTCTTTCAGTGTCCTGCGCATGATCCAGCATTCTGGGTGTACGATTTACTTTGTTTTCTGAGTAAAAATTGCTTCACTTACAAAGAATCGCAAGTAACACATTGAAATTTTGCAGTAGAAACACTGAAATAGTATTTTTGTGTTAAAACACACATAACGTCATAAGAGTGTAATTTCTGCGTATTTTAGCATTCATGTGCAACCACAGGGAATGATGGGAAATGTAGTTTCAACCTGTCGCCTCATAAAATGAGTATTTTCTTATCTTCATGAACAACTAAATCGTACAGTCACCAATCAGCATGAAAATGTAATTACGGCCAATACCAATCCACGACTCTCTAAACAACACGCCCCAATTTCAAAAGAGTTTCCCCGCGCTAATTACCACACCAGGATGGGCTTGCGTCTCTTAAACGGCATCATTTCGACGCGTTCGGCATCGGCACTCGGCACCGGCCGGACATTCAGCCGGCGCCCCCCGTGGGCCCCGCGGAGGGGGCTGGGAAAGGGAAGGAGGGGGTACCAGCTGCCCGGGGAGCGCACATTACGAGATGGAGCCGGAGATAAGTGCTCTCCCAGGCCCCTTTTTCAGCTGCGTAATTAGCACAGTTCTTATCTGCTGCTCAATTCACATTCACACCAGCCATGAATGGAGCACACAGGCTCAGGCAGGGCTGCAGAGAGACAGAGAGGGGGCTCTTTTCTCTCAAACCATCATTTTACACGAGAATCTTACTGGAATAAATGCCCCGGTTTGTCTTTTCTCTCCTCCACCCTTCTCGGCTTTGAACTCCCTCCGACAAAAACAGTGGTTTGTGCATCAAACTGTAATTTGGTGAAACAAAAGTATCTGGCACCATAATCAGTGCAATCAGCAAAAACCTGCTGATATTTCCAGATAATTTAGGGCTTTTATTCGCATTCTCCCCCCCCAGCAGATGTAATTGTGAAAATCTTTAAGTGTGCACATAGATATGTGAAACCTTTAATAATGGGGCTCGCCTTGCGTTTCTTTAATTAGTTTTAATAGGCTAAAACAGACGGTAATGTCTCTCACAGAGGCCTGTATTCAGCAGAAGGCTGTTCACTGTGTGAGATAACGGTGTGGTCGTTGCACGGCTGAATTATATAAACACATTTGTTTTATGTTGCAACACTGTCTGCTGTTCGCAAACCCACAATAAAGCGGCGCAAGTCATTACGGCGCTGCGCTACCTGCCTGCCGATGAGTGCGAGGCTTAACAAAGCTCTCCTTTTACACTTTTATCTTGCTATCTGGGCCTTCTTTAGACTGTACACAAAAATGCTCGACAATGTTTTGTCAACCAGACGAGCGATTGAAGCGTGACAGGCTAGTGAAAGTCAGTGTGTGTGCGTGAGGTTTGAGCGGTACCTGGCTCTTTGAGGCGGCGACCTTGGCGAACATGGCCTGGGACACTTTGGCCCTCTTCATCTCCTGCTGGATCTCGTCGTAGATGGAGGAGTTGATGTTTAACACACAGCTCTCGGATTTCCCGTTCCACTCAGAGCTCAGAGGGTTGGGCTTGACCTGAAGGGAAAGAGACTTCATTTTTAGTGTACCTATCAAACTTTTTTATAAATAAATATATTTGTCTAATATATATATATATATATATAAAAAAAAATTACGCTAAAAAGTAAAAAATTAAATAAATAAATGATATATTCTATATAAATATACACACACAAAACTGTCTCTTCTGCTCACTAAGGCTGCATTTATTTTATCAAAAATACAGTAAAAACAGTGAAATATTATTACTGTTTAAAATAACTGTTTGTTTTCGCAATATATTTTAAAATGTAATTTATTCCTGTGATGCAAAGCTGAATTTTCAGCTCTTATAATGACCGATACTGAAAGCAATTGTGTTGCTTCATATTTTTGTGAAATTTTCAGGATTTGTTGACTAACAAAAAGTTCAAACGAACATCATTTATTTGAAATAGAATCTTTTGTAACATTATAAATGATACTTTTGATCAACTGAATGCGTCTTTGCTGACAAAAAGTATAAATTTTATATATTTATTACTAGTGTGTGTGTGTGAGATTATATATATATATATATATATATATATATATATATATATACACACACACACACACACACACACACACATATATACATACAGTATATGTATATTTATACAGTATAGTATATACATACACACTCTGGTAATATATACTTTTTTTCAGCAAAGATGCATTAAATTGATATGTTAATAATTGATATTATAAATGTAGGTTTATAATCAAGGACAAAATCATGCATAACTTTTCCATAAACAATGTACCATATGTGCACTCACAGGAGAGATGCCCACTGGAATTCTGGGATTCCAGTCTTCTGGTCTCACATTGTTACACTCCTCTCTTCTGGGCTGTGAAGACACACACACACACACACAACACACAAACGTTGGGTTTTTCCATGTTTTATGGGGACTTACATAATGTATATTCTATCCCCTAATCATAAACCAACCCATCACAGAAAATTTTCTGCATTTTTACATTTTCAAAAAACATACAACATAGTATGATTTATAAGCCAAAAAATGTCCCCACAAGGACAAGGATTTCGGATATTGTCATCTTTGTGGGGACACACACTCTCACACTCTCACACTCTCACACTCTCACACTCTCACACTCTCACACACTCACACACTCACACACTCACACACTCTCTCTCACACTCTCTCACACACTCTCTCTCACACACTCGATCAGAATGCTTAGAATACTCTCGTACACACGATCAGATTTATATCACATTAGCTGATCCTAAAGCAAATGATTTCTGCAGCTTGCAAAGATTTCTATTAAATTAAAAAAAAAAAAAAAAAATTCTAAATATGAAGGGTCTCCAAACTGCCACGGCAGAGCCGGTGAAGAGGCTGTCAACGGCTGTCATTTACATGTGAAGCATCAGTGTCTAGGTTGAGTTATTTTGTGACCATATCTAATTATAAAGGGATGAGCGTGCGCAAACTTGCACACACACTGTCTGAGGATCCATTAACGTATGTGGGAAACATACCTTCACATCTGTTTTTATGGGCGTCATAAAAGCCTTGCAGCGCTGCAAGACGAGCCACCCTGCTGATTTACAGCAGAAAACCCTGTGAACGTCTCACTCATATCTGTCAGCATCAAGCTGCCCTGCATCACAACACTTCCCTCTACGTGGATCGGCTTTATCCTTCATTCCTTATGCAAAAGAGCCAATGATGGGCAAAACCTTATCTGACCGTCTAAACATGCATATAAGACGTCATGTTCAAGGCGTTTAAAAAGGTAGGCAGGAATGTTTATAATATTAAATACAGTAGTCTAATATAATTTAATTAATTATATTAAATTAAAGGGGGTGTCTCATGCTATTTCATGCATTCTGACTTATTTACACTGTTAAAGAGTTGATTCTCATGCTAAACATGGACAAAATTTAAAAATAAAAGTATTTCTGTGCCAAATACACTCCTTCAGGATTCAAACAAGTTTCGGAAAGTTTTTTTCGAGTATGGCCCTGTATGACGTCATAAAGTGTGGAATTCCTTGTATGGGCACTTCTCCCGAGCACACACACACACACACACACATCAAACAGAGCGAGAGCAAGAGCGCGCCCATCAACGAGCTTCGTTCGGGTTACGGGAGCCGTCGGCGGCGCTGGCATTGTGTTTTTAGACCACAAAATCAACAATGTCACTAAAGAAGTGTGTTTCTGGTGTGAGGGAAAGATCACCTTGTTCAGCTTCCCAAATAACCCAGCGTTAAGGGAACAGTGGATGCAGTTTGTGTTTCCGGAGTTCTGCAAGTGTGTGTGTTTGTTCCCGGTCATGAGTGGAAACCGCAGGCGGTGAGTGAAACTGCATCAAATGTGTGTGTTTTGTTGGCAATCGGCGCGTAAGTGCATATAATGTGAACACCACCAACGTATAGTGAATCGAGAGTTATCCAGGGATAATGCCATGATGTGTGTGTGTGTGTGTGTCTCTTTAGCTCCGCCCACTGCACGCCTCCACGAGCTCGGCTGTTTTCAGAAAGAATCGGTACAGCGTATCTGTCTTTTATAAATATGATAAAACTAAAGACTCTTCTGAGATATGAAGGATGCAATACTACTCTATAGATACTCAAGATTATCATGAGACTGGCAGAAACTGTGTGTGTTATGGACCTTTTACGATAAATTACCTAACAGTCACGTGTGCTTTATTCTTATTACAGTAGCAGGTTGTTTGCAACATACAAACACCACCAAACTCTACAGGAATCAGAAGAGTCGAGTTTCCTGCATGCTTTTCTGCTGCCTATGTAGAGCGTTCCAAATCAGTTACTAATGAGGTTCCGTCTCAGTTAGGATGCTGCACTAGGTTTTGGAACACAGCCATTATATGCGTGTCAACCAGTGCATCGACATGCCCTTTGATTTAAAATTTCACCAATTTGTCCAAATATCATCAGATAATGGAGACTTTTGCCGAGCGCTGTACAAGGCTGACGAATTAGGCGCAGTTGCTGAATAATCAGGTTACAGAACCATCTGATAATGGGATCTGAACAGGAAAGTAGCATCTGGTTTGCACACACACACACAGGGACATGATGCACACAAATGCATGCACACTTGAGTGAGCACTGATGACATTTCGGTCTTTACACATTCTGTGTGTGTGCGAGGAGTTCTTATCCTGTATAAAAGACCCTCCTCAGTCCATCACACACAGGAAGGCTTTGTGTCCAATCCACTAAGACACACTCAACTGCGTTTGAAGGAGGCCGGGCCGCAGTGGAGAGCGTTCTGCATACCTTTCTCGCCCTGCGTGGAGAGCTCTGAAACGCTTTCCTGCACTAAACATTTCCTCCAAAGTAGAGATGCATTGATGTACTGATGCTTGTGTTTTAGTACTCGCCAATAACTGTAAAAATACTTCAAATGCATTCTCATAATTTAAGGGTAGCCATTTAATATTTGGATAAAAGCATCTGCTTAATGCATAAAATGCAAAAATGTTTCCTCCAAAGTACAGATGCATTTATGTACCAATGCTTTTGTTTTGGTACTCGCCAATAACTGTAAAAATATATGAGTGCACTCTCGTAACTTAAGCGTAGCATATCGTCGCTGTCAGATGGAAACCTTGTTTCGTTTTTTTTCATAAATCATTATTATTGGTCACCCTTTACGTCTGTCTGTGGGTTTTGCAAATATTTAACCAATGAAAAGCATTTAAAAGAGCTTGTGACTAAACCTCGTAATTCCATTGGCTCCTCAAACTGTCAGTCAAACCACATAACTCCACCCACCTCTAGTGAATGAAGAGCCGCACACATTTCTGCTTGTTTGCAATGCAATGGAAATAAAGAACTGATTGTTTAAGTACAGCGTTTTTCACAAGAAACACTATACATATAAAGGACTAATGTTTTATGTATTATGTATAAAAAAAAAAATCGTGTTTTTTTCCCCCCATTTCCTGGAAAGTAGCGGTTTTGGAGATACAAGGTTTCCACCCGACAGCGACGATATTTAATAACTTGATAAAAGCATCTGTTAAAAGCATAAAATGTAAAATTGTTTCAGTACATCAACAGATCTCTACTTTAGTTTTAGTACTCACCAATAACTGTACAAATAATTCAATTTCAAGTCCACACTCATAATTTAAGTGTAGCTATTTAATATTTGAATAAAAGCGTCTGCTAAATGCATAAAATATAAAATGCATATTTTCAGCTGTTAACTCCACTATTAACAAATCAAATCCAGGTCAGTATGGCTGACCACTAAAGCATCTGAAAATGCAGTGTTTACTCTGTATCTGTATCAATGCATTTGCACCTAACTGCATGTCAGTCACAATTTGCAATAAATACAGAGTTCAGTATGAGGTCATAATGGCGTCCTTGTGGTTACTGTCATGTGTGAGCTCCTGACCAACAGATCACAACAATACACTGTGATTTAAAGCTGCAGTGCATAATTTCCGCACCAAACAGAATTGCACAAATAATGACCGTTTCCAAACAGGTTTCCCATTGGTAGCACACTCTCAAACTCTTTTTCAACGTCAAAAATCACACACAGCAGCTATAAAATCATTTTTCAGCAGTTGTTGGGGGTCCTTAGGACTGAGGAAAGCAAATACTCTGACGATGACTGATGGAAAGCATACCTGAGCTAATCATTCATTATGTTAGTCAGTGAGCGCACGCTGAATATTTGTGCTGAAACCGAGTCTGGGTGTTCAGTTCCACCAACATGACTCATTTACTTTATTAATTCATGTTTATGGTCTTACTGTGAATGATTTAGCAGTTCACGTTAATGAATCCGTAATTTTGCTTTGTCTTCCAGTAAAAATAACCACCTTAAAACAACATTTACTTTAGAAGAAAAATTGCAAAAAAAAATATTTTTAGAGAAAGAGAATCTATTTACAGCAAATCTGTTTGATTTATGCATAAAACAAGAAAAATATTTAGCAATCGAGTAAGAAAAATGAACCTTATTCAAGATATATTCTCTTATTATCTTACAGTAAAATGTCAACAAATTTATCTTGTTTTAAGGATGTACATATATGTTAACTATAAAACAAGACAAAAAATTATGATTAAAAAATTAACCAGTATTTTTACTTTGTCTTCCAGTAAAAATAACCATCTTACAACATTTACTTAAGGCTAATTTATTTATTTTTAATTTTTTTTTCTTGTGCAATTTTTCTTGTTTGCAGATCTATTTACAGTAAACCCTGTTTTATGCATAAAACATGAAAAACATTTGCCAGTCCAATTCAAGATATATTTTTCTGTCTTATTGTCTTACAGAATTTGTGAAGTAAAATGTATCCAAATAAAATTATCTTTCAAGACTGCAAATATATTTTTTACTGTAAAACAGTAAAAAAAAAGTATTCTTACTATCACCTCACAGTAAAATATCTCCAAATTTATCTTGTTTTAAGTATTTTTACACACACATATATTATATATATATATATATATATATATATATATATATACACATACATATGTATACACATATATATCCTTAAAACAAGATAAATTTGGAGATATAGGCATTTTAACAGGAAAACAAGACAAAAAAAATAAAATAAAAAATAACCAGTATTTTTGCTTTGTCTTCCAGTAACAATAACCATCTTAAAACAACATTTACTTAAGAAGAAAAAATTGCAAAGAAAAAGAAAAAATTGGGCTTGTTTTCAGAGAATCTATTTACTGTAAATCTGCTTGATTTATGCATAAAACACACACAAAAAAAATTAAAACGGAGTAAGAAAAATCAATTAATTCAAGATATTACCTTACAGTAAAATGTCTCCAAATGTATCTTGTTTTAAGTATATATAGTAAAATGACATAAGATATTCTTTCTTGTTTTCTGAAAAAAAAAGAAAAAAAAAAGGAGTTTTTGCTTAAAACAAGCTAAATTATCTGCCAATGGGGTAAGAAAAATAATCTTGTTTCTGTTTGAAAAATAAAAAAAATAAAAACACTTGCAATCCTTGAGCACAGCTGTAATTGCACACAGAGACTGATGTGTGAAAGCTCAGCTCCGTGTGTCATCAGTGTGTTACCTGTACGGGGCGTAAGGGAGGGGTGCTGATGAGGGGCGCGGGGCCCATGGCAGAGGCTGCCGTCAGGCTGCGCTCCCTCTCGTCCTGGTAGATCCGGTCTCGCTCCGCTTCCGGTAACTGCAGGAAGTTCTGCATCGCTCGCAGGTTGACCAGGAGCGACTGAGACGCCGTCTTGGGGTCTTCCTCTTTTCTGAGAATCTCTGAGAGAAGACCCTGGAAGAACCAGACAAAAAATAGAGACAGAAATAAATGTATCATCCACTTAGAAAAGAGCAATCAGTACAAGTGCAACAATTAAAACATTTTCCTCCACTCCATACGTGACAAAGCTATTGACCCTTCGCTAAGCTCCGCCCACCTCCGGCGCTCAACAACGACCGTCCCTCAGGAATGAACTGGAGATTTCTATTAAAAGTGTTTCGCAGTAAAATATGCTCATGCAGTGCTAATAATTTAATAGAGTTTATGACTTAAATGTGACATTATAAAGCCTTTCTTTAGAGAGAAGTTAAAATTATACAGTAATGCGATTAAAACTACATCGATTGTAAATCAGAATTGAATCAAACGCTTCTCCCAGTCCCTGAAAAGAGAAAAGCAACTACAAGTGGACAGAACTGATGCAATACACACACACAGGACTTTCATAATCATAGAAATTACATTTATTTACATTTGTGCATTTATCCAAAGCGACTTACAAAAGAGAATGTAATTAATTAATGCTTTTATTCAGCAAGGATGCATTAAATTGATCAAAAGCGACAGTAAAGACATTCATAATGTCACAAAAGTTGTTTTTAACACTGATAATAATCATAAATGTTTGTTGAGCATCAAATCCTCATATGAGAATGATTTCTGAAGGATCATGTGACACTGAAGACTGGAGTAATGATGATAAATTCAGCTTTGATCACAGGAATAAATTACACTTTACTATATATTCACACAGAAAACAGCTGTTTTACAATATTTCAGAATTTTACTGTATTTTTGATCAAATAAATGCAGCCTCTGTGAGTCTTTTGAACAGTAGAGCTAAGGTTAGGATGGGTCAGTAACATTAAGTGGAGGGTCAATTAATCCATCAAGCACAATCAAGGTTTACACACTTTGCAAGCGGTGATTAAAACCCATAATCTCTAAGAAGGCCATCAAACCCGCATAAACATTGACTCCGAGACGCCGCCCTGACATGCCACCACAAGCATCTGTCATTTACATGCAGAGAAGAATGTAAAATAAATATTTAAGAGCTCTGTGGAAACAAAAGAAAATGCATGTTGCAAATTCTTCACAGCGCAACTAAACACCGATTTGTGCAAACAGGCCTGTCATGACGCAGCCGCTGATTCCTATCGATTCCAATCGCTCCAACACAACATCAAAGTCACGTCCTGCCGAAAGGAGAAACGTGCAGAACGTCACGAGACATTATCTTCCCCCCGCCCCCACCGCTGGCACACGTCCAGGTACGGCTCTCTTTGTCTCACCTGATGATGGCAGACGGTTGTCAAGGCTTTGGGTTAGAATGGAGCGGTGGGATTTTACTAATAACAACTCGTGCAAAACCGACACAATGTTGAGTTCGTCTGACAACTTTCCCAGTATTTGCTAGGATGTTCTTGGTGGTTTCAAGTATTGATATCTCGGAATGTCATACATATATTCACAATGCACAAAAATGTTTTTGGCTAAAGTTTGGATAAAAAAGGGCAAAAAGAAAGTACAGTGACACTTGATTTATTCAACCAAGTTATTTTTATTTAATTTATTTACATTTTATTTCAAAATTCAAACTCATTCTGTGCTATTGTGACTGAATTTAGAAATAAAATTACATAATTATATAAAAATAACTGATTTCTGACTGTTATTTTGTTTTATTATTATTTAGTGTTATTTTTTAATAAATTAATACTTTTATTCAGCATGGATGCATTAAATTAATCAAAAGTGACAATGAAGACTGTTTATAATGTTACAGAAGATATTTTGTTTGTTTGTTTTTAACTTTCTATTCATCAAATAATCCTAAAAAAAAAAAAAAAATGCATCACGGTTTCCACAAAAATATTGTGGAACATCAATAATGATATGTTTTAAAATATACTACAATAGAAAACAGCTATTTTAAATTACAATAATATTTCACAATATTACTGTTTTTACTGTATTTATGATAAAAAAGGAAGAATTTTTAAACATTAAACATTTATAAACAGTAGTGCATTTTAATGATCAAATTAACTAAACAAAAATAACTAAACAAAAAGAAACAAATCATATTGACATATCATGATTCAGATATTAATATAATATCCTTGATGACTTCCACTCCTCAAATATTGATCAGCCATAAATCTGCTGTCATTTTGCCTAGCATTGGTAAAAATAAATTCTACGACAGTCTTTTCTGCATCCAAATATTTGATAGTGAATTCTAAAATAGAATTTTGCCTGTTGAGTGAAAACTGTTGATTCAAACTGTGCAGTTTGAGGTATCCTTCATGCACAATAACGTCCCACAAGCAATGAGTTTTTGACTGGAAAATGTAATAATTTGAATGAGCAATAATAATAGTGATGCTAACACCGCTAATAACCGTCCTGTCCCAGCTCAGCGCTGTCAACACATTACATGCAGTGATGAAAAACAGGGCGTGCAAACCAAAAGACGTGAGTCAGTGATCAGGAAGCTGATGGTTTGATTGAAAGATGAGGTGTGAGAAAAGTGCTCGCTCTCTCTCTGTCCTGATAACCTCACATTTCCTGGACGACTGTTCCCTTTGTGTTGATCCCAAAACAAAAGAAGATAAACCATCGAACGATCACTATATTAACAAGGCATGGTGAGTTTTAATGATGTACGGAGCGTGTAGTGGCAAGCATCACACCAACATGTCACAGCTGATGTATGGGGCTGGGGATATGATTCAGCATTTATAATCATCAACAAAATAATTTGACAGCCATCTAGAAGAACAGCATACTTAATGGCTCCGCTCCAGACCCTGAGCTGCCTTACACAGACAGCATCCTAACTGATATTATACTTCATAAGTGACACTACAGTACAATAGTGTTTATAATATATTAATAATATTGGAATAAAGGGTGAATGTGTCAATTTTCCTAGGCTGGGCACCACTTTTGGCCACTACTGTACATGCTAGGGGTGCACAAAATATCAAAATAAAGTTGAAAATGTGATACGCTTATCACATCCTGCAGGCCGCGATTCAATGAAATAAATAAATGTGCAGCGTGTTTCAGAGCGAAGTGTTCATTTACACATTCAGTTCATGATCGGGTGTTTTCAGTGTCTTCACCTCTGCTTGTGCCGAGTTTGGGTCGCTCATATATATACATTTTGGGAAAAAATTTGGGAATTTGGAAGCGCAACATGCACCAGCACCAATTATTTCACCACATTTGTTGGTAATGTTTATAAACCTGTTACCAACAAAGAAGCAACTTTAAGGCCTCCCTGCAGTTTTCCAACAAAATAAAACCTCAATGGTTTAATGTTTGAAAATGAAGAAATTAAGACGTAAATATTAGCTGTAGATTTAAAAAAATATATTTTTTTTTTAATTAAACTCATATATATATATATATATATATATATATATATATATATATATATATATATATATATATATATATATATATATATAATTATTTTTTTTTTTACATCTTTTTTTTTTTAAGTAATATTCGCCAAAAATATTATATATATATTTTTTTTTACTTTGTTGACTTTTTTTTTTTTTATTATATTATATAATAGAAAAAAACATTTTTATTGTATTATATTTTTATTTATAAAATTTTATTATAAACTTTTTTTTTTTTTTTTTTCTTCACATAATTGTTATTTTCTATACAGAAGCACTCCTCTAAAACACCCCAATCATTCTAGAAAGATTACTTTCCAATTCTCAATTCTTTCCAAATTGAGCTATTTAAATCATCTGGTGAAAATCCCTGCATTTGTGTCACATCACAACAAATCAAAGAAACACAAAATACCCAAATATCAGGGTTTTTTTTCTTCTAATGTCATTAAAATACATAACACACATGCATACTAGATAAAACAGGATCTTTTTAGTTAAACTGTGCTTGATGCAATGCATTCTGGTATTGTCCAAAAGATGACATCTTAGAAGGCAGCATGAAGACGCAAACCCTTCGGAAAGATTTTTGCATCAGAAGAACACACTGGGCCCTCTCATATACCCGTTGCAATGCGACGCCAGGCGCGACGCTAGTTTCAGCCCGACACAGTTTTCATTTTCACGTCCAGCGTCACGTTGTTTAAATAGCAAATGCACTCGCGCCATCTGTTCACCCATGGGCGTCTGGTCTAAACCAGGTGTGTTCAGGAGCATTGTTGGCGCGTTGCTATTGTGAGGAACTGAAATTGACCAACACAAACCTGCTCTAAAGTCAATAGCGCAGTATTTTTTGTGTTATTTAAAGGGTGTGTTAGTAATATGAGCCTATAGGCGGTGCACAACGCGCATACACTCTGCTTATTACACACACACAGGGACGCGCAGCAGCACACACACATTTTTAAATATTAACAGTAAAAGGATTCCTCTCTGGAGAAGCGTTCAGTCTTTCCTCCATGTAAATAGCGAATCCTCCATGGTGCGAGCGTAACTGGCTTTTAAAGGGAAAGGGAGATGAGACTCTGATTGGTTTATTGCACGTTACGCCCAAAACACACCCATGACTCATTAAGAGACTAGGGACAACCCTTTTGGACCATGCGCCTGGCACGTTGACCGTTTTTTCCGTCGTTAAACTAGCAAAAGTGGATTCGGACACGACCTAAGTGCACCTGCGCCATGCGCTCAGATCGTTAAAATAGCCTTAAAATGCTCCCTATGTAGGCAGCAAGTTCTCATGTGAGATAATGCATCTGTCTAACTAGGATAAGCCAGACTACTATACATTTTGCAATACTCTTCAACCCATGCAGTATGTCTTTTATATCATATGTAGTTTTGTACCTGCGTCCTGTTGAAAGCCACACGGGCGAACACGGCCTGGGAGATGCCCGCCCTCTTCAGCTCGTCTCTCACCCACTGGTAGATCTCGGAGGAGACCTCGGAGTTGGATGACACCTGTGCGTCCAGCGGTTTGTTGAGCGCGCGGTTGACGGGCGGGTGGTTGAGGTACTGCTGACTCAGGGACTGCTGGGCCAGGAGGCGGTTGACGGCGTACTGCTGGTTGAGGATCTGAGCCATTACCATCTGCTGGCTCACCAGCTGGGGACTGATGGGAGTGGACACCAGGCCGGGGTGCAGGCCGGGGAGCTGGGCACGACCGGGGGCCTGACTGCTGTGGGACAGGGGCACGGGGGACGGCGGCTGCTCGGCCGTGCTGCCCGGGATGGGCTGCTGACTGAAGCTCAGGTGGTTTGTTCCAGGTGGAGAAAGATCGGACAGACCGTCCATCTCAGCTAAAGGTGGACACAGAGAAGAGGAAGTGTCAATGCACAGGGTTCACACTGCTTTAACTGACAACTATCTGATGAGATATGTGTGTGTGTGTGTGTGTGTTATATAGGGATGGGGATGTCACAATAACAATATTTATTGTTATATTACACTGTATATACACACACACATATATTTTTATATTTATATTTATATATACATATATGTGTGTGTACATATGTGTATATACACAGACAGACACACACACACACACACACACACACACACACACATATATAAATTATATAAATATAATAATATATACACAAAAAAAACATTTATGTTAGATGTGCTTAATTTGACCACAGTAAAAATAATAATAATAATAATAATAATAATAATAATAATAATAATAATAATAATAATAATAATATAAAATAAATAAAAATGTAAAATGTAAAATTTTAAAATAAATAAAAAATATATAGGACATATCGCCTAAAATGGACAATTGGGCATGCTAATATTTCTAAATATATGCGATTTATTGTCCTTTCACTATTCTATGTTGAACAGACGTGTTTACAGAATGAATCAATATCAAACAGTAAACACTTTTATAATGAGCTAGACATGACCTGAAGTCAAAAGGCAAATGTTTCAAACCAAACGATGCTAATCGAACCCGTTCCAGCCTGCCATTACTACAGTAACCCAGCACAACCTCTCTAATATAATGGGGCACAGTGTGTGACCTGTATCTGCATAAATTGGCAGCACCAGAAATTAGTTTATAATGTCCATGGCCAAATCATGTGAGCAATAACAGCAAGCCAGTGTGGGCGCTCCGCTGAAGCAGTGAGCGGGACGTCTTCACATGGACCGAGCCAGAGAGCAACACACTTGAATCGTCCTTTTATGCTCTTAATTCTAAAACAAGATACACAAGCTGGCTAATATGAAATTTTGGGAAAGTCTAAATATAGCCGGAGCGTGTTACGCTGGAAGCCCAGAGCACGGCCTCATAAACAGGCCAGCCATCAGGTGTTGTCTGATTCTTTTCAATCAAAAGTTTTGCGTAAAATGGCTTTATGAATTAAAAGAAATAATTCTGCCATTCCAAACCCATCTCTTCTGAAAGACAGTGCATGGACTACTTTTAATGAGCTAATTTGTCCATTTTTAAAGCTTTTTGGAGTTGTTGTACTAAAAAGAGTTGCATATAGATTTATCAATTTCTCCTTTTATTTTTTACATGGACAAACTAACAGCTTACAGATTTGGAACAACATAAAGGTGAGGGGAAAAAAATTAAAGTTATTAGAATTTTATATATATATATATACATACATACACACACACACTGTATATACACACACACATATATTTTTATATTTATACATACATAATCACAGACAGACACACACACATATATATAAATTATATAAATATAATAATATATACACAAAAAAAACATTTATGTTAGATGTGATTAATCAATTTGACAGCAGTAAAAAGATGTTGAACATAGAATAGTGAAAGGACAATAAATCACATATTTTGAAAATATTAGCATGCCCAATTGTCAATTTTAGGCGACATGTCCTATATATTTTTATTCCTTTTAATTTTTCAATTTGTATTTTTTTATATATTATTTTTAGTGCTGTCAAATTGATTAATCACATCTAACATAAATTGTTTTGTATATATATATATATATATATATATATATTATTAATTGTTTAAACGACTGAAGTGTTATGCCTTTTTTGAAACATGTAATAATAATACACTTTATATTGCACTTTTCAGGCATAAAATGCAGCTCAAAGTGCTTTACATAAATACTATATAGTAGTCAGTTGAAAGAGATTTGTTTAAAGACAATGAGAAACACAATGCCCGTCACCTACTAACACGCCCGCCACACAACTCCATCACAATCTTACGCATTTTATGGAGCGCAAAAAAAGCATATCATATAAATATTTCAACAGGAAGATAAAAACCAGATTAAGCGCATGGAAACTCTCCAGAGATACGCACAATAAGCACAAGGACGCAAACATGTGTCTTAGCTGACAGCGAGCACAAAGCCGCGGCTGTTCTTTTCAATATCAGCAGAAAGTGAGAAGGAACGAAAAAAACAAACAAACAAAATTGGGTAATAATCAAAGCTCTCCCATAATCCCCCTCATTCCTGTGCTCTGATGTTACGCTATGCCTCTCAGTTGTGTTTTTTGGTGTTGAAAACTGCTGGGGGGCACACACTTTTCCACACAAATTGAAAGGGTTGGAAGAAAGCGTTCGCAGGCCCCGTTTGCAGTGGCACAGACAGAGCACCGGAGTCCCTCCTGTGGAATTCACCACAAAGCAGGCTGGGATTAGGAGCACAATGGGAGAGAGAATGTGGGCTGAGGGGAGGGAGTAAAACCCCACGGCCCGGCTGCGTCTGAATGGGAGTGCTGCTGCGCTAGAGACGCCTCGCCACACTCCGAAAGATCCTGCCAGATCCGCCTCTCACTGACCACTTGAGAAACGAAGCAGGGTGGGACGTGCTCAACCCGTTGTGTCCCAGACAGTGCATTCAAGACATCATTTAACCATTAGCAGTGCTCTCTGGGAGTCAAACCCACAACCTTGGCACAACCATGGCACAACCATGGCGTAGCTTTGCATTCCTGCAGTTTAAAGAGTAGCAACACCAAGGTCATGGGTCTGATTTCCAGGGAATGCATGAACTGAATAAACCCATACCTTGAATGCAATGCAAGTCGCACGTTTATTTATGTTGCGCCTCATACAATACAAAGCAGCTTCACAGTCCCACTCTATACTGAATATTAAACATCAAGCATGTTCTGATTGGCTGTGTTGTGTCGAGAAGCATTTTTGCTTTCAGTGTGGACATTTCTCGTCGCAGTGTCAAAACGAAACCCAAAAAAATGGAAATAAAACCTTTCAAAATATAATGTTAGAGACATTTAGCAATTAGTACATAAGTATATCCAACCTCACACCCATTTAAAGTGGTGTATACTATAGAGCAAATCTCAACTGTGTGATTGTTTACATGTCGCAAAATGTAAACAATATTATTGCACAGCTCTATCTATGGAAGCTTGTTTCCGACAGAATAAAATATTTTAAAAGATAATTGCAACTTTTTATCTCACAATTGTTTATATCTTGCAATTCAGACCTTTTTTTTCTCAGAATTGCAAGATATAAACTTGGCAATTCTGACTTTATATCTCACAATTTTGACTTTATAACACTCAATTCTGACTTTATATCTCACAATTCTGACTTTATATCTCACAATTCTGACTTTATATCACACAATTCTGACTTTATATCACTCAATTCTGACTTTATATCACTCAATTCTGACTTTATATCTCTCAATTCTGACTTTATATCTCTCAATTCTGACTTTATATCACTCAATTCTGACTTTATATCTCACAATTCTGACTTTATATCTCACAATTCTGACTTTATATCACTCAATTCTGACTTTATATCACTCAATTCTGACTTTATATCTCACAATTCTGACTTTATATCTCACAATTCTGACTTTATATCACTCAATTCTGACTTTATATCTCTCAATTCTGACTTTATATCACTCAATTCTGACTTTATATCTCACAATTCTGACTTTATATCTCACAATTCTGACTTTATATCACTCAATTCTGACTTTATATCTCTCAATTCTGACTTTATATCTCTCAATTCTGACTTTATATCACTCAATTCTGACTTTATATCACTCAATTCTGACTTTATATCACTCAATTCTGACTTTATATCACTCAATTCTGACTTTATATCTCTCAATTCTGACTTTATATCACTCAATTCTGACTTTATATCACTCAATTCTGACTTTATATCTCACAATTCTGACTTTATATCTCACAATTCTGACTTTATATCACTCAATTCTGACTTTATATCTCTCAATTCTGACTTTATATCACTCAATTCTGACTTTATATCTCACAATTCTGACTTTATATCTCACAATTCTGACTTTATATCACTCAATTCTGACTTTATATCTCTCAATTCTGACTTTATATCTCTCAATTCTGACTTTATATCACTCAATTCTGACTTTATATCACACAATTCTGACTTTATATCTCTCAATTCTGACTTTATATCACTCAATTCTGACTTTATATCTCACAATTCTGACTTTATATCTCACAATTCTGACTTTATATCTCACAATTTTGACTTTATAACACTCAATTCTGACTTTATATCTCACAATTCTGACTTTATATCTCTCAATTCTGACTTTATATCACTCAATTCTGACTTTATATCTCACAATTCTGACTTTATATCTCACAATTCTGACTTTATATCACTCAATTTTGACTTTATATCACTCAATTCTGACTTTATATCTCTCAATTCTGACTTTATATCACTCAATTCTGACTTTATATCACACAATTCTGACTTTATATCTCTCAATTCTGACTTTATATCACTCAATTCTGACTTTATATCTCACAATTCTGACTTTATATCTCACAATTCTGACTTTATATCTCACAATTTTGACTTTATAACACTCAATTCTGACTTTATATCTCACAATTCTGACTTTATATCTCACAATTCTGACTTTATATCACACAATTCTGACTTTATATCACTCAATTCTGACTTTATATCACTCAATTCTGACTTTATATCTCTCAATTCTGACTTTATATCTCTCAATTCTGACTTTATATCACTCAATTCTGACTTTATATCACACAATTCTGACTTTATATCTCTCAATTCTGACTTTATATCTCTCAATTCTGACTTTATATCACTCAATTCTGACTTTATATCTCACAATTCTGACTTTATATCTCACAATTCTGACTTTATATCTCTCAATTCTGACTTTATATCTCACAATTCTGACTTTATATCTCACAATTCTGACTTTATATCACTCAATTCTGACTTTATATCTCTCAATTCTGACTTTATATCTCTCAATTCTGACTTTATATCACTCAATTCTGACTTTATATCTCTCAATTCTGACTTTATATCTCTCAATTCTGACTTTATATCACTCAATTCTGACTTTATATCTCTCAATTCTGACTTTATATCACTCAATTCTGACTTTATATCTCACAATTCTGACTTTATATCTCACAATTCTGACTTTATATCACACAATTCTGACTTTATATCTCACAATTTTGACTTTATAACACTCAATTCTGACTTTATATCTCACAATTCTGACTTTATATCTCACAATTCTGACTTTATATCACACAATTCTGACTTTATATCACTCAATTCTGACTTTATATCTCTCAATTCTGACTTTATATCACTCAATTCTGACTTTATATCACTCAATTCTGACTTTATATCTCTCAATTCTGACTTTATATCTCTCAATTCTGACTTTATATCACTCAATTCTGACTTTATATCACTCAATTCTGACTTTATATCTCTCAATTCTGACTTTATATCACTCAATTCTGACTTTATATCACTCAATTCTGACTTTATATCACTCAATTCTGACTTTATATCTCTCAATTCTGACTTTATATCTCTCAATTCTGACTTTATATCACTCAATTCTGACTTTATATCTCTCAATTCTGACTTTATATCACACAATTCTGACTTTATATCACACAATTCTGACTTTATATCTCTCAATTCTGACTTTATATCTCTCAATTCTGACTTTATATCTCTCAATTCTGACTTTATATCACTCAATTCTGACTTTATATCACACAATTCTGACTTTATATCTCTCAATTCTGACTTTATATCACTCAATTCTGACTTTATATCACTCAATTCTGACTTTATATCTCACAATTTTGACTTTATAACACTCAATTCTGACTTTATATCTCACAATTCTGACTTTATATCTCACAATTCTGACTTTATATCACACAATTCTGACTTTATATCACTCAATTCTGACTTTATATCACTCAATTCTGACTTTATATCTCACAATTTTGACTTTATAACACTCAATTCTGACTTTATATCTCACAATTCTGACTTTATATCACACAATTCTGACTTTATATCACACAATTCTGACTTTATATCTCACAATTTTGACTTTATAACACTCAATTCTGACTTTATATCTCACAATTCTGACTTTATATCTCACAATTCTGACTTTATATCACACAATTCTGACTTTATATCACTCAATTCTGACTTTATATCTCTCAATTCTGACTTTATATCACTCAATTCTGACTTTATATCACTCAATTCTGACTTTATATCTCTCAATTCTGACTTTATATCTCTCAATTCTGACTTTATATCACTCAATTCTGACTTTATATCACTCAATTCTGACTTTATATCTCTCAATTCTGACTTTATATCACTCAATTCTGACTTTATATCACTCAATTCTGACTTTATATCTCTCAATTCTGACTTTATATCTCTCAATTCTGACTTTATATCACTCAATTCTGACTTTATATCACACAATTCTGACTTTATATCACACAATTCTGACTTTATATCTCTCAATTCTGACTTTATATCTCTCAATTCTGACTTTATATCTCTCAATTCTGACTTTATATCTCTCAATTCTGACTTTATATCTCTCAATTCTGACTTTATATCACTCAATTCTGACTTTATATCACACAATTCTGACTTTATATCTCTCAATTCTGACTTTATATCACTCAATTCTGACTTTATATCACTCAATTCTGACTTTATATCTCACAATTTTGACTTTATAACACTCAATTCTGACTTTATATCTCACAATTCTGACTTTATATCTCACAATTCTGACTTTATATCACACAATTCTGACTTTATATCACTCAATTCTGACTTTATATCTCTCAATTCTGACTTTATATCACTCAATTCTGACTTTATATCTCTCAATTCTGACTTTATATCTCTCAATTCTGACTTTATATCTCTCAATTCTGACTTTATATCACTCAATTCTGACTTTATATCACTCAATTCTGACTTTATATCTCTCAATTCTGACTTTATATCACTCAATTCTGACTTTATATCTCACAATTCTGACTTTATATCACACAATTCTGACTTTATATCTCTCAATTCTGACTTTATATCACTCAATTCTGACTTTATATCTCACAATTCTGACTTTATATCACACAATTCTGACTTTATATCTCTCAATTCTGACTTTATATCACTCAATTCTGACTTTATATCACTCAATTCTGACTTTATATCTCTCAATTCTGACTTTATATCTCTCAATTCTGACTTTATATCACACAATTCTGACTTTATATCTCTCAATTCTGACTTTATATCACTCAATTCTGACTTTATATCACACAATTCTGACTCTATATCACTCAATTCTGACTCTATATCTCTCAATTCTGACTTTATATCACTCAATTCTGACTTTATATCTCTCAATTCTGACTTTATATCACTCAATTCTGACTTTATATCTCACAATTCTGACTTTATATCACACAATTCTGACTTTATATCTCTCAATTCTGACTTTATATCTCTCAATTCTGACTTTATATCACTCAATTCTGACTTTATATCTCACAATTCTGACTTTATATCACACAATTCTGACTTTATATCTCTCAATTCTGACTTTATATCACTCAATTCTGACTTTATATCACACAATTCTGACTTTATATCACTCAATTCTGACTTTATATCTCTCAATTCTGACTTTATATCACTCAATTCTGACTTTATATCACTCAATTCTGACTTTATATCTCACAATTCTGACTTTATATCACTCAATTCTGACTTTATATCTCTCAATTCTGACTTTATATCTCTCAATTCTGACTTTATATCTCTCAATTCTGACTTTATATCTCACAATTCTGACTTTATATCACTCAATTCTGACTTTATATCTCTCAATTCTGACTTTATATCTCTCAATTCTGACTTTATATCACTCAATTCTGACTTTATATCTCTCAATTCTGACTTTATATCTCTCAATTCTGACTTTATATCACTCAATTCTGACTTTATATCTCACAATTCTGACTTTATATCACACAATTCTGACTTTATATCTCTCAATTCTGACTTTATATCACTCAATTCTGACTTTATATCTCTCAATTCTGACTTTATATCTCTCAATTCTGACTTTATATCACTCAATTCTGACTTTATATCTCACAATTCTGACTTTATATCACTCAATTCTGACTTTATATCTCTCAATTCTGACTTTATATCTCTCAATTCTGACTTTATATCACTCAATTCTGACTTTATATCTCACAATTCTGACTTTATATCACACAATTCTGACTTTATATCTCTCAATTCTGACTTTATATCACTCAATTCTGACTTTATATCTCTCAATTCTGACTTTATATCACTCAATTCTGACTTTATATCTCTCAATTCTGACTTTATATCACTCAATTCTGACTTTATATCTCTCAATTCTGACTTTATATCACTCAATTCTGACTTTATATCTCTCAATTCTGACTTTATATCTCACAATTCTGACTTTATATCACTCAATTCTGACTTTATATCTCTCATTTCTGACTTTATATCTCTCAATTCTGACTTTATATCACTCAATTCTGACTTTATATCACACAATTCTGACTTTATATCACTCAATTCTGACTTTATAACACTCAAT